>CM016622.1:92773292-93160613 GCA_005393395.2 Gossypium australe | reverse complement strand
GTAACACCCCGTACCCGGTACCCGTCGCCGGAGTTGAGCAAAAGGCATTACTAGACTTGACTTCTAGTTCAGTACATGTAAATCTTAAAGCTGTCAAACTGCGTTGTGTCGACTAATTCAGCTATAACTCGAGTTACAAAATTCGAAATTCAGATCCGTAAATTTTCCTTGAAAGTAGACTCATATATCTATTCACCATAATTTTTCTAGAATTTTTCATGTGGCCAATTAGTACAGTTTATTCTTCAAAGTTACCCTTATTACACAGCTGGACAGTTCTGACCTGTCCTTATAAAACTGCAGTTATCTGATTGCACAATTTTCCAATGGTGTTCTTATTTATACCAATGAAAAGTAGACTCATTTAGGATTCTACACATATAAACCATGCTTCCTAATTATTTTTGTACGATTTATGACAATTTTTCTAAAACAGAACAGTGACTCACGAATTCATTCAGAGCAGGTCTCACTAAAACTAAATTATCTCATAATGTATGAGTCTTTTGCCTACTCTGTTTCTTTCATGTAAAAAATAGACACGATAAGGTTCCAGGTCTCATTCACCTTTTACTTCAATATACCCTATTTTGGTGATTTTTCTAACTCGCGTCACTGCTGCTGCTACATGCTGTTTTATTTCAAAAATAAACTAGCTCCTACCCGAATCTCCTTACTTCTAAATTTCAAGGATTAAATTTATATTCAAACATTTCCTTAGTAAACGATTAACTTGTTTAGGAATGCATGGACATTGCCATCATGAACCAACTTACATCAAAACACCCAACGTACTTAACAAAAATTTAGCCATTTTCGCATGGCTATTCTTTTAGTGTTTACAAGTGAACCGTAAAATTTCCTCAAAACAAACCAAGTCTATCCTATACATGCCTTCTTTAAAGACCAACCCAAAATGAAGGAGTACCCAAAATGTAGGTTGATAGTGTGAGCGACTTTCCAACGATCCCGTGAGCTTGTGGCTTGCTCCTAATCTATAAAACAAAGCATCTCACACGATTAAGCTTTAGTTTACACAAGGTCAAATATTAATAATTCGAAACCTACTTTCATAGCAGTCATACATGCAAATCAATTGTCCCATAATAGCATGTTCTAAGCTCGACTTCCGTCAAATTACATTCACCAATGACAATTTGGCACAAGTAATACTTAACACAACATACCTTACCTACTTACCCGAGCCATATCTTGACAATTCAATTCTAAATTGTCTTGACAAGGATTAAACTCCTCTTAGGTAAATTTCATCACCGGCATCAAGCCTGCTAGGCGTAACAGCCTGAAAAGTAACCGGCGCAAGGCCTGCTAGGCGTAAAGCCCGATAGGTAACACCGGCACGAGGCCTGCTAGGCGTAAAAGCCCGATAGAGATAACACCGGCAGGCCTGCTAGGCGTAAAAGCCCGATAGATAACACCGGCACGAGGCCTGCTAGGCATAAAAGCCCGAATGTCAAAATATCTTTACATGCTTTTCACATTTTCACTATACATATCGAATCATACACCTTTATTACCATTGCATTTAATAAATTTGAAATCGATCAAATCCATCACTATTTCAATCGACCAACTCATGGATTTATACCAAGCTTATACAATTTATATCATTCACTAGATATGTAAAGAGTCTTTAGATATAAGGTAGCTCAAAAACTTACTTATTCACCTTGCATTCGCCAAAATAATTTCCATCACATTCTCAACTTAAATCATCAACCAATATGTCCATATACATTCGGCCATGATATAATTAGACATTAGCATTCATAAATTTTTAATAGTCAAGATAACCATACTTAACTCTTTGACATGATTTAACTAAGGGACTTACCTTAGGAGTAGATAGATTCAAAATCTTCAACTATTCGTTTAGCTTAGCTTTTCCTCGCTCCAACTTTTTCTCCTGTTGATCTTGATCTAATTTGGTTCAATTTAAACCAATTAACCCACACTTCCATTTAATTCGAAAGCAAAATCATAAAAATAATAATCCCAAGACATAAACATTTACATTCGACATTTATCCTCTATTTGTTCAAATACATTCAAAATTATTAAGGAACACCTTGGTAGTGCTTTCCTTGATACGTTTTAACTTACAACCTACTTTCATATTTATTGCCATACATAAATTTTATGTAATTATACATATATCACTAAATACCATAGCTCAAATTCATTCTCTCATATGGCCGAATATGTCAATAACCCCCATGCATTTTCTTCAACATGCAACCTAGCAACAAGCTAAATAACCATTCTAATTTCATGCATTTGACTACTCCAATTCAACCTATGTGGATTTCTTCTACATGGCCGAATGGCCCTTAGGTTCTTAGAATTCTCTTTTTAGCTCTTCTTTCCATCTATTTTACTCCTTACACTATTTTATTTCAAATACTCAAGTCTTATACTTAGTTCACCCAACAATTAACACATCACATATAACAATTAATCTAAGGTTAACTTCATTATATGTGGATGGCCGAACATCCAAACACAAGAAGGAATTATTTTCATGAATGTTCAACCCCATATTCGGCCAAATATGAAGGTATCTTCAAGCCAAAAATCGACAAAGCTTTCTTACGAGTTCAAGCTATTTCTTCTTATACTATCTAAGCTTATTTTTAGCTC
This sequence comes from Gossypium australe, assembly GCA_005393395.2. Lineage (NCBI taxonomy): Eukaryota > Viridiplantae > Streptophyta > Magnoliopsida > Malvales > Malvaceae > Gossypium > Gossypium australe. The sequence goes on along the minus strand of CM016622.1, from coordinate 93,157,952 downwards.
AAATTATAACCCTTCCCCCCCCCCCATGGCCGAACTTCCTCATGCATGGCATCACAAAACTTTACTTGTTTTTCCCTAATGCTTAAAGAAATCAACAAAATCTAAGGGTTGGCTATCAAGCTAAGATTCAACTCTTATCTTGATTCCCACATGCATGGCCGAATCTCATCCTACTAACTTAACAAGTTTTGCTTGTTTTCCAAAGAGAAATAATCAAGAATCCAAGCCATGTCAAGATAAATTATTAAGGTGAAGTTCAAACTCTTACCTATACTAACACATGCAAGGGCCGATTGAAGAAGATGAAAGTTCTTCTCTTCTCTTCAAAGTAGAATTCGGCTAGAAGGGAGGAAGGATGAGAGAATTTTTTTGTTTTTGTTTTTCTCTTTTTCCATAAATTATAGCATGCTTTTCTTTTAATTTTTACTAAAAATCAAAATGTATAATTAAAAAGTATATAATCCTAGCATGCTTAATATAAAATTGCCTAAATGTCATACAAAAATATAAAAAAGAGAGCATATATGCATGCTTGCCGTCCACCTTGTTTAAAGGGGGAAAATTGACATGCAAATCCTTATGTTTTATGGACAATTCACTTAGCTCCCTTTTTATTAATGCCCACTACATTAATCCTTCTTGCAATTTAAGCCTTCTTAGCAAATTAAGCACTTAGATAGCCAAAATTTTCTACGAAATTTTTTTACACTCACTAAAAACACACATAATAAACACAAACATAATATTATAATATCCCACAGGCTCGGATTCGTGGTCCCGAAACCACCGTTCCGGTTAAGGTCAAAATTGGTCTGTTACAACTCTCCCCCCCTTTAAGGATTTTCGTCCCCGAAAATCTTACCGTTAAAAAGGTTCGGATATTGTTGCTTCATTGACTCTTCAGGCTCCCACGTAGCCTCTTCAACTCCGTGACGATTCCATAGAATCTTTACTAATGGAATTCTTTTATTTCTTAACTCTTTGGTCTCCCGAGCCAAGATACGGATCGGTTCCTCATCATAGGTCAAGTCAGACCGAATTTCAATCTCTGACGGGGTGATCACATGGGACGGATCCGATCTGTATTTGCGAAGCATCGAAACATGAAATACATTGTGTATCTTTTCTAACTCGGAGGGCAATCTTAATCTATAAGCAACCGGTCCAATACGTTCAATAACTTCGTACGGTCCGATAAATCTCGGGCTCAACTTGCCTTTCTGACCGAATCGGAGTATTTTCTTCCACGGAGAAACTTTTAAGAACACCCGATCTCCGACCTGAAATTCAATGTCCTTACGTTTTAAATCGGCATAGGACTTTTGACGATCCAAAGCAGCTTTCAAATTACTCCGAATAACGACCACCTTCTGTTCTGTTTCTTTAATCCAATCAACCCGTGTATCTTGTTCTCACTGAGCTCAGTCCAATACAATGGTGTGCGACATTTTCGACCATATAAGGCTTCATAAGGTGCCATTTTTATGCTAGATTGAAAACTATTATTATAAGCAAACTCAATCAAAGGTAAGTATCGTTCCCAGGTACCTTCGAACTCGAGAACGCAACACCTCAACATGTCCTCAAGTATCAAAATGGTTCGCTCAGACTGGCCGTCTGTTTGCGGATGGAAGGCTGTACTAAAGTGAAGTTTAGTACCTAATGCATCTTGCAACTTCTTCCAGAATCGCGAGGTAAATCTTGGATCTCTATCTGAAACAATGGAACTCGGTACACCGTGCAATCTTACAATCTGCGACACATACAATTCGGCGAGTTTGTCAAGTGAATAGTCGGTACGTACCGGTACAAAATGAGCTGATTTAGTCAATCTATCAACGATAACCCAAACGGCATCTTTCTTACTCGGTGTCATAGGAAGACCGGATACAAAATCCATAGTAATTCTGTCCCATTTCCATTCGGGTATCATGATCGGCTGAAGTAATCCGGAGGGTACCTGATGCTCAGCTTTCACTTGTTGACAGATTAAGCACTTGGAGACAAACTCAGATATGTCCCGTTTCATGCCGGGCCACCAATAAAACTGCTTCAAATCGTTATACATTTTTGTGCTACCCGGGTGTATCGACATTCGGCCATTATGGGCCTCCCTCAGAATCATCTGTATCAAATCTGAGTTCATTGGAACACACAATCGATTTTTATACTTCAAACAGTCATTTGCATCTATCTGGAAGTCTGATTCTGTAGCGTTCTCACACTGAACCCGAATAGCTACTAACTTTTCGTCAACTTTCTGTGCCTCGCAAATTTGCTGAATAAACATCGGTCTTGTTTGCAGCTCGGCTATGATCGAACCATCCTCAGACATCGTCATCCGTGTGTTTAATGCACGCAGCAAATAATGATTTTCGACTCAACGCATCCGCCACCACATTAGCCTTCCCTGGATGGTAGTCAATCACTAATTCATAGTCTTTCAACAATTCTAACCATCGGCGTTGTCTCAAATTTAGATCTTTCTGAGTCATTAAATATTTCAGACTTTTGTGATCTGAATAAACATGACATTTTTCGCCGAATAAATAGTGACGCCAAATTTTTAATGCAAACACAATGGCTGCTAACTCCAGATCGTGAGTTGGATAATTCTTTTCATGTGGCTTCAATTGTCTTGAAGCGTAGGCTATGACCTTGCCTTCTTGCATTAGAACACAACCCAACCCACTTAAAGACGCATCACTAAAAATAGTGAATTCTTTACCCGATTCAGGCTGAGTCAACACTGGAGCCTCGGTTAAAAGGGCTTTCAACTGCTCGAAACTCTTCTGGCATTTTTCTGACCACTCATATTTGACATCCTTCTGTAGTAGCCTCGTCAAAGGTGCAGCTATCACAGAAAAACCTTTTACAAATCGTCTATAATATCCCGCGAGGCCTAGGAAACTTCGGATCTCAGAAACATTCTTTGGTGGTTTCCACTCGAGTATGGCTGCTATTTTGTTTGGATCCACCCGAATTCCTGACACCGAAACCACATGACCCAAGAAGCTGACTTCGTTCAACCAAAACTCACACTTACTGAATTTTGCATATAAACGATGATCTCTCAAGGTTTGTAGTACTACTCTCAAGTGCTCAACGTGTTCCGCTTCGCTTTTGGAGTAGACCAATATATCATCGATAAACACTACTACAAACCGATCCAAAAACCGTCGGAAGACCCGGTTCATGAGATCCATAAAAACGGCAGGTGCATTGGTAAGCCCAAAAGGCATAACCAAAAACTCATAATGCCCGTACCTCGTTCGAAATGCCGTCTTGGGCACATCGGAATCTCTGACTCGTAATTGGTAATAGCCCGATCTCAAATCTATTTTTGAAAACACTGAAGCCCCCTTTAACTGATCAAATAAATCATCGATCCGAGGTAATGGGTATTTATTCTTTATGGTCACCTTATTTAGTTGCCGGTAGTCGATACACATTCGCATTGTCCCATCTTTCTTTTTCACAAATAAGACTGGTGCTCCCCACGGAGAAAAACTCGGTCGTGCGAAACCCCTCTCGGTCAATTCTTGCAACTGCGCTTTCAATTCTTTTAATTCAGTAGGCGCCATTCGGTACGGAGCTATCGAAATTGGGGTCGCATCCGGCACTAATTCAATGCCGAACTCAATCTCTCGTACTGGGGGTAAGCCCGGTAGTTCTTCAGGAAACACATCGGGGTATTCACATACAACTGGTACCGATTCCATTAATTTCTCGGACAGTTTATTATCCAGTACATAAGCCAAATAGGCCTCATACCCCTTTCTCACATACTTTTGGGCTACCATCGAGGATATCACTGTAGGCAACTCATTTACATCACCGGATTTTATTCTGATTGTCTCACCGTTTCGGCATTTCAAATTAATAAGCTTCCTTTTGCAATCCACCACTGCCTCATGTGAAGTTAGCCAATCCATACCCAAGATTATATCAAATTCGTCGAAGGGCAACAACATCAAATCAGCTGGAAAGCAATAATCTCGAACCATCAACGGGCAACCTCTACACACTTTATTAACAAGCACACATCTACCCAAAGGGTTGGACACACGAATTACGAACTCGGTAGACTCAACTAGCAGAGTCTTACCAAATTTTAAAGTTTCACACACATAAGAATGAGTCGAACCAGGATCAATTAGTGCAATCACAGTAGTATCAAAAGAGTGAAAGTACCGGTAATGACGTCGGGGGAGGAAGCATCCTCTCTAGCTCGCGCAGCATACGCTCTAGCCGGAGCTCTAGCCTCGGATCGACCTGTAGCGTTCGTCGTTCCTTTCTGGCTACCACCTACATTGCCTGAATGTCTGGGTGGTCTACCTCGCATTGGCACGTTGCTCGGTGTAGTGTTCTGAACTGCATTTTGCTCAGCTAATTTCGGACACTCTCGGATAAAATGACCTGACGATCCACACTTATAGCAAGTCCGATCATGGAATCTACAACTCCCTGAGTGCCATTTGCCACAATGCTTACATTCAACTCTAGTTTGTGGAATGTTACCAACACTGGCTATCGAGGTAGCTCGGGAGCTCATAGGAGGTCGATCCCGTCTAGGCGGATCTGTAGTGGTTCTCTGTCGGCTGTAGTCATCTCTGGGCTTCTTGCTCGTGGGATGGAAGACTTTGCCCGAAGACCTCTTCCGGATATCTCTGGCTTCGGTATCGGCCTTTCTTTTCTCCTTCCCGAGCTCTTCAGCTTTGCAAGCTCTCTCAACTAAAGTTACAAATTCTTGGATTTCAAGAACGCCAACAAACATCTTTATGTCTTCATTTAGGCCGTCTTCGAATCTTTTACACATAATGGCTTCAGTAGAGACACACTCTCTAGCATAACGGCTGAGCCTGACAAATTTTCTTTCATACTCCGTTACCGTCATTCGTCCTTGTTTCAGCTCAAGGAACTCTTTTCGCTTTTGATCAATAAATCTCTGGCTAATATATTTCTTGCGGAATTCAGTTTGGAAGAAATCCCATGTCACTTTTTCTTTCGGAACCACTGATACTAGTGTATTCCACCAGTGATATGCAGTGTCCCGCAATAAGGATATAGTACACTTCAAGCATTCATCCGGAGTACAAGACAGCTCACCAAGTACCCGAATAGTGTTATCAAGCCACATTTCGGCTCTCTCAGCATCATCATCGTCATTGGCTTTAAATTCTTCGGCCCCATATTTTCGAATTTTGTCAACTGGGGGCCTACTAGATCTCATTGGATCTATCACTGGGGGAGCTAGAGGATCCGGAGTTGGATTATTCGGGGGTGGAGGTTGGGGTATATTCGGGTTATTCTGAATAAATTGGGCAAACCAATCATTCATCATTCGATAAAAGGCTTGCTTTGTCTCTCCTTCGTGGCTACCCGAAACAGGTCGAGAGTCTATCGGCGCTGATCCATGGGTACGGTCAGGCGCCACGCTCTCCACATCATCAGCCACAGCTCTTTCTGGTTCGGAATCCATTTACTATACAAACAAAAATTCAGGTTGTCAGAAGTCACCACACTATCAACATATAACCACAGGCATGTATAGCTAGACTCACACGCGCCACGGTAGTCCTAGAATCGACTAAACCGTAAGCTCTGATACCAATCAAATGTAACACCCCGTACCCGGTACCGTCGCCGGAGTTGAGCAAAAGGCATTACTAGACTTGACTTCTAGTTCAGTACATGTAAATCTTAAAGCTGTCAAACTGCGTTGTGTCGACTAATTCAGCTATAACTCGAGTTACAAAATTCGAAATTCAGATCCGTAAATTTTCCTTGAAAGTAGACTCATATATCTATTCACCATAATTTTTCTAGAATTTTTCATGTGGCCAATTAGTACAGTTTATTCTTCAAAGTTACCCTTATTACACAGCTGGACAGTTCTGACCTGTCCTTATAAAACTGCAGTTATCTGATTGCACAATTTTCCAATGGTGTTCTTATTTATACCAATGAAAAGTAGACTCATTTAGGATTCTACACATATAAACCATGCTTCCTAATTATTTTTGTACGATTTATGACAATTTTTCTAAAACAGAACAGTGACTCACGAATTCATTCAGAGCAGGTCTCACTAAAACTAAATTATCTCATAATGTATGAGTCTTTTGCCTACTCTGTTTCTTTCATGTAAAAAATAGACACGATAATTCCAGGTCTCATTCACCTTTTACTTCAATATACCCTATTTTTGGTGATTTTTCTAACTCGCGTCACTGCTGCTGCTACATGCTGTTTCATTTCAAAAATAAACTAGCTCCTACCCGAATCTCCTTACTTCTAAATTTCAAGGATTAAATTTATATTCAAACATTTCCTTAGTAAAACGATTAACTTGTTTAGGAATGCATGGACATTGCCATCATGAACCAACTTACATCAAAACACCCAACGTACTTAACAAAAATTTAGCCATTTTCGCATGGCTATTCTTTTAGTGTTTACAAGAGAACCGTAAAATTTCCTCAAAACAAACCAAGTCTATCCTATACATGCCTTCTTTTAAAGACCAACCCAAAATGAAGGAGTACCCAAAATGTAGGTTGATAGTGTGAGCGACTTTCCAACGATCCCGGTGAGCTTGTGGCTTGCTCCTAATCTATAAAACAAAGGAACATCTCACACGATTAAGCTTACTAGTTTACACAAGGTCAAATATTAATAATTCGAAACCTACTTTCATAGCAGTCATACATGCAAATCAATTGTCCCATAATAGCATGTTCTAAGCTCGACTTCCGTCAAATTACATTCACCAATGACAATTTGGCACAAGTAATACTTAACACAACATACCTTACCTACTTACCCGAGCCATATTCTTGACAATTCAATTCTAAATTGTCTTGACAAGGATTAAACTCCTCTTAGGTAAATTTCATCACCGGCATCAAGCCTGCTAGGCGTAACAGCCTGAAAAGTAACACCGGCGCAAGGCCTGCTAGGCGTAAAGCCCGATAGGTAACACCGGCACGAGGCCTGCTAGGCGTAAAAGCCCGATAGATAACACCGGCACGAGGCCTGCTAGGCGTAAAAGCCCGATAGATAACACCGGCACGAGGCCTGCTAGGCATAAAAGCCCGAATGTCAAAATATCTTTACATGCTTTTCACATTTTCACTATACATATCGAATCATACACCTTTATTACCATTGCATTTAATAAATTTGAAATCGATCAAATCCATCACTATTTCAATCGACCAACTCATGGATTTATACCAAGCTTATACAATTTATATCATTCACTAGATATGTAAAGAGTCTTTAGATATAAGGTAGCTCAAAAACTTACTTATTCACCTTGCATTCGCCAAAATAATTTCCATCACATTCTCAACTTAAATCATCAACCAATATGTCCATATACATTCGGCCATGATATAATTAGACATTAGCATTCATAAATTTTTAATAGTCAAGATAACCATACTTAACTCTTTGACATGATTTAACTAAGGGACTTACCTTAGGAGTAGATAGATTCAAAATCTTCAACTATTCGTTTAGCTTAGCTTTTCCTCGCTCCAACTTTTTCTCCTGTTGATCTTGATCTAATTTGGTTCAATTTAAACCAATTAACCCACACTTCCATTTAATTCGAAAGCAAAATCATAAAAATAATAATCCCAAGACATAAACATTTACATTCGACATTTATCCTCTATTTGTTCAAATACATTCAAAATTATTAAGGAACACCTTGGTAGTGCTTTCCTTGATACGTTTTAACTTACAACCTACTTTCATATTTATTGCCATACATAAATTTTTATGTAATTATACATATATCACTAAATACCATAGCTCAAATTCATTCTCTCATATGGCCGAATATGTCAATAACCCCCATGCATTTTCTTCAACATGCAACCTAGCAACAAGCTAAATAACCATTCTAATTTCATGCATTTGACTACTCCAATTCAACCTATGTGGATTTCTTCTACATGGCCGAATGGCCCTTAGGTTCTTAGAATTCTCTTTTTAGCTCTTCTTTCCATCTATTTTACTCCTTACACTATTTTATTTCAAATACTCAAGTCTTATACTTAGTTCACCCAACAATTAACACATCACATATAACAATTAATCTAAGGTTAACTTCATTATATGTGGATGGCCGAACATCCAAACACAAGAAGGAATTATTTTCATGAATGTTCAACCCCATATTCGGCCAAATATGAAGGTATCTTCAAGCCAAAAATCGACAAAGCTTTCTTACGAGTTCAAGCTATTTCTTCTTATACTATCTAAGCTTATTTTTAGCTCAAATTATAACCCTTCCCCCCCCCCATGGCCGAACTTCCTCATGCATGGCATCACAAAACTTTACTTGTTTTTCCCTAATGCTTAAAGAAATCAACAAAATCTAAGGGTTGGCTATCAAGCTAAGATTCAACTCTTATCTTGATTCCCACATGCATGGCCGAATCTCATCCTACTAACTTAACAAGTTTTGCTTGTTTTCCAAAGAGAAATAATCAAGAATCCAAGCCATGTCAAGATAAATTATTAAGGTGAAGTTCAAACTCTTACCTATACTAACACATGCAAGGGCCGATTGAAGAAGATGAAAGTTCTTCTCTTCTCTTCAAAGTAGAATTCGGCTAGAAGGGAGGAAGGATGAGAGAATTTTTTTGTTTTTGTTTTTCTCCTTTTTCCATAAATTATAGCATGCTTTTCTTTTAATTTTTACTAAAAATCAAAATGTATAATTAAAAAGTATATAATCCTAGCATGCTTAATATAAAATTGCCTAAATGTCATACAAAAATATAAAAAAGAGAGCATATATGCATGCTTGCCGTCCACCTTGTTTAAAGGGGGAAAATTGACATGCAAATCCTTATGTTTTATGGACAATTCACTTAGCTCCCTTTTTATTAATGCCCACTACATTAATCCTTCTTGCAATTTAAGCCTTCTTAGCAAATTAAGCACTTAGATAGCCAAAATTTTCTACGAAATTTTTTTACACTCACTAAAAACACACATAATAAACACAAACATAATATTATAATATCCCACAGGCTCGGATTCGTGGTCCCGAAACCACCGTTCCGGTTAAGGTCAAAATTGGTCTGTTACATTCTCGATGAACTTCTGAACTTAAAAGTAAGGCTAGCACTGAAATACGGGCCGGTTGTTTACGCAATTGCTCCACCACACTGTATTCACTGTGCTTTAATAATTTAAAAAATTCTTTAGCCTTTTTTTCTTTCACAGGTACATTGATGAGGTTATCTAGCCCTTCATCAGGCTCGATTAGCACATCCTTTGCCTTTGCTGGTTCTGTTCTAGAGTTTACCGAGTCGTTGGGTCTCCCACTTCATGTATAAGATCCCTCTCTTTGGACCTCCTTAGAAGTATTAGCTGAGATATTTATTCCCGGTGTCACTATGTTACAATTGTAAGTCCATGGTACCATCTTGTTATCTTTATAAGGAAATGATACAGGTCTATGAATTATGACTTTAGGCTTGATTTGTGTTCCGCCTTCTGCATTTCTCGGTCGGGAGATAACGACTTTTGGATAATTGACTTTTTGACTTGTCAATTCTCCCTCGGTTGCATGTATGTGTCCTCCCTCTGAGCATTATTCATAAAACTCTAGCTCCTTATTATCCATAAGGCTCTGTACCAACGCCCTAAACCTAGCACATTCTTGGATTTCATGTCCATCAGCTTCATGGAACTCACAGTAGTTCCTTGGTTCTTCATTTCTTCCCTCAAGACTTGATTTTATTAGCCCCTTTCTTACCATTTCCCTTCAAATTATTCTTAACGGGGTCTTTACTTCTGAGATATCCCCCTTGGTCCTTCTTACTAGATTTTCCCCAATCCCATTTACTCCCTTATCCCCATGATTGGGCAATGGGTTCTTCACACTGGGTGTATCATTCAACTCAATAACTCTCAACTTAAGAAGCTTCTAAACTATCTTTTTAAAGGCAGTAAAATTTTCTATGGAATACCCCGTTATTCCTGCATGGTAATCACATTGAGCGTTTGGATCATACCATTTAGGATACGAGGGTTGTAATGGCTGTAAATAAAAAGGGGACACCACACGTTTATCTAATAAAGTATAATACAGCTCCTTATACGTCATCGGTATTGGCGTAAATTGGATCTTTTGAGTATTTTTTCTGGAACTTGATTCTTGTCTTGTAGACCCCTGTTGCCCGGCAGTAACAACTTTAGGTTGACTAACAGTAACTGTCTTTGAATTTCCTTTGTTATACATGCTCATATTGTTCACCTCATTATCTTTTTTTTAGGAGCAGATCTCCTAGTAGTTTCTCCTGCTTCAATCTTACCACCTCTTATGGCATTTTCGATCATTTTCCCTGCCATAACTATATCCGTGAAGCTCTTGACGGTGCTTCCTATCATATGGGTGATAAACGGCAGCTTTAGAGTGTTGATGAACAACATAGTGGTTTTCTTCTCCAGAAGAGGTGGTTGAACCTGCATGGCTATTTCCCTCCATCTCTGCGCGTATTACCTGAAACTCTCGTTTGATCTCTTTTCCATGTTTTGCAACATGATTTGGTCAGGCGTCATATCTGTAACATGATTGTACTGCTTCATGAAGGCTTGGGCCAAGTCCCTCCAGGAGCTAATATTAATGCGGCTAAGTTGGTTGTACCACCTAGACGCTGCTCCTGTGAAACTATCCTGGAAACAATGGATCAGAAGTTGATCATTGTTCACATAGCCCGTCATACGTCTACAGAACATCATGATGTAGGCTTCAGGGCAAGTAGTTCCATTGTACTTCTCAAACTCCGGCATCTTGAATTTGTGAGGAAGTACCAAATTTGGGACCAGACTCAAGTCCTTGGCGTCAATACCATGATGATGGTCAGCATTCTCCAAAGCCTTAAATTTTTCCTCCAACCACCTACAGCGATCCTCTAACTGTTTTGTAGATTCAGTTTTGATCCCCTCTCCCTCTGCCATGTCTAAGTCAGGGACAATAGGATTAGCGGGGTTGTCTCCTAGGTTGGATCCCATACCAACTTGAAAATTCACAGGCATTCCAGTGTCAGCTTGCCCTTGCTGAGGCCTTATTATGACAGATGGCCTTCTGGGATATTCTTCATGTTGAGCTTGCACATGTGTTGGAATGAATCCTCTAGGGAAATCCTCATTATCCTCAGCATTGACCGTAGGACCTTTTGATTTGTCCATTATCCCACTCATCATCTGGGACATTTGGGCCATCATATTCTTTTGAGCTTCCAACATTTGATCCCTCATCTCCTGTTGGAGCTTTGCCATCTGCTCTTGCATCTGGTCTTACATTTCTCTCTGGAATTGTTCCATCCTTTGGTCTATTTTCCTTGACTTTGCTCGTGTACCGTAAGGGTGTTCAGCATCCAGATTTTCTTTCTCTCTCTCTCTTATAATTTAAACTAATTAGACTCTCTCTACGAATTTGAATGCATATGATGTTATGTAATGCCAATGCATGAATGCAAAGAGGCATTGATTCTGATCAACTTCATTGTAGAAAACTTTATTAGAAAACAAATTCTTTTACATAAAATGGACTACAAATAAGCTTTCGCCCTAAGTCCTAAAGTCTTAATTTTCCCTAGTAACGAAACTAGCTCTTGGCTACGATCTGATTGTAGTTCATACTTCATGCTCAATACATCAGCCTGCGCTGCCAAAGTCTGTAAGTGATCAGCTACCTCTCGAATCTAAACTTTGGCTTCCCCCATGAGATAGTCCCGATTTCTGACTTGACCGTGTGAATGATGGAGCTCTTCCTTCAAATGCTCTTCCCTTGTTTCAAGACACTCGATCCGAAGTTCACAACTGTGCAGTGCTGATTCTAACTCTTCAATTCTACCCTTCATTTCTTCAATCTTGTTTAGGCTTGATTCTAACTCGATCATAGAATTACGGCTCCGGTAGTGATGAAGGGACCGTCCAAGTTCAGCCACTCTAGCTTGCAAGTCTCCCTTTTCATTTAAACTTTCCGCTAAGTTCTTTTGCATCTCTCGAAACTTTCTCTCCTAATAGTCAGCTTTGGCCTTTTCCTCTTGAACCTCTTGTTGCCACTGTTGCGAAGTCTTCCCCAATCCAGCATTCTTTATCGTCAATCGCATCTTCTTATACTCTATCTTTAAGCTATCTCGATCTTTTTCGATCTTCCATTTCTCCTTCCTTACTTTCTCAACTTCAGATTTTTGAATATCGACATCAATCTTCAAGTACGTCTTCTCTTCTTCTAACTTCTCTATTTTCTTTTCAAGTTCTGAATTTGTTCTTTCGAAATCTTATTTCATCATCTCCATTTTTTATGGGACCACTTGTAGAAATTATTCAATCGGTCGAGCATCTTCTGAACTTGGCACAGGAATATTGCCGTTGACTCTCTTACTCCACCATCCGCAATACTCTGGAGTCGTTATTGGGCCCATGTCTACTCTCTTCATGTGATGGGTTTGCTTCCAAGCACTAGAAATCTCCTTAACCCTTTTCTTGTAACTATTTCCTTTATACAAAAATTCACTTTGAACTAAACTGTGAGTAGCCGGTACAAATTGCCTTGATCTGAATTGCCTTAATACAAAGAAAGGCGCATATCCAATAGCTCCCCAAATCCCAAGTAGAGGGACCCAATCAAAATTCCCACACCGATACAAAACTTCATTAAGAACCATCCAGGGGGCTCTCCATTTAACATCTTCTTCCCGAAGATTTCGTAGAAGCGCTATCCAATTTTCTTCGGCTATGTTGTCTCTTCTCAGAGTGGCCACTATCTCCTTTAATGGAGAGTAATTTTCTGAAAAGACTCGATAAGAAACCTTGTCCACTTTCCAAAAGTGACCATGGAACCAAGCCAACAATAACTGTGCACATCCTATGAATCTGCCCTCCTTAGCTCTCCTACATGCATTCAATGACCGAAATGTTTCCGCCAAAATCACCGGGACGGGTGTGACTTGCTTGTCAAGTCGATAAAAAAGATCTGAAATAGCTTCATCCACATATCCCAATGCCCTTGGAAAGATCACTAATCCATATATACTCAAAGCAAATATATCGACTTTCTTTTTCAAATCAGGATGTTCTAAAATCAAGTCATTCAAAGTTTTCCACGAGATGCAGTTATACTCACCTTTTTGCTTGATTCTGGCTGTAACCCACTGCTCGCTCATCCCTGTGATACTCATCAGTTTCCTCACGAAAGTTATAACATTAGGAGCTCTCGACTAAATTCTATCAACTTGAATCTTAGGACATCGCAAGAGAGTTGTATACTCATCTACCGTTGGTACCAAATCAACTCTTCCAAAAGTAAAGCAACTATATGCAGAATTCCAATATTGAGAGATGGCTCGAAACAGATGTTGATCTACCTTAATATCCAACAGGTACGACAAATCTCCATAGCTGCTATAAAACAAATACTTAGTCTCGTTATTCCACTGATCCCATATCTCCTTTAATTCATGAAGATTGTTCTGCATCACACTGATGCGAGTGTAGTCCCATAACTCGGACTTGTACCCTTTGGCTAGGCTATCTCCTTTTTCTAACTATGTCTGCTCTGACCATCTACGGACGGCTGCATTGCCCTCCACTTTATCAAGGAATTCGTTCTCCATAACCAGATTTCTAATTTGGAAACTGATCGTGAACTAATACCTCTTTAAAATATGAAATGACATGCAACAAGATAAAACATAATTTGATCAGTAACATGAAATAAAGTATAAAACAAATAATTCATCACCTATCTGGATAATTGCTAAAGTTTGGGTATAGATCTACCTAGGGTAAGCACTTAGGTTTTCTATATGTGTTTTAGTTCTAAAGTTAAGGTACCCGAACCAGCAGATTCCTCGATCCTCACCCATTATAGGCTCATATGGACCGAGTTCAGTTCAGGGGAATACATTTCCCTATGGCTGCACGGAGATGAAAATCTCACGAAGACATAGGTACGGATGTATCCCAAAAGCGTTTCACTATCCTGCACGGAGGTGAAAACCTCACGAAGGAGTAGCTTCTTGCTCCTACTTAAGGGTGTGACCACAACGGTCATGCAAATGCAATGCAAAGATATTTTATATAAACAGAATAGCATGCAAAATAAAAATAAAAATAAAAAGGATCATAATTTCTTAAAATCAAAATTTTTAATTCAAACAAAAGGACATGAAATTATCAATTTTATGGCTTGACTCTCAAATCCCCAGTGGAGTCGCCAAGCTGTCGAAACCATTTTTAAAATTGATTTTAGAAAATGGGGATCGACTTTAAAAACAAAAAACGGGAGTCGCCACCAATCTTTTTTACTTAGGTGTGATTGGATCACCTTGTAAAACGTTTTATTTTGAAAATATTCAATTTTGGTCCACAAAAAACAAGAAAACAAGTTCGGGAGTCGGTTACGTATGAGGAAGGGTTAGCACCCTCATAACGCCCAAAAATTGGTACCAAATCGATAGAATCATGTCCGAATGTTGAAAATAAAGAAAATTACAAAATATGATCCTTTTATTAGAAAGAAAACCAAGACTTACCTATCCCAAAGAAATAAAGTACTTTACCCAATAAATTAAGGTATAGCACCTCATGACTTTGAAATTAAGGTCGTCTTTATTTTAGGAAATTCCTACCTCGAGAAGCAAAATGTCGAACCCAATAAGTTAAGGCACAACACTTTGAATTCCCAAGAACAGGTTTTTTTTTTTATTTTGAAATTGATAAATCTCAAATTTCTTAAAAAGGGAAATATGTAATACTTAAAGTTTTACAAGAAAAATCGAACCCAATAAGTTAGGGCAAAATTCTTCTCGGAATTCCTCAAATATCACATATCACCATATTTTGAAAATTATTTAAAATAAATTTAGGAAAGAGAGATATGTAATACCTAAAGTTTCATGAGAAAAATCGAACCCAATAAGCTAGGACAGGATTCTTCTCGAAATTCTCCAAATATCACATATCGCCATATTTTGCAAATCATTTGAAATAAATATTTAAAAAAATATTTATGTAAAAATGGTTCGGGTGAATCATACATTACAACACATATGCCAAATATCGATTTATCATACTTACCAACTATATTAACAATTTCTACTAATAAAGAATAATAAAAAAATGAATGATTTAAACGATAGAAATATTATATTAAAACATGCAATTTTTAAAAAAAAAATGAAGAATAGTGTAATAAATACCTAAAGATTAAAAAAAAAGATAATGTACATACATATAAAATATTGAAAATAATTATAATAAGTAATACATGTAAAATATATAAATGCAAAAATTATGAAAAATATATGTAATAAATAATGAAATATATTGCATAAAAAAATAATATACGTCTAATATAAAGTCAAAAATATAGTAAATAATATATGAATTATAAAATAATATATAATATAAAATATATGAGTTTTAAACTATTAATATATAAATAATAAAAATATAAAATTTAATAAAGCAATTAAATATAGTATTTAAATAAAATAAGATAAGGTTTTAATTGTTTGGACTTAATTGAATTTTTGAAAATTGCTTAAGGACCTTTGATGCTATTAGACCATTAGCATAAAAACACGCGGATCCTTGTTGGGTAATCGGGTCAGCACGCGGATTCTTGTAAACCAAAACGACGTCGTTGGCTTTTCTATATAAGACAGAGTTTTAAAAAAAAATTCATTTTAAGCCCGAATTGAAAAAAAAAATTCCGAAATATCCTCTGAAACCCTCTCTCCTCTCTAAGCTCTGACGCCTGGTGTGCGCGCCACGCGCCACACGTGCCTCCTTGGCCGGTGGCCGGAGGCCTAAATCATCTGATTTCTGCCGTTCTCCGAAAGGTAACCCTCCTTTCTTTTATATTTTTTTCTTTAAACAGAATGGTTATGTGTGCAAATATATAAAAAATGATAAAATAAATAAGAAAATAAACAGAACGAAAATCACCTTGACGAAATCACTGTCTGTTATTCCACCAAATTTTCTAAAGACCCACTGACTTTGAGTATTTGTGTACAATTTTGTGTATCTTTGTGTGCTAGTATTTTTTCAGTATTTCCTCTGTTTTCTCCGTGTGCCCCCTTTTTACAGGTTTTGATCTAGGGTTTTTATACCCGAAAAAATGAAAGAAAGAAAAGGAAAGAAGGATTTCTTTCCATATTTGCTACGATATGCTGTTGCCTCTTTCTTTTTTTGCAGGTTGAAGGCGACGATCTTGTGGTGATGACCGGACGAGGCTTGCGCGCGTTTGATGGTGGCTGATGGATGCGACGATTGCGGCGCGAAAGTTCCTGTGACTGTTGGCCTGGGCGTGAAGAGCGGCATGACTGTTGGAGTCCAACTGGGACATTTGCGGCTCCTAGGGTTTCCAGAAACCCTAGGCTTCTGCTGAGGCTGGTTAATGTTGGGCCAAATGGGTCGTGTATTTGTTTCGGGTTTGGGTAGTTGGGTTTAGCCTGAGTCTAGGTCGTCTGTTTGGAGTAATTGGGGTAGGACTAGGGTTTAAATTTTTATCTGGGCTATTAAAATTTGGGCTCTGTAAAAACATTGGACATTTTATTGTCATTTTGGTTTGCTTTAAGCCCGGGCAGAAATAGGCTATTACAACCAAAACGAAACACTCACCCTTAAAGATAAATAAAAAAAAGTACTTATAAGAAGATGTAACCACAAAACTGAAAATACTTCTGAGCATGCACAACCGGCACCAAAAACTCAAAGATTAGTGGCGGCTCAAGAAAGTTCAAGGTTGAATCGATGGCAAAAATAACAAGAAACGACGATAAAAAGAAATAAGGAAAGAAAAATGAGAGTTGCAATCGCACAATATGGAAACCAAAAAGAGAAAAGGAAAAATAGAAAAAAGAATCAACACGAAACTTTTTGCTGTAATAAGAAATTGGCTTGAAAAACAAAATTGGAAAATGTAAAAAGTGGGAATAACACTTAGCGAAATTTTAGGAGAATTTTTTTTTTTAACAAAAATGAAAACAATTCTCCTTTTGCACACAACAAGATTTGAACCTAGGACATATGAGTAAGCTAAAACCTTATTACTAAATCAACAAGCGCATTCTTGTTAACAACTCAACAAAATTTATAGATAAGCTAGGTGCAGCTAACCAGATTTAGGGTGAAAAATAACCAAACATTTAAAGGAAAAGAATCGAATACAAAACCTCAAGCATACATCCAACTTAACCATTGAAACAAGCCAATTTACTTGACATAACTTCTACAACCTTAAATTAAAAAAATAGGCCGTGACCATTATTGATTCACTAACCCAATTTCTACTAATTTGGTTTTTGGGATGTGACAATAAGTATATCGGATTAACAATACTAAATGCATTACAATTATTTATTATGGTGTTGTCATCAATCGTGAGTTAGTGTCAAGTTGACTAGTGACACAAACTCAATTAACAACATTACTGATACTAGAAATCTTATCACATGCATATGCGTGTGGAAATTGTTAATTTAGAATGCATATGTGTGTTTAAAAATAAAATACAATAAATAATGAAATATATAGTTTAAAACTAATTGATCATAATAGCACATGAAATATGTACGATATTAAAATTTAAAAAATAGATTAAATTATGAGTACACCAAAATTTAAACACATAAATACATCAGTTAACAATACTAAATGCACTATAATTATTTATCATGGCGTTGTCATCAATTGTGAGTAGTGTCAAGTTGATTTATAACACTAACTAAATAAAATGCTTAAGAAATAGTGTAAATATACAACTGATGAAAATAATGAATAGTGCATATTAAAATAAAAATGTATAAAATATATCAAAATAAAATTTTGATTGAGTAATAAATTTACAATTTTACTGATTTAATTAGTATGAATTCAAATATCATCATACACATTTTATTAGTTTTTTGTTAAAATAAAAGATTAAAATACCCTCAAATAATATAACTTATTTTAATTATAGAAGGATATTTTCGTAATTTTGTAACTGAGTTGGGACCTAGTTGATGGGTGATACCAACTTAATAAATAGCTTAATAAATAGCCAGTATAGATATATAGATATACAAATGATGAAAATAATAATTGTATATATTAAAATAAAAATGTTTAAAATATATTAAAATGATGCTTTGGTTGAGTGATAAATTTAATATATTACCAATTCAATTCCCTGCGTTTAAATCCCACCATTTGCATATTTTTATTAGTTTTTGTTAAAATAATAAGAATAAAGTTCTCTCAAATAATATAACAGAAGGATATTTCTATAATTTTCGTAACTGAGTTGGAACCCGGTTGATGGATGATACTAACTCAGTAAAAGGCATAATAACTAGTATAAATATATATGTGATGGAGGTAATAGAGTATGCATAATAAAATTAAAATGTATAAAAATATTAAAATAAAACATTAGTTAAGTAGTAAATTAAAAGTTTTACTAATGTAATTGGTGTGGGTTTAAATATGACCATTTGTATATTTTTATTTGTTTTTTTAAAGTGAAAAATTAAAATACTCTCGGAAAATATTACTTGTTTTAATTACGGAAAGACATTCTCGTAATTTCTTAATCAAGTTGGTGGCTGATTGACTCGTGACACTAACTTAATCAATAGTTTAAATAGAAGTGTATATATACAACTGATAAAAGTAATAGAGTGCGCATAATAAAATTAAAATATTAAAATTATCAAAATAAAACTTTAGTTGACAAGTAAATTAAATGTTTTACTAATGCATTTAGTGTGGGTTTGAATCTCACCTTTTGTATATTTTTTTTGTTTTTTTAAGTGAAAAGACTAAAATATTTTCAAATAATATTATGTATTTTAATTACAAAATAATATTTTCGTAATTTTTTAATTGAGTTGATGTTCGGATGACTCCTGTACTAAACTCAGTAAAGAGTTTAAATAATAATATAAATAAGATTAAAAAAATTATTTATCTTTAAATAGAAAGCACACGTGCTGCATAACTTTAGCCTTTGATAAGAAAAAGACCAAATTAGAACCGTCCGATCTAGGGCTTACATCAAAAGAATGGGTATTTATAGACTCCCTTCTCCTTCACTCGGCCCCTTTGGCCTTCGCTCTGTCTTTCGCGTTTCTTTCTGAAACCAGAGCTGAGAAATTAAAACCGAAAGCCTTAAAAACTATCAAAAATGGTTCAAAGGCTCACTTACCGTACTCGCCATAGTTATGCTACCAAATCCAATCAACACCGTGTCGTTAAGACCCCCGGTAAGTTTTGAAGTTCCCACAATGTCGCCTGCCGCTTTTGCTGCTCTCTTGTTATTTTTTTAAAAATTGTTTGAAAATAATGGGTTTTCATCCATTCTTTCTTTTTTAAAGGTGGGAAATTGGTCTATCAGACTACTAAGAAGAGAGCGAGTGGGCCTAAGTGTCCTGTTACTGGAAAGCGAATTCAGGGTGTAAGTTCATTTTATTATTATGATTTTTAGCTATGTTGTTTTGTTTTTAGTTGGAAATTTGGATTTCTATTGTTGGGACTAAGTATGAAATGTAGATACGCCTTTGTTTATTTGATTGAGAAAATGATGATTTGGGTATCTCTGTTTATATTCATTTTCATGTTTGCGTATTGAACTTTGTGTAGCGAATTAAACATAGATTCTGATACTGTTTAAGATTTGTTTAGTTTTATAGTTTTAAGATCTATAAAAATTGAAAATAATGGTCAAAACTTGTTTTCTACTTTAGGAACTGGTGATAAATTCATTATTGTGGAACCCTTTATTGCACTTCACTTTGAAGCAGTTTTCAAAATTCAAACTGTCTCACTTGATTTTACTATACTTGCTGCATATCTAGTAGAAATGTAAAACCTTGTTGACCGATATGAAGAGTATTTCGTTTTCATGATACTTGTTGGAGTAGTTATGTTTCAGTTATTACTGGATGTGTGGCTGATCGGGTTCGAGTTGTGGAGTTTTGAGCTTTGCTCTCATGGTTCTCTTATATGGCTTGTTTGCAGATTCCTCACTTGAGACCTGCTGAATTCAAGCGGTCTCGGTTGCCTAGGAACCGTAGGACGGTGAATCGTGCCTATGGTGGTGTTTTGTCTGGAAGTGCTGTTAGAGAAAGGTACTACTATGTGCATGATTTAATAGCTTGTTTTTAATTTGTTGTGATAGATGCAAAATCTTATTCTTCTGTTTTTCTGGTTTTTATCTCTTTTTTTAAGGATAATTCGAGCCTTCTTAGTCGAAGAGCAAAAGATTGTGAAGAAGGTTCTGAAAATCCAGAAGACTAAGGAAAAGCAATCCTCAAAGAGCTAGGAATTTTAAATGCTGATGAAGCTGAATTGTGTTTGGCTTGTTAGATTTACCTGAGAGAAATTTTTGTTTGTTATTATGGTGAATTGATGAAATGTGGAACTGAGTTTGAGTACTTTTTCTCATTTGGTAGTTTCATACTGATATTATTTTGCTTCTTGGTTCACTTGAAGACAAATCTATTGAAAGGTTATTGTTTAGTGATGGTTTTATTTGTTTATGTGGTTTCTTTTATTAGGCATTGATATTATTTTCTTGTTTGCTACCATGAGCCCTGAGTCCATGACTCGTGACCTTGAAACTCCAAATCCTGACCCCTAACTTGTAATAGGATTTGGGTTACGGTTTTGAGTTGAATTTAGCCATCTTGTTTAAAGGCAACTGGAATGATATATGTGGTGCTTTTGAACATAGCAACTGAACCGAAGATGGAACGCTTGGATCTTTGGTTTCGAGTTCAAGAAGTCCATTTTTATCTATATGACAATAAGGATTAGGAATGCATGTTATTGCCATGGTTATGCAAACCCTCAGACATAATCTCCAGCCAAACATAGCCCAAGTTTCTGATACACGGCAGAATCCATATCGACAATTGAAGCTAATGGTGAATTTGGAGGTGAAAGTACATGGATATTTTTGTATGGATAGATTGTATTTTGCACGTTTTATTTAAAATTGAGCAAATTAATCTTCATACACAAGATTAAAGATTAAAGAGTAAATTGTTTCGTTCTAGTAAAAAGTTTATTTATTTTTTGTTAAAAATTGGTATTGTTGATTGAATAATCATACTGTTACACGGGGCATATGGACTTTATTTTGACATTTAGGGGTTAATTTTTAATCATATAAATGGATGAATATTTTAATAGAACTAATTTACTCTTTGATTTAATATATAGAGATTAATTTATTTATTTTGTTAGCAAAAAAAATAAAATGTAATTAGATTTTTAATACAAAAGTTTCTATAGTACTTTTACCTGAATTCAGTGGTTGATGTACAGCTTTTTGCCATGTTCATATTATGTGGCATCTGTAATTCTACAACAGGAAATTGGATATAAAACTGATTGTAGGTGCTTATGATTTAATTTTAAACCCTGTAGCTGTCACCTATGATTATATGATTGAACTTTTTTTAATAGGGATGGGATCGGATTTCGGACATTTGGAAATGGAAACAAATATACTAGATAAATATTCAGCCTAAGATATTTAGGTGGAATGTGTGAAAACTGTACAATAATACCATAAACAGGTCTGCTGTTCATACTAGTTTCCAACTTAATAACCCCAAAACTAGTCGACAGCTGATTAAGTGTAGCATTTGTCAGTTGAATAAGTGGTGGACATCTCACTAGGACATTGTGGTGAGTCCCAAGGTAGATTAGGTTTCCATGAATCTGGTATATTTGGAGACAATCTGAAAGGAAACCCCATCGATAAATGGTTATAGTCTGGGATTGAATCCGACGTCTTCCTTGTTCCTTCCTCGCTTTCTACTCCACCACCATTGCCTTGCATGTCCTGGGGCGAGCTGATCGAAAAGTTGCCGTATTGGTGTTGTTGCCCTCGGAAATCGGTACTTGCTGAGGCATTGCTAATCAACGGTGGGCTCAACAGCATGGAAGAGGTATCAATAGTGCACTTTGGGGATGATCCAGACATGTTGTCAAGCTGAGAAAACATCATGTTGTTATGAAGGTCTCCGTTGGAAACATGAAATGGAGATGGCCTATAGACTGTTTGATGGAATGTTCTATACGAAGGAATATCTAGAGCCGAAAAGCCACTGCAGTCTTGTTGTAGTTCACCGTTGCTGCATAATGGTAACGTTGATCCGATTTCGGTCGTACAAGAAATGTTCTCCGAACTGAACTGACTGCAAGCCGCACGATGGTTCAATGAGGAAATCCAAGTGTGGGAAAGTGCTCTTTGAGCCATGGTACTAGTCTTTTTGAATATCCTACAAATAGCCCATGCATCCTGTTGGAACCAAAAGCAAAATTTTCAAACAACTCATTATCAAAAACAGATTGGACAATGATTATTCAAGGATCATTACATTTGCAGGAAGGGTTTTGTCAAAGAGCTTCTTTGATGGTGGTATCGAGTCCGACATCGAAGGTAGCCGAAATTCGTGCATCATCCAATCAGTTTTCATGCCTTTAGCAGCTCTGCCTCTATAGAACACAAGGGACTTCTTCAAACCAATACATTTAGTGCCATCAGATGAGTATATAGGCCTGTCGGTCCCGGTTGCCTTCCAAAAACCGGCTCCGGTGACTCTGTTAGGCCTCGCACTATTCCGGTATTTTCGGTCCCTTGGACAGTAAAAATACCATTCCTTCTCCCCTGATGCTGCTAGCTCTGCTTATACAAAAATAGAAAAAAGAGTAAGATATTCACAGCATCTAGTAAGAAAAGAAAGGAAATTTCTTATGTTTTTATTTTCTTGGAAGCCAAACAGAAGATGAAAACTCACTTGGAAGATCCCAGGGTTCATATTTATATATATCAACTTGTTTAATCAGCTCAATGGGCAAAGGTCTTTGTTGAATCTTTTTCTTGAGGTAAAATCCTACAAGCTCTTCATCTGTTGGATGAAATCGAAAACCAGGCAACATAACATCATCAACTTTATCAACATCATTCTTTTCATCCATGTGGTTGCAAAAAAGAAGAAAAAAAAAAAGTTGATGAAGAACTCGTATGAAGCTGAATAAAAATGAATTTTCTTTTTGGGATTTTCAAAATCAAATTGAATTTTGAAGCTTCTACTCTCATCATGGGGGATATCTCTTGTTTTTATCATGAGAATTTAGGCAAAATGACAAAGGACCCTTCCAATATTATACAATCCTTTTTTTATTTTATCTTATTTTATGTGCTTGAATTGATTTTCTGATTGAATAGTTTTTTGTTAATTTTACACAACACAATAAGTTCAAATTTATATTCAAATTCACGAGATTCTCTGAAAATTCCTTTGAGACCCTTTTTTAGGAAAAATTATTAATCATCATATCCTTATTCCAAAACCATGTTTTCTGCTTCCACTCTTGAATATAATGTAATTTTCATATTTTTATTAAACATATTAATTCAAGCTTTGTTCTTGTATCATATGTAATATTATTAAATTTATCTACATTTATGCTGATTGAGTCTTAGCTTAGTCAGCATGATATTATTATCAGTACAATATGACGTGAGTTTAAGTGCGATTAAAAGTATTACCCTCTTAATTAAAGATTAGGAACAACTATCAACAATTTTAAACATTATTTACAATTTTTACTCAACTTTACTAGAATTTTCTATATCATTTCAATAGACTTTGTCTAATTATAAACAATATTTAAATACAAATTTTTATAATCTCGAAAATGGTATTATATAAAAAAAAAGGAAAAAAAAATGACATGAGTCTATGAGTCAATTTCTTTGATTTTATGAACATTGGAATATGGAATTCCTCAAATTCAAAACCTTTTTGGTAATACCGTATCTTGGTTTCAAAACCTCAAAGTAATAGTTTCTCCCCTCTATTTTTTTACATTTACATATTAATCAAAATTTGATTGAGTCTTAACTTATTAACATCGACTAGATCTGATTCTAAGAGTTGTTTAAGAGTGCAGTCGTCTAGGATCCAAGGCTGAAAGGGGCTAAAAAAAATATTTTTTCAACTGTTAATGTGAGAAAAAAGTTTTCAGACTAAAATAAATTAAATAAATGTTTAAGGTTTTTAATTTTTCACCATAAAAGCTTCATTTCTTAGGGCCAAAAATTTTTCAACTTTTATTACATTTTATAATTTATTTAAAAAGAAACCCAATTTATTGTTTCGCCTAAGGCCCCAAAATATCAAGAATGGGCCTAACATTGACATTGTTGTCAATCTAGAAAGACGTGAATTTAAGTATGCTAAAACGCATGATCTTCCCACTTAAAAGATTAAGAAGAGACTATTAATAATTTTAGATATTGTATAAAAAATAGATATAATAAAAACCTATAATAATATTAATGTTAAAAAAACATATTAATCACAAAACAAAATAACTCATTTTTAATCTTTTTTAGATTTTCTAAGCATTTCTACATTTAGTTGTGGCTGTTTCGTTTGATCAAAGCTAAGGGATTTTTTACATAAACCATGAACCAATGGCAAATAAACGTTATAAAAGTTCTTTTTAGAAGTTCTTATATATAGTAGTAATATTTTCATCTAGTCAACTAATTTATAATAAATAATCGGAGAGGGATTTTATTATACCGATGTAAAATTAAAGTTAATTTATATCATTCTGTAATTTTTTATATCATTAATAATTTAATAATTTATTTGTCATAGTTCGTAGTTTATTCATGTAGATCGTGCACATCAAAGTAAGTTAAATTGAAAATTTCTAACTATTTATTTTATGTACAAAACTTTCAATTGTTATATATATACATATATATATATATATATATATAATATTTTAAATTGATATCGGATCAATTAAAAAATTAATATGCATTTCAAATACAAATATCTTGATAGATTTAAAGGTTGAATTGTTAAAACATTAATCATACAAAAAGTTACGAAACTGATATAAATGGATCTCTCCCTTATTAGCTTTTACATTTATGACAATATTATTGTAAATAATAAACTAATAATTTTATTGAGCCCTCAATAGAGATATTCTAAAAGTTTTATGGGTAAACTACATTCGCTTTTTAGTCACTCAACATAAAAAGTAACAAAATAGTCACTTAACTATTATATTTTTTCCTTTTTGGTCACTAACCGTCAAATGACTAATAAAAAGATGATGTGTCAGCTTTTAAAATTAACCTAATTACAACTTTAACCCTCAACATTTATATATTGAGTCAATTTAGTCTTATTTTCGTGTAAAAAAGATAAAATTAGGTAATTGTAAATATTAAGGGTTAAATTTTAAAAAAAAAAACTAAATTGACACAATGTGTAAACGTTGTCAATTATAAAAGCTGTCACGATAACTTTTTGATAGCCATTTAATGACTAGTGACAAAAAAAGCCTAAATAATTAGATAATAATTTTGTAATTTTTCATAGTTGAATGATAAAAAAGAAACTTATTAATAGTTCGGTGTCTATCAAAATAGTTTACCCAAGTTGTATTTACCTCAATAATGATGTATTCAACATTAGTTTTATTATTATAAAATAATGTATTAGAAATACTAGATAACAAAATGAAAAAGGGCTAATACTAAATTTATATTATAATTGTCCCATTCTTAAGTTTGCTAGCCAATATTGTCTGCTAGAGGGATAGCAAATGGTAAAATATTTAATGGAAATAATGAAAATCATTTGGTTAATGGCCAAATAAGAAGTCATAATTAGTTGTTGTTTGTTCTTTATAAACCTTGGTATGCAACCCATTGCTTGTAAAATGGGTCAAAATCTTTCAATCTAAGCTTCCAATGCTCTCTCTTTCTATGTGAAAAATTAACCTCATTCCCAATGTGAAATCCCACATGAAAGTTATTGACTAATACCAATTTTTTATACTCAAATAGTAGTATTTTTTGGACAAATTATTTTAATAGTCATTAAATTATCAGTAATTTTTTGTTGTTGTTTAATTATGAAAAGTTTAAAAATGATCACTCAACTATTCAATTTTGTTTTTTTGGTCAACAACTGACTAATGGTGGCAGCTTTTAAAATTGGCATTCAACATTTATACAATATATCAATTTAGGCTTGATTTTAAAAAATTGAACTTTCAATATTTACACATTGTATAATTTGAGTGACCAAAATAAAATTTAATAATAGTTGAATAACTATCAATATAATTTACCATATTTTTAAAAATCTATTCTTATTAAATCATTAATATTTAATATATAATATAACTATCCTTAATTTCCTACATTTTCATATACTAAAAAAAATGATTTAATGGTATAAATATACCATCACATCGAAATTGAAAGTGACATATAGAATTTACAAATTAGAAGTTCAAAAATAATATTTAAACCAATTATGCGTCTACTTTTATTTTCTTTATTTTCTTTAGGTTCACACAAGAATAAAACAAAATTTCATTAATATATAATTAATTTGATTGTGAAGTAAAATATATGATAGGATGTGAGATTAATCTCATTATCTGCATTTTTTATACGATGTCTGGAATTATTTATTATCTTTTTAGCCTTTAAATAGGAAGATAATATACTCCAACGTATTCAAACTCACGTCCTCCCACATTGTTAATCTAATTTTGAATAAGAAAATTTTAATGTTGTGAAAGTAAGGGTCAATAATAGACCCCAATTAAGTCAATGAAATATAAAATGAACATGTAGTTAGTTGAAGAATTACTCCTACTTTGTAGCTAGCTTGAGCATGGAAGGGGGTTAAACTTGATAATAATCCCTTTTTGTCTTATTATCAATATTTTTATAATTTAACTGTTGCAACTTGCACTATAACTTGATTGCTTTCTTGTAAAGTTAAATTCAAATCTTTTATAATCTCAAAGAAAAGTTAATGCAAAGATATAATTCATCAAATTTTAAATATTCATTTATTGGTTAATCATAAAAATTTGATTCAATTAATAAAAGAGATTTTTTTAAAAAATGGTGTAAATTAATTTAATTCGGTTAAAAAGATTAATCAATTTACTTAAATTAACTCGATTTTGATATTCGAATGTAACATTAGTTATTGGTTAGGACTAATCTAATCTTCTTAAGTTTTTTATTTTTATTTATTTTTAGACTTTTGGTATGTATTAGTTTGATATTTGATAGTTAATAATATTTTTATTATATTTTTATTTTAAATCTTTGTTTGTTTTCATATTTTGGTTGAATATATATAATTATCTATTAAAAGAAATGTTGAAGGTTAATTTTATTCGATTAGATGAAAATAAATTGAATTAACTAAAATTATTTAGGTTCAATTAAATTACCAATAATAAATTTTGATTTGGTAAATGGTTAATGTTTTTAAAATTTTAGTTAAATCGATTAATAATCAAACTAACCGGATGAATCCCTTAGTAAAACCCATTTTCTACTTTGAGATTAATTTTTTTTTGATGAAAAATTGGCTAAAATATTAAAAAGGTACTTAATCTACTTTAATTTCATTATACCCAAATAAGTGCCTTTTTACTTAAATAAACCCTTATTTAAAATGAGTTGTTGATTTATATCAAGTGTTTATTGATGTATAAATTAAAAGTTAGGGTTTAATTAGATGCTAGTTAAAGGTTAAGGGCCTATTTGGGTACTACTTAAAACTTAGGCTTATTTAAATACAATGACAAAGTTTAAGTGCCTTTTTAGTATTTTAGGCTTTGGAATTTAATAAAATTATAAAAATAAATATGACACATTTATTTTTAAAAAATCCACATATTTTTTAATTATATAAAAAATAAAAATATAAAGATATATTCCATTATCAATAAATAAATTAAAAAACTAAATAAACAAGACATATGTCAATTTTTTAGCATTGTTTGTAGTGTTAAAAAAGCTCCACCATTAATATATCAAACAATAATATTGTTTAATAAATAAAAAAATTAACATAATAAAACACAATGTATTTATTTAAAATTTTATTTGAATTAAAACTTAAGTGGTAATTAATTTAATAGATAAATATCAAAATTATACATGAACTTTAATTCACTGGGCATTGTCATACATGAACTTTGATTTTGTGCGATTTTATAAATGAAATTTTAATTTGATTCAGTTTTCACAAAACTACCAACATTACCGAATTAGTATTGTTTTATTTTGATATATTGTATACCCAAACGATTATATTAATTCAATATGAAAATAAATGTATGCATTCATTTCTTTAAATATATACAATTGAATCAAAATTAAAGTTTCATGTAAACATATGAACTACAATTCAAGTTTCATGTGTATAATTGCATCAAATCAAAATTCATGTATCAAAATGCACATTAAATCAAAGTTCCAATATAAATTTAATATTTATCCCTTAATTTAAATTTTACGATATTACTTGCATAATTTTTTTGAATTTATCCAATTTAAATTTTACGACATTACTTGCATAATTTTTTTGAATTTATCCCTTAATTTAAATTTTACTATATTTCTGCATAATTTTTTTTTGAATATTAATATCATTATAGGTAGGGGTGAGCAAAACTCGATTCGATTAAAACAAATTGAAAAAAAATTCGAATTTCAAGTTAATCGATTCAAGTTATTCGAGTCAACTCAAACAAGTAATTCGAGTTTTGAGTTCGAATCGAGTTGAATTTTACAATTTGAATAATTCGAATAACAGATTGATGTAAATATCCTTTTGGTCCCTATCAAATTTAAAAATGAACAAATTGGTCTCTCTCTCAACAAAAATTACAAAATAATTCAAAATAATTTTTAAAATTCAAAATTTTTATAAAAATTCTAAAATTTTTAAATTTCAAAAAAATCTAAAATATATATATATAAAGAAAGTTAAAAAGTTAATTTTTTTCTAGAATAGTAATTTTGGAACCTAAATAAGTTAATTAATGATTCAAGTTAAGTTTATTATACTAAAGTATTTTTTTTTTATTTTGCTTTGAAAAAGTTTTCAAATATATATGGTTTCAAATTTATGTGCTTTAACATGGAATTAGTTATACTGTAACAAGATTTTAATTTGACATGTTTAATTTTTTAATTTAACTCGGACAATTTCACTCGATTTGGTTCGACTCGACTCGAATTTCATTTCACTTGACTCAAATAAAAAAAAATTTTATTTCAAATCGAGTTAGGATGATAAAATAGGACTCGTAAACTCGATTAACTTGAACTTTTTTCACTCGATTTGGTAGAACGCTCACACCTAATTATAGACTCTTATCATATTTTTTCTTTTTTGATACAATACCAAGAACTACCTATACCTCCCTCTCAACCCTTAAATAAGAAGATAATGCATTTCACCGCACACGAAATCACATCCTCCTATTCTAATAATAATATCAATACTAATTAAGTTAAAATGAATCGACTATTTGCATAATTAAAAAAGTAACAACCATTTAGTTTGTAGTTAATTAATTATATCCAACAAAGAATCTCTTTATCACATCAATAATTTTTAGGTGCATTTTCACCAAAAATTGAAAGGCTGTTAACCTTTTATATTTAAAAATTCCAACAAATACAAATTTTTTTAACTTAATTAATTAACCTTGGATAAGGAATAGGAGCAAACTAATGACCAAGTAATTAGTAGAAGATAAATTGAATAAGTAAATGTGAGTTTGATTGTGAAGTTTTGGGTTCCAATTTCCATCATAGTGTTTCAAGAGTGGAAGCAAAATGGAAGAGACAACACTAAATCAAGATTGCACAATTTTATTTTAATCATAATCTGGGCCTTCTCTTAATATACTTTATTTATTCCATAAAATAAATAAGCATGAAAATTGATGTGATATTGGCAGACACATGATATCATCTAACTTGGAAACCCGCATTATTATATGT
This sequence comes from Gossypium australe, assembly GCA_005393395.2. Classification (NCBI taxonomy): domain Eukaryota; kingdom Viridiplantae; phylum Streptophyta; class Magnoliopsida; order Malvales; family Malvaceae; genus Gossypium; species Gossypium australe. The sequence continues at coordinate 93,128,041 of CM016622.1, read as the reverse complement.
TAATTGAGAGTCCATATAGGCTTTTGTTAAAAATAATTAAATTTGTAATACTAATTTATATTTGGTGAAGGATGGAGTTTAAAGATAAATTTAATTATTTCATATTTTAATAAAATTTTTGTTTCAAACATTGAAAATGCTTTAAAGTGTTGGAGATTGTGTGATTTAGATCTTATTATTTATTGAAGAAACAAATATAATGGCAAAAGTTAAATCTATATAGAACTATACTTGAATTTCTTCTCTTCTACTCGTGATTTTTCCTCGAAAGGATTTTCATCTAACATAAAATAATTTATAAAACATTAAAAATGATTGTATAATGATTAAATTTATATGATGACATTGGTTTTAAGAAAGTTCTCTATCCTTCTATTTCCAAAAGTATGTATTTTAAGCCTTTGAAGAAATTAAAATTTAGTTTTATATGTTTGCCATGTCCAAGTGTCCATTGAATATGATTTTAAATGAGTTTAAAGCTTTGAAAACATTAGAAATGATTCTAGTGATATTTTATTAAATTGATTAAATGATGATTTTGGTTACTGATTAAATTATGATTTTGGTTAAATGTAATCTTATTTGTTTGTGTCGATTGTTGATTAGGATAAGAGATGTTACGATATTAGTTATTAGATTGAGTTTTAAAAATAAGAGAGATTTTTGGACTACAAATTTTGTTTGCTTTGACTCTTCCCTTTTAAATGAATAAAACAAAGAAAATGTGAGAAGTTTTCTCGTATTCGTCCCTAGCAAAATTCAACCACCATAGAGAAAAAGAAGAGAAATTTCTCTTCTTGTCATTTTGAATGTCTTTCTTCAACCGCTTTCTAACCTTAAACCTTGATTCTTTCACTAAAATTTACTTGAAAACTCTTTCTTTAACTTGTATCCATCGTCATCTTCTCCATTTAAAATCTAATGTTTCACTTGGTAGTGAGAGAAAGCTAAAGTTAACGAGAGAAAACTCAAAGGTAGGTAAGAAAAGTTAGTTCTTATCATATTTATTTAAGAAATTTATGTTTATCATATAGGTGATCATTCATTCTTGATATGTATTATGGGTATTTAATGTGAAGAGAAAGAGAGACCAATTAGAAAAAGGAGCTTCAAGGAAAGAGAGAAAAAAAAGTTATGTAAAAATGAAGAAATGAGTTATCTTTTGTTTTGTTCATTTTTCATAGAAACCACTTTACCTTAATTGGGTATTTCTATTAATGATACTTTAACTAATTAATTGGCTAAGTAAGAAATTAGGTGTGAATAGTTAAGGCCAATCTTGCTATGTGAAATGGTTATGGTGAGACTTAACATGGATAGTAATGTGAAAATGACATGAATTTTTAGATGTAAAGAGGATATTGTGTCATAATGGGATTGACTAACTATTAAAGTAATGTTGTTGACTAGTGATGATATATATAGCTTATGGTATGACTTTCTAATTAAAATAAGCTTAATAGATGAAGAAAAAAATGATGATATCATATCTGTGTTATGATTATTTTTCTCTTATTAATTTAAGTTAATTAATAGATAAATATTAAAAATTTATATTATCATTAATTAAAATTAAAATAATTAAGTGATAATATCAAATGATTTTTTTATCTTTAATTAATTAAATTATAAGAGATAAATGAAAAACAAAAGAGTTTAAATTCTTGTAGAACAATTAAATGGAGCAGTTAAATTCTGCAAGAACTTTATTTTATTCAAGTGATTGGATCAAATGGAGTAGTTAAATTCTACAAGAATTGTCTTTTATTCAAGTAATTTACACTATAAAAAGGGGTCAAAGCCATTCTACAGGGTTAGAAGTTCAAGAAAAAGACTAGAAATTCTCTACATAATTCTTTAAAAAAGCCAGAAGAACTTGAAGAAATTCTGAAGAATGCCACATCAATTTTGAAGAAAAGTCGTCTTTCGATCCAGTTCAACCGTGGGGAAGAAGTCAAAAGTTGTTTCTACAGAAATTCATATTTCGATTTGTTTCAACTAAAGAAAGGAGGTCTAAACCCATTTCAAGAGCAAGTCAACACGACACTTGAAGCAATCCACATACATCCAAGATCAAGTCAGACGACCCTTGGATCAAAGTCAAACTAGAGAGAAGAATCAAATGAATTTTTCTTTGTGCAAAATTTTAAATATTGTAACTTTCTTTCAAGTTATCAATAAATTTGACTCTAAATTTTCAAGTAAACTTTTCACTAGAAATTTGTGTGTACAAATTTATGGCATTCCTGGTGGGACAATCTCTATCTTTCATCTCTTTTCTTAAAAAGTCAAAGTTCAAAGTTGCAACGGCCTTAAAGATCATCATCATCAAGCTCGCTCAAGCTAATCTTGCAAACCATTTGGCTTCATCATCAAGCACCAATGTTCCCGCCCATCCTTATGGCACTAGATAGAAGGCGAAAGCTCTTATTGAGTTATTCAGTCAAACTTCTTCAATGCTTAATGATAACCTGTAACACCCCAAACCCGGCCCAAACGCCACGACCGGATCTGGTATGATACGGGATAAAATGTTAAAACTTTGCTTTGAAGGGATTTGAAATCTCGGTTTGTTTATGCAAGTATTCGTTAAATAAGTGTTATTTAAAGGAAACCTTTGTAGTTTTTTTTTAAACATATCTTTACGTTAAACGTGTTTGAAATTCCCATCTCATTACTTATAATAATTAAGTCTTTGAAAATAAATTTAAAATATGAACATTAACACATATAAATCGACAACCTAAGCTATGGTGGCCTTACTACATAAATAGTCTAAAATTAAAACTTAAAGAAAAACTGGAAATAGCTTATGAAAATAAAAGACTTGATGGCCCTTCGAGTCCGCCTCGGCTCCCATGTCCACGATCTACTGCTCATCTGAAAAGTCAGGGAAATAAAAGGGTGAGTCACCAAGACTCAGTGTGCAAATCCTGAAAACACATTAAAGGCTTGAGGCCCACAAACACATTATGGGCCTTGGCCCAAACACAATGGCAACAAAATAATTACATGCAACATGGCCCAACCCAACCTAAAAGCCCATCCTCTACGCACCAGCCCGTACCAGCCAACACACCTCGGGGATTTCTACAATCAACCCACCAACCGCTACACACCATATCGGTAGTCATACTGCCTATTCCTAACAATCAGGAATAATTTAACGCGGCTTAGCCACCGATCACTATTGTGACCTAACTTTATAATTCGTGGTTTAACCACCGATCACCAAGTGACCTATTAACATGCTCTTCCCCTTCATCATTTTAACCCCATCCCATGCATACATCCAAGCAGAATCAAACAATAAACTACCTAAAAGATCACAGTCTATCACATACATTGATACACATAGAGAAGTTTCTATGATTACGTACTTAGCGTCCCTTGCCTACCCTTTTTGGGTAAATCGACTGTTCATACAGCCTTTTTCTGGCTTTTAGCCCATAACATGCATAATACGGATTAGTTAGTGTGGTATAGATCTACACACCTGATTACAGCCAAGACGAGACCTTCTATGTCGATACTATCAGAAACCGATATGACTACTATCTGTCTAAGGTTTTGTTCTGATGCCGGTCCACAACCCGGTGGCCAATCTCGAACCGCCGACACCGCTCGTTTCTTAAACTTAGGGATTGGTTTAACAGATCCAATCCCCTTCTTCGCCTGATCGATATTTGATTCCATCAAAAAACCTTATCAATTTGTTACCATCATAACATATGGTTAAAATCATAATTACGATAGCGAATCTAACGGAAATCTAAAGAGAACCCCTTACATTGAAATCCCGAAAATAATAATATGATTGGAACGTTAACAATTTCTGGCTTAGGAACCTAGGTGATTAGATCTCTTTCAAATCCCGGAATGCCGCCCAAAAAGAACGCGAGATCAGTGAAAATGTCAAACTAAAGATGGCCTAACAACCACCTAGCCATTCGACTATGATCTCAAAAATCGAAAAAGATAACAAAAATAATAGCACAAGTCGACACTTACCTCTTCAGAGAATTCGGCAACTCCTAGAAGATTTCGGCTTTTGAAAAGATCAAAAAGAGAAGATGATAGGAAGAAATCTATGTAGATTCGGCTTTTAGTGAAGAGTTCGACAAAAGAGAATAGGAGGTATTCGGCTATGAAGATGAGAAGAAAGTTCAGAGTTTTGGCTTTTGAAGAAATCGAAAAAAGATGTAGAGAAAGCTATGAGGTTTCGGCTTTAGCAGAGGATAAAGAAGAAGATGGAACTTTAGGAGTTTTCAGCTTTTTTTGAGAAAAGAAACAACTAAAAGAAGAGAATGAGAATAAATGCCGAAATTAAGAAGTGCCCTATTTTTTAATCAAATTTTCAGCACACCCACTAACCAAAAGCCGGAATTGCCCTCTTTTGAAAACTAAGACTAATTTATTAACAAGGGTAATTTCGGCACCCCTTAGCCACATTAAAACCGATTCCCCCTCCCCCTTGGAGTTTGAAATTCGGCCACCTCCTAGCTCACTGGATAATTCCTAGATTTTCTCCCTTATCTACATCTGATCACTCATCCTCAAGTGGCATGGATAACACCACCTCTTCCTTTTTTTTTATCAGTTACTTTATCAGCCATATTATCCACATTATCCATCAATTATTCTTCCTAATTTCAAGCATTCTAGCCGACTCCAGCTCTGCTCTCCATTGATGCCAAAATTAATTAAAATAGATGGGTAATGCGACTCGAACCTTGGACCTCCCTTACTGCTTATCACGCCACCTCATAGTCCCTAAGTAACGCCACTGCCCACTGGGCCACAAGCCCATTTTTGTGTCTTAATTCACAAATAATATCTTTTAAGCCCTATCCTAACTGGCTTTCCACTAGAGTGTCCAAACAGGAAATTTTAACTAAGGCCTCGGCCCAACCTTGAGCCCAATCTGAACCCTTTAAACACTCTAATTAGCACACTAAACGTAACACACATCAAATGCAAAGGCCCATTAATTCAGAATGTTACATAACCCGCTTTATGATTCTTCTTCACCAACTCATGAGCCAGAAGAAGTCTCTCCTCGTGGATCAAGTGTAGCTCGTCGCTTATCATTCAAGGGAAAAAATGTTTAATCAAGTGAGATGCCATTCCAACATCTCCATCAAAACCCAATTTCAAAGCGATGAATGTCATGACGGCCAACACCACATCCTTGGAAGAATAAGTGGTATCTCTAGGAAAGATAGTGGAGAGTCTCACTTAAAGCGTCAAAGAAAAGGATGACCAGATGACGTTCATGATGAAAAGGATCCTTGATTTACTGGGAAGAGGCTCGTCAACGATGAAATTCAACATGAGAATCAACCCGATGAGCTTGGTGAATAATCCAATGTGCAAGTTGCTAAAGATCGCCAACCAACAATCAATGAAGTTGTTACTATTGGTAAACTCAAAGAGCAACTAAAAAAAGTTGTCAAAGATCAAGTTGATTGAGTAACTCAACCTTCATACACCTATGCCAAGCCATACTCCTACAAGATTGATCACCTCAAAATGCCATCAAGCTATCAACCCCCAAATTCTAACAGTTTGATGGCAAAGAGAACCCACGCTAACATGTTGCTTATTTCGTGGAGACTTGCAATAACGCCAGAATTGATGGTGATCTTAGGGTAAAGAAATTTGTTTGGTCCTTAGCAAACTTAATGATTAGCGAGGATTGTAACACCCTAAATTTTAAGGGCTTGTGCATTTTATGTGATGCTCACTTAAAATGTTAATTTGAAACTTTGAGGTACAAAAAGGGGGCCCAGGTTTGGGCTGAAACCTGGGTTGGTTTTAAGAAAGAGCTATAGAAAATTATTTAAATAGATATTTGTGTTTAAATTGCAAGGTGGGCTTGTGGCCCAAAAATTTGGAAGAGTTGTAAAGGGGAGCATGTAGGTGGCGTCATTAAGGGAAGGATTGGGCCAAGTAAGGGCTACTTAGAGCCCAAATTTTAAGACAAAAATTCGGCACTCCAAGGGGGGAAGGGTGGACGGCACACTTGCTAAAATTTAGGGGATTTAATTCTTTTATTTTAGTGATAAAGTGCTGATAATAGGAAGAGAGGATATAGGGCTATTTTTAAGGAGATAAGGGATTAAGATAACAAGAAAGATAAAGACTATCAAGAGGAGGGAGAGTTGGCCGAAACTCCAACTCTGGGTGTGTGTATGATATACCGAAATTTAGTAGCCAAGTGTTCATCTTTCTTTCATTTTTTTTCTATTTTCTTCCTCACACTTTTTCTTAGTAAGCCAAAACTCTCTTCTCCCATTCTCTTTAGTTCTCTCCAAAAATGAAACTCCCTAGTTGATTCTCCTCTCCTCGAAAACTCTCTAAAAGCCAAAATACACCTTGGGCATATCATCTTCTTCCCATAGCCGAATCTACAAGGGTGGATTTTTCCCGAAGGTGCACCATAAGCCGAATACTCCTCTTTAATCTGGTGAGTTTCGGGATTTTGTTTCTTTGCGATTTCTCTATTTTTGTCAAGTTCTAAACTGAATCATTTATTCGAAGGGCCTGTCGACTTCACTCTTTGCCTAGAAGCCGAATTCTGTCTTGCTTTATTCAGAAGTGCCGATTTGGTGGAAAAGCCGAAGGTAGGTTCGGCTAAATGGCCTTTCTTGTTTTCTCCTTTGGCCGAATGGGTTATGGTACTCAAGTGGTTGCGTTTAAAGAATTGGTTTAATATATGGGTGTTGGCCGAATATAGGTGGGTTGGAGGTGACGTTCTCTTAGGGACTTTCGGGATTCGACAAATAAGGTAAGAGATCTATTAGTTTTAATGTGAAGGTTGAGATTTACTAACCTTAGCCAAATGTTGAAGGGACTAAATCTTCGGGTGATTTTCCGGTTTTTGAGCAAGGCTCTACACTGAGGGTAGTAGATTTGGATATCGACTAAGGATAGTAGATTTTCGCGATAACAGGTGTGTAATACTTCCCCACCATCTAGATCTAATTATTAATGTATGTTCATAAGTTTTATATGTTATGATAAATGTCGAAGTCACGGTTTAATGATGAAAGCCCAAAGCGGGTAAAAGCGAACCACCAGGTTAGTGAGTAATCTGATTAAATGTTATAAGTAGATTGCTTGTATGTGATTGCATGGGTTGGGTTGACAAAAGGAGGAAGTTATACGTTATACGTATAGCGGTATTTACCGTGATCTGTTGTAGCGGCTAATGCTGTGATCTGTTATAAGGGCTTCGGCCATGATATGTTGATGAGCAGCATGACTGCCATCTTGGTGTGTAGCGGTGTAGGTTGATTGTAGAAATCCCCAATGGTGTGAACGGTTGGTACGGGGGCGTGTAGCGGATGGAAGCCTAGGCAAATGGGTTGGGCCTTGCATATTATTTGTTATTTATATAAATGAAATTATTATTATGTTTTATGGGTTAAGGCATAAAATCTAGTGGTGCATGAGGGTTGCACACTGAGTCTCGCGACTCACCCTTTTTATTAACATTTCAGGTGACACCTAGTGCTACGGACCGGGCTGGAGAGGAGCGCAAGGTGGCCATGCAGAAGAATATGTGGATTTGGCAAAAAGACTCAAGTTAATTACTTTATATTGTATTTTAATTAATGGATTTTAAACTTCGATGTAATAAGGCCATGGGCCACTAGTTTTATTTCCTTTTACTATGGGTTTAAATTATTTTTGTTTTTAGTTATTAAAAAACATTTATTTTAATTAAACTAAGGCATGTAATTAATGTTGGGTTTTATTTACAAAGGCATATTTTATATAAAATATATTTGGGCTTTTTTTTGAAAATACGACATATTTTACAAAATTTTTCTTAGTGACATACCAGATCCGGTTGTAGCGATTAGGCCGGGTTTGGAGTGTTATAAATTGGTATCAGAGCCCGGTTCAAAACTCGACTCTGCGGTTTTGGGCTCAAAATGTTTTCTAAAATGGGCTTTTGAAATATGGATGTCTTTAAATAATAACAGATCTGTTAAGCTCGGCATGGCACCTGCGTCTCCGGCCCAAATCCTCCAGGTAAGTACTCTGAACCATTGTGTGATCTTTATATATGTGGGCTTAATGGGCCTAGTGGGACGTAGATTAGTTAGAATTAGAACTTGATGGACTCTAGGCTTAGTACAAACCACTTCTTAACATTTCATAAAACTTAATTTCACTAAACAAACCCGTTAACGAGCCACAAGGCTAGGGTGTGGTAACCGTCATACGCATGTCTAGGAAGGATCCGAAAGAGCCTGGTATTTAAGCAGTCCTAGTGACTCACCTCCTCTTCGCTGGAATCCTACCTGGTGCATAGTGACTGTTCACCTTAGCCAAGTTAGGGTGTGGCAATGGGCATACGCATGTCTAGGAGTGGATTCAGGGACAGCTTGGTACTTAAGCAGTCCTAGCGACTCACCTCCTCTTCACTAGAATCCTACCTGGTGCGTAGTGACTATTCACCCTAGTCGCAAGGACTTGTTGATGGGCTAAACCTTATAACTAAAACCCGAAAGGGACCAACTACCCTATTTTTGAAAAAAAAATCCCAAGGTTTTGTAAAATTTTCAAAACATATTTGATTTGTGAAAATTTTCAATCAACCATGAACTTATAAAATACCTATGTTTCGAAAATTTTCCCAAAAATCTCACGTTTACAAGAATAATCCGGACCATGAAACTAGATTTTTCCAAAAGTACCCCTGTTTGAAAAAAAAACAACAAAAAACATCAAAGTTTGGAAAAATTACCAAACTACCCTTTTTTGCAACATGACCAAAATACCCCTAGTTTGTAAAATTATCGAAATACCCCCGGATTTCCAAATTACCGAAATACCCCCAGATTTCAAAATTTTTGAAATACCCCCGGGATTGCAAAATTACCAAAATACCCTTATTTCACAAAATCACCAAGGACCCTATTTTGAAAAATTATGAAAATACCCCTATAGGATAAAATTACGAAAATACCCTTGGGTAATGAACGTGAGTTCATGAATGTTGATGATTGAATGTATGAACTCGAGACTATATTGTGTGTATGAATTCGAAAGAACTACTTTTTAAAACTATTAATCATATGACTGTTCGCGATAAATCAGTGGAAAGAAATAATGATTCATAAAATTCTTAATCAGATAAACGCAAATCGGAAAAATGAATACAAGGGGTCAAGGACGTCCGCCGCGTGGACGCGGTAGGGGTAGGATGACCTTGTCTGAGCCAGTAGGGTCTGGCCACGGGTCAGGAAACGAACTGCCGGATCCTCCAGCTGTGGAGGGAGAGTTACGGGATCAGGCGACCGGAGATGATGCTGTATCTCAGGCGATGTTGCAAGTCCTTGAGAGAGTTGCTGGAGTAGGCATGGACATAGGAGCTTGGAAATCTGTGCCAGAGCGGTTCAAGGCCAATGGGGCAGAAGTGTTTAGGGGAGTTTCTTGGGTAGCCCTTAACACAGCTGAGTACTGGATGGAAGCGACTGAGCGCATAATGGATGACTTAGACTTGACGGTAGAGGAAAAGTTGAAAAGGGTCGTGTCTCTCCTCCGAGATGAGGCCTACCAGTGGTGGCTCACGATGAAAGAAGGTACTGCCGCAGACCGGATTGACTGGGACTTCTTTAAGGAGTCATTTCAAGGGAAGTATGTTGGGGCCAGCTATATAGATGGCCAAAGGAAGGCATTCTTGAACTTGGTACAGGAAAGTAAGTCTGTGGCTGAATATGAGGCCAAGTTTCTGCGCTTGAGCCGTTACGCTCGAGGAATGGTAGCAACGGAGTATGAACGGTGTGTTCGGTTTGAGGATGGGCTACGGAGTGAGTTAAGGGTTCTGATAGCGCCGTAGCAATAGAGAATTTTTGCGGTTTTGGTAGATAAGGTTAAAATAGCTGAGGAAGTGAAAAGGGTTGAGAGACAAGAAAGGGATAAGGATCGGGGTAAGAGTAAGAGGAGTTTTGGGCCATCAAGAGCATCTGGGAATTTTCAGAAGAGGCCTAGGACGGATGGGCCAGCTCGTGGTCCAACGAATCAGAATCAAGCATGTTCTACATGTGGGAAGACACATTATGGGGAGTGCAGGATGAAAACAGGTGGATGCTTTAGGTGTGGATCCACAGAACATCTGATGAAGGACTGTCCTCAGATGGATCGGGTACAGTCGGCGAGTCGAGGTTCTGATCAGGCTAGGAGAGGTGATCAGCCTGGACCAAGGGGTCGTGGTGCAGCCAGGGGAGGAAATGGAACTGGTCGAGGTCATGGAGCTCCTGGTAGAGGTGCTAGTAATGTAGACTCAAGCAACCGGGTTTAGTTTATACAGTTCGTCGACAAGAGGATGGTGATGCATCGGATGTCATCACCGGTACGTTTCTTATTGCTGATAGGCCTTTGCTTGCTTTGATTGATATTGGGTCAACCCACTCCTATGTTGCATGTTCGATAGCTGAGAACTTAAGTATAGATTCTGAAACAACTACTAGGAAGATGACTGTGGTTAGTCCCCTAGGACAATCTAGGGTAGTGGACAAGCTATTTAAGGATGTACCGTTAGAGACTCAAGGGTAGTGTTTCCGGCAGACTTAATGGAATTACCATTTGGAGAGTTCGATCTTATCCTAGGAATGGACTGGCTGACAAAGCATCGTGCTAAGTTGGATTGTGGGTCTAAGCATATGGTGTTAAGTGCCCCGGAAGACGGGGAGGTGGTTGTGTTAGGAGAAAGAAGGAATTATTTGTCCAACGTAGTATCGGCTTTGAAAGCTGTTAAGTTGATTCGGAAGGGATGTAATGCCTTTTTAGCTTTTATTAGTGCTTTGGATGCTAAAGAGGTGACTGTCGATGAGGTTCGAACAGTTAAGGATTTCGCGGATGTATTTTCGGAGGAGTTGCCAGGATTACCCCCTGATTGCGAGGTGGAGTTTGGAATAGAAATACTCCCGGGTACGGCTCCGGTATCCATTGCTCCGTATCGGATGGCGCCGAAAGAGTGGTGGAGCTCAAGCCTCAGATTCAGGAACTGTTGGATCGTGGGTTTATTTGGCCAAGTGTGTCCCCATGGGGAGCGCCGGTTCTATTCGTGAAAAAGAAGGACGGATCCATGCGTATGTGCGTGGACTATCGTCAACTAAATAAGTTGACGATTAAGAATAAGTACCCATTACCGAGAATCGACGATTTGTTCGACTAGCTCAAAGGAGCTTCGGTCTTTTCTAAGATTGATTTAAGGTTGGGATATCATTAATTAAGGGTTAAAGAAGGAGATATTCATAAGACGGTGTTTCGGACTCGGTACGGTCATTATGAGTTCTTGATGATGTCGTTCGGGTTGACAAACGCACCAGTCGCTTTTATGGATATGATGAACAGGGTGTTTCAGCCATACCTTGATCGATTCGTCGTAGTATTCATCGACGATATCCTGGTATATTCCAAGTCTAAAGAGGAGCATGATGCACATCTTTGTGTGGTATTGAAAATTCTGAGGGAGAAGCAGCTGTATGCAAAGTTCAGTAAGTGTGAGTTCTGGCTGAAGGAAGTGACTTTCTTAGGGCATGTAGTTTCTGCAGAGGGAATTAGGGTGGACCCGCGGAAGATAGAAGCTGTTTTAGATTGGAAGTCGCCGAAGTCTGTGGCAGAAATACAAAGTTTCTTAGGATTAGCAGGGTATTATTGAAGGTTCGTAGTGCGGTTCTCTTCAATAGCGGCACCTTTAACTAAGTTGTTGAGGAAGGAAGTATCGTTTGTGTGGACTGACAAACAACATGAGAGCTTTGAGAAGCTGAAGAGAATTTTGACGGAAGCACCGGTGTTAATTCAGCCAGAGGCAGGAAAAGAATTTACCGTTTACTGTGATGCGTCACACACAGGTTTAGGGTGTGTGTTGATGCAAGATGGAAAAGTGGTGGCATATGCGTCTCGACAGTTAAGACCACATGAGCTAAACTATCCTACGCATGACCTGGAGTTGGCGGCAGTAGTGTTCGCCCTGAAGATTTGGAGACACTACTTGTATGGGGAAAAGTCCGTTATTTATACTGACCATAAAAGTCTGAAGTATCTCCTTACTCAGAAGGAGTTGAACCTAAGGCAGAGAAGGTGGATCGAGATGTTAAAGGACTATGACTGCTCGATTGAGTACCACCCGGGCAAGGCTAACGTGGTGGCAGATGCGTTGAGTAGGAAGGCGATAACGGATTTAAGAGCAATGTTCGCACATCTTAGCCTGTATGAGGATGGTAGGTTGGTAGCTGAACTACAAGTAAGACCTATGTGGACAAGTCAAATCAAGGAGAAGCAACTTGTGGATGATGTCTTAGGTACTCGAATCTAACAAGTGCAGAAGGGTGAGGTAGAGGACTACAGTCCGAACAATGATGGAGTTTTATGTTTCCGTGAAAAGGTTTGTATGCCAAAAGATGAGGGGTTAAGACATATGACTCTTCAGGAATCGCATAATAGCCCTTATACTGTGCATCCTGGAGGAGTTAAGATGTATCGAGATTTGCGAGAGCAGTTCTGGTGGCCAGTGTTAAAGCGAGAAGTTACGGAATATGTGGGGAAGTGTTTGACGTGTCAGCAAGTCAAAGCTGAACACCAGTTGCCTTCAGGGTTGTTGCAACAGGTGAAGATTCCCCAATGGAAATGGGAAAGAATTACGATGGATTTCGTTAGTGGGTTACCCCTCACGTCCACTAAGAAAGATTCAATTTGGGTAATTGTGGATCGGCTGACGAAGTCTGCTTACTTCATACCGATTCGAGTGGATTTTTCTCTACAAAAGTTGGCTAAGTTGTACGTGGCTGAGGTTGTAAGATTACATGGTGTACCAGTGTCAATCATATCAGATAGGGACCCTAGGTTCACGTCACGATTTTGGAAGGCTCTTCATCAAGCAATGGGAACAAGGTTAGACTTTAGTACCGCTTTTCACCCACAGACTGATGGACAGTCTGAGAGGGTAATTGAAATTTTGGAGGATATGCTAAGAGGTTGTATCATCGACTTTAAGGGCAGTTGGGAAGAGTATTTGCCCTTGGCAGAATTCGCATATAACAATAGTTATCAAGCTAGCATTCAGATAGCGCCGTATGAAGCGCTATATGGGAGGAAATGTCGTACTCCAACTTGTTGGACAGAGTTGGGAGAACGTAGGGTGTTAGGTCCAGAATTAGTTTTGGAAACAGAGGAGAAAGTTAAGCTAATACGGGATAGGTTGAAAGAAGCGTCTGATCGGCAGAAGTCGTATGCGGATCTAGAGCGAAAGGAAGTAGAATTTGAGGTAGGAGATCAAGTCTTCTTGAAGGTATCTTCGTGGAAAAAGGTGATGAGGTTTGGACGGAAGGGTAAGCTAAGTCCACGATTTATTGGGCCTTATCGGGTACTAGAACATGTGGGCCCACTGGCTTATCGGTTGGAGTTGCCTTCGGAGTTGGAACAGATACATGATGTGTTCCATGTCTCGATGCTGAGACGTTATCGATCTGATCCATTGCACATAGTGCCGGTAGAAGAGATTGAAGTAAGGTCAGACTTGTCTTTTGAGGAGGAGCCAGTGCAAATCTTGGATAGAGATGTAAAAGTGTTGAGAAGAAAATCCGTTCCTTTAGTCAAAATTCTGTGGCGAAATCACGGCACAGAAGAGGTGACATGGGAGCCAGAAGATCTTACACGACAGCAGTATCCCCATCTCTTTTGATCAGGTAAATTTCGAGGACGAAATTTATTTTAAGGAGGGTAGAACTGTAACACCCTAAATTTTAAGGGCTTGTGCATTTTATGTGGTGCTCGCTTAAAATGTTAATTTGAGACTTTGAGGTACAAAAAGGGGGCTCAGGTTTGGGCTGAAACCTAGGTTGGTTTTAAGAAAGAGCTATAGAAAATTATTTAAATTGATATTTGTGTTTAAATTGCAAGGTGGGCTTGTGCCCCAAAAATTTGGAAGAGTTGTAAAGGGGAGCATGTAGGTGGCGCCATTAAGGGAAGGATTGGGCCAAGTAAGGGCTACTTAGAGCCCAAATTTTAAGACAAAAATTCGGCACTCCAAGGGGGGGAAGGGTGGACGGCACACTTGTTAAAATTTAGGGGATTTAATTCTTTTATTTTAGTGATAAAGTGCTGATAATAGGAAGAGAGGATATAGGGCTATTTTTAAGGAGATAAGGGATTAAGATAACAAGAAAGGTAAAGGCTATCATGTAATGGCCTAAATTCAAGATTATCGGAACAATGGTTTCGTAACCATAAATCCGATTTAAAGAGAAATTTATTTTAATATTTTTTTATTTTTTTGCATGAATATTTATATGATAGGAAATACTTTTATAAATATTTATAAAATGTTAGTAATGTGGTATTAAAATTTCGTTAGAAAATTTTAACGTTTGGGTAGGTAATTAAATAAAAAGGACTAAATTGAAATGAAAGTAAAAGTTCAATTATAGATTAAAAGAAATTATGAAGGATCAAAATGGTAATTATACCATTTTGTATAGTGAGGCGGTATAACATAGAAAAATCTGAGATTTTTAAGGATTATTATTATATTATTATATTATATATATATTATTATATATATATAAACAAACAAAAGGAAAGAAGAGAACAGAATAGGTAAAAGAAACAGAGAGCATACGAAACAGGGGAGAAGGAAAGAAAAGAAAAAGGAAAAACTAGGGATTTAAAGCTTGAAGTTTAAATTGGTAAGTCAATCAAGTCCTATTCTCTTAATTTTGATGTTTTAGAAGCTTTAAAGCAAGATTTTGATGAAACTAAGTTGATATTTTGAGAGTTTTTAGGTTTTCAAGTGTAGTTGATGTTGAAGAAAAAGATGAATCAGGGATTAAATTGAATGAAATTTAAGTTAGAATTAGTAGAAGGATTAAATTATAAAGTAAGTTATAAGTTTTGTGTTATAGGGATTAATTTGGAAGAAATTATGAATTAGGGTTTTATTATGAAAATTTATATAATCAAGTTGAATATGGAAGGAATTTAAGTAGAATCAAAGTATGAATTAGGTTAAGAAAATAAGTAAACTCAATTAGGATTAAATTGTAAAATGAGTTACACTGAAACAGTTTTAGACAGCAGCAGTAGTCTAACTTTGAAAATTCACCAAAAATTGTATAAATTGAATTAGAGGATGAATAAAATATGAAATTAAAGCTTATTGAGTCTATTTTCATATGAAAGAAACAAGGAAAGAAAATAAGTTCTGTATTTTGAGATATTTAGATTTTTGTAAGACTGGTTCAGAATAAATTCGGGTTCCCCTGTTTTGAATTTAGAAAATCATCAAAAATTGAAGAAAAATAATTAGGGGCTTAAATTTATATGTTTAGAATCCTGAATGAGTCTATTTTCTATAGAAATAAACGGGAACACCATATAATTTCTGTATGAAGAGATAATTAATTTTTAGTGAAGAAGAGTCAGAACTGCCAGACAGCAGAACAGGGGTGACTTTGATGAATAAACTGTACTAATTGGCTAGGCCAAAAATTCTGGAAATTTTATGGTATGAAGACATGTAAATCTAGTTTCAGAGAAAATTAACGGTTCCTCATTTGGAGCTCTGTAGCTCGAGAAATAAATAATTTAGTGACTGTGACTCAAGTAGACAGCTTTGAATAAACTAAAAATAATAATAGAATTATAGAAAATGCTACATGTGAACATGAAATGTATTGAATTGATGATTGAATTTATTTATTTAGATCCGGAAAACTCAAATACGAAGCTAGATCGAGGAAAGGAAAAAGTTTTGGATTAGTAGATTTTGTAAACGAACTGATAACGAGGTAAGTTCATGTAACTTGAATTATATTCTTAAATGCTTGAAATGTATGTTATTGATGTGAATATAATTTGAATGTTCATTGTATGAAGATTGATGAAACATTGATATAACTGATAAAAAGGGGAAGAAATCCCGGTTGAATGAAAGGAAAATTCGATGGATCTCTGAAAAGGAATTGACGGTAAAAAGGATCTAGCCCGGACGGGTGATCCTATCTTGATATAGCCCTCCCGAAGAATATGTGGAAAATGGATTTAGCCCGGACGGGTAATCCAAATTAGGGTCTGAATTTAGCCTGGACTGGTAATTTAGATCCAAGCTCATTAGAGTAATTGTCGTTGCAGGGGATTTAGCCTGGACTGGTAATCCCGCTGTAAAGATGAGGTTCGCGGGAGTGTGCTCTCTAAAATGGAAATGTGCGCACATGAATATGAATTGACGGACCCGAATTTGTACACTAAAGTGTACCTCTGAAAATCCATCGAAATTCCGAGTAATTCAATGGGATAAATATAAAAAAAATATATATATATATATGGAAATCATGGTATTGATGAGCTCATCAATGATAGTATATATTATTGATATATGAAAATTGTTGGACTGACTTGAATGTTGAGTTTGTAAATGTTAGGGTAATAATGCATTGAATGGGTATATGAATGTTTATCGCTTGTATTGTAAATATTAGGTAAGTATAATTCTTGTTACATGGGCTTACTAAGCACAAAGTGCTTACCCTATTTCCTTTTTCCCTGTTTTGTAGTGTTAAGAGCTCGGAGGTCGGATCGGTGGGAGACTCATCACACTATCAACCCCAGTATTTCGGTATTTAAAGAAACTTTAGTTTGGAAACGAATGGCATGTATAAGCTAATAAAATAGATGTTAATATGAAATGAATGTAAGGTCAGCCATTGGTATGGCTTATGTGTTTAAGTTATCTTATAAATATGCATGAATTATCTTGAAAATATGTTGAATTAGACTGGTCTCGTTTTTTTAAAAAAAAAAATTGTAAACTCTGGTAATGCCTCGTACCTTATTCTGACAACGAATACAGGTAGAGGGTGTTACATTTGTTGGTATCAGAGCTACGGTTTAGCCGGTTCTAGGACCGACATAGCGAATACGGATTAGCTATACATGCCATTTAAATTATTTTTGATAGTGTGATATCTCCTGACCATTTAAATTGTGTTTTCCTTATAGTAATGTCATCTGACCGAGCTCAATCTGAGGAAGCTGGGAGTCATGCTCCGGCTTCAGTACAAAGAGAAGAAACTAGCAGTAGAAGGCCCGGTATAGGGGGTCAAGGAGAGGAGGCAAAAATAGCCTTCTTTCAAATGATGAATGAATGGTTTACCCAGTACATAAGAACTAACCCTACAGTGCAGCAGACTCAAGCTCCCCCTCCTGTTCCTCCACCGGTTCCCGAGATTCCACAGGGTACAGGTACTGAATCTGTCAGAAAAGGAAAAGCTCCGGTCGATAAAATCCGAAAATATGGGGCCAAAGAATTTCGAGCAGCAGTTGATGATGATCCCGAAAGAGCTGAATTTTGGTTAGAAAATACTACTCGGGTTTTGGAGGAATTATCTTGCACGCCAGAAGAATGTTTGAAATGTGCTGTTTCACTGCTAAAAGACACAGCTTATCATTGGTGGAATACTAAAGCTTCAGTTGTTCTGAAAGAAGAAATTACATGGGAATTCTTCCAGACCGAGTTCAAAAAGAGATATATCAGTCAGAGATTCCTTCATCAGAAAAGAAAAGAATTTCTTGAGCTGAAACAGGGCAATAGATCAGTATCCGAGTATGAAAGAGAATTGTTCGGTTGAGTAAATATGCTCGAGAATGGGTACAGTCGGAGGCTGAAATGTGCAAACGATTCGAAGAAGGGTTGAATGAAGAAATTAAGCTCCTTGTTGGAATTCTTGAAATTCGAGAGTTTGCTACACTAGCAGAACGAGCTTATAAAGCAGAAGAATGGAGCAAAGAAAAGAAACAGGCTGAGAGAGAAGCTCGAATTTTTAGTAAAAGACCAATGGAAAAATCTCAGTTTTCTGCTCCAAAGAAATTGAAGAAGTACCAGGATCGTTCTACCTCAACCACTGGGTATTCAGATAGAGTGCGAGCTTCACAGCGTACTAATTCAAGACCTTCCACTCCATCAGTGACCAGTGTTGGCAGTGTTGGTACCCCTAAGCCGAGATGCCAGTATTGTAATAAAACTCATTTTGGTGAATGTCGATTTAAGAGCGGGGCTTGTTACCGATGTGGTTCTTTTGACCATTTCCTCAGAGATTGTCCAGAAAGAAATAAAAAAGAAGATGAATATATATCGAAGCCAAGTAATCCATCTTTGAGGGGTAGACCATCTCGACTATCCGGTAATGTCAGTGGTAGCCGAGGAGCTACAAAAGATACTGCAAGTAGGCCTGAGACACGAGCGCCTCCTAGAACATATGTCATGCGTACCAGAGAAGATGCCTCAGCACCCGGTGTTATTACTGGTACATTTTCTTTACTTGAAACTGATATTACTGCATTAATTGATCCCGATTCTACGCATTCATATATATGTGTAAAACTTGCATGCGTTAAAGATTTATCTGTTGAACCTACTGAATTTGCGGTTAAAGTCTCGAACCCCTTTGGCCAATCTATTTTGGTGGATAAAATTTGTAAAAATTGTCCACTGATGGTAAGAGGTTATTGTTTCCTGGCTGATTTGATGTTACTGCCATTTGATGAGTTTGATGTGATATTGGGCATGGATTGGTTAACTCAGCATGATGCAGTAGTAAACTGTAAACAGAAATATATTGTGTTGAAGTGCCAGAATGGTGAATTACTTCGGGTTAAATCCGATCAGACAGAGGGATTATCTGATGTGATTTCAGTTATTACTGCTCAGAGGTATGTCAAAAAGGGGTATGATGCTTTTCTTGCTTATGTATTAGATACCAAGGTATCTGAGTCGAAGATTCAAGCAGTGCCAGTGGTATGTGAATTTTCTGATGTGTTTCCAGAAGAGTTACCAGGGTTGCCACCAGAAAGAGAAGTGGAATTTTCTATAGATTTGATTCCGGGAACTACCCCGATTTCCATAGCTCCGTACCGGATGGCTCCTACAGAATTAAAGGAATTAAAGACACAGTTACAGGAACTTGTTGATAGAGGTTTTGTCCGACCGAGTCATTCACCTTGGGGTGCTCCGGTTCTGTTTGTGAAAAAAAAAGATGGGTCTTTGAGATTGTGTATTGACTATCGACAGCTCAATAAGGTAACTATAAAGAATAAGTATCCGTTGCCTCGGATTGATGATTTATTTGATCAGCTGAAAGGTGCTACTGTATTTTCAAAGATTGATCTCCGATCGGGCTATTATCAGTTACGAGTAAAGGAGTCAGATGTGCCAAAGACAGCTTTCAGAACCAGGTACGGGCATTATGAGTTTTTGGTTATGCCGTTTGGGTTGACTAATGCACCTGCAGTATTTATGGATCTGATGAATCGAATATTCAGACCGTACTTAGACAGATTTGTGGTAGTATTCATTGACGATATTTTGGTTTATTCTCGAGATGAAAAAGAACATACAGAACATTTAAGAATTGTATTGCAAATTCTGCGAGAGAAACAGTTATATGCTAAATTCAGTAAATGTGAATTTTGGCTTCGAGAAGTGGGTTTTCTTGGACATATTGTATCCGCTGAAGGCATTAGGGTAGATCCAAGTAAAATCTCAGCTATTGTCAATTGGAGTCCACCGAAGACTGTATCTGAAGTTAGAAGTTTCTTGGGTTTAGCTGGTTATTATCGGAGATTTGTACAAGGATTCTCTATGATAGCTTCTCCGATGACTCGATTATTGCAGAAAGATGTAAAGTTCGAGTGGACTGATAAATGTCAGCAGAGTTTCAACCGATTGAAAGATCTACTAACGAAAGCACCAGTATTAGTGCAGCCTGAACCGGGTAAGGAATTTGTTATTTATAGTGATGCCTCATTAAATGGTTTAGGTTGTGTTTTGATGCAAGAAGGTAAAGTAATAGCCTATGCTTCAAGACAACTTAAACCACATGAAAGAAATTATCCGGTACATGATCTTGAGTTAGCTGCTATTGTTTTTGCATTGAAGATATGGCGGCATTACTTGTACGGTGAAAAATGTCATATTTATACTGATCATAAAAGCTTGAAATATTTGATGACACAAAAAGATTTGAATTTAAGACAGCGCAGGTGGCTTGAACTGATAAAGGACTATGATTTGATTATTGATTACCATCCGGGTAAGGCTAATATTGTGGCTGATGCTTTGAGTCGAAAATCTCTATATGTTTTACGATCTATGAATGCTCAATTGTCTTTGGTTGATGATGGTTCAATCATAGCTGAATTGAGAGCTAAACCGACATTTTTACAGCAAATATGTGAAGCTCAGAAGAATGATGAGAAGTTACAGGTTAAACGGGCACAATGTGAGTCAGATACTGATTCTGAATTTCAAGTTGGGGTTGATGATTGTTTATTATTCAGAGGTAGGGTATGTGTACCCAAGAATTCTGAGCTCATACATAAAATTTTACACGAGGCTCACAGTGGTACTATGTCTGTACATCCGGGAAGTAATAAAATGTATAATGATTTGAAGAAGATGTACTGGTGGCCAGGTATGAAACGTGATATTTCTGAGTTTGTATCAAGATGTTTGATATGTCAACAGGTCAAAGCAGAACATCAGGTACCTTCAGGGTTACTTCAGCCAATTACTATACCGGAATGGAAATGGGAAAGAATCACTATGGATTTTGTATCGGGGTTACCATTGTCTTCGAGGAAAAAAGATGCTATTTGGGTGATTGTTGACCGACTGACAAAGTCAGCACACTTTATTCCGGTACGTATGGATTATTCTTTAGATAAACTGGCTGAATTGTACATATCTGAGATTGTCAGGCTACATGGAGTGCCTGTCTCCATTATATCAGATAGAGATCCCCGATTTACGTCTCGTTTCTGGGATAAATTGCAAGAAGCTTTGGGTACTCAGTTGTATTTCAGTACTGCATTTCATCCTCAGACAGATGGCCAATCTGAGCGTGTAATTCAAGTATTGGAAGATATGCTCCGATGTTGTATACTAGAGTTTGAAGGTAATTGGAGAGGTATCTACCTTTGATTGAATTTGCTTATAATAACAGTTATCAGTCCAGTATTAAAATGGCTCCGTATGAAGCTTTGTATGGTAGAAAGTGTAGAACACCATTATACTGGACAGAGCTCAGTGAAAAGAAAATACACGGGGTTGATTTGATCCAGGAAACAGAAGAAAAAGTAAAGGTTATCGGGATAGTTTAAAAGCTGCTTCCGATCGCCAAAAATCATATGCCGATCTTAAACGAAAAGAGATTGAATTTCAGGTCGGTGACAAGGTATTCCTGAAAGTGTCTCCTTGGAAGAAAGTTCTCCGATTCGGTCGAAAGGGTAAATTGAGTCCAAGATTTATCGGGCCATATGAGATCATAGAAAGAATTGGACCGGTCGCTTATCGGTTGGCATTACCACCAGAACTTGATAGAATCCATAATGTTTTTCATGTGTCTATGCTACGACGATATCGGTCAGATCCTTCACATGTTATTTCTCCGACAGAAGTGGAGATTCAGCCGGATATGACTTACAGTGAAGAACCGGTCAAGATATTGGCACGGGAAACAAAGGAGCTTAGAAATAAAAAAATAAATTTGGTGAAAGTATTGTGGCAAAAGCACTGGATTGAGGAAGCGACATGGGAACCGGAGGAGGCAATGAGGAAACAATATCCAAACCTCTTTACTGGTAAGATTTTCGAGGACGAAAATCCTTAAAAAGGGGGGGAGAGTTGTAATGGCCTAAATTCAAGATTATCGGAACAATGGTTTCGTAACCATAAATCCGATTTAAAGAGAAATTTATTTTAATATTTTTTTATTTTTTGCATGAATATTTATATGATAGGAAATACTTTTATAAATATTTATAAAATGTTAGTAATGTGGTATTAAAATTTCGTTAGAAAATTTTAACGTTTGGGTAGGTAATTAAATAAAAAGGACTAAATTGAAATGAAAGTAAAAGTTCAATTATAGATTAAAAGAAATTATGAAGGATCAAAA
Source organism: Gossypium australe (assembly GCA_005393395.2). Lineage (NCBI taxonomy): Eukaryota > Viridiplantae > Streptophyta > Magnoliopsida > Malvales > Malvaceae > Gossypium > Gossypium australe. The sequence goes on along the minus strand of CM016622.1, from coordinate 93,106,070 downwards.
TGGTAATTATACCATTTTGTATAGTGAGGCGGTATAACATAGAAAAATCTGAGATTTTTAAGGATTATTATTATATTATTATATTATATATTATATATATATAAACAAACAAAAGGAAAGAAGAGAACAGAATAGGTAAAAGAAACAGAGAGCATACGAAACAGGGGAGAAGGAAAGAAAAGAAAAAGGAAAAACTAGGGATTTAAAGCTTGAAGTTTAAATTGGTAAGTCAATCAAGTCCTATTCTCTTAATTTTGATGTTTTAGAAGCTTTAAAGCAAGATTTTGATGAAACTAAGTTGATATTTTGAGAGTTTTTAGGTTTTCAAGTGTAGTTGATGTTGAAGAAAAAGATGAATCAGGGATTAAATTGAATGAAATTTAAGTTAGAATTAGTAGAAGGATTAAATTATAAAGTAAGTTATAAGTTTTGTGTTATAGGGATTAATTTGGAAGAAATTATGAATTAGGGTTTTATTATGAAAATTTATATAATCAAGTTGAATATGGAAGGAATTTAAGTAGAATCAAAGTATGAATTAGGTTAAGAAAATAAGTAAACTCAATTAGGATTAAATTGTAAAATGAGTTACACTGAAACAGTTTTGGACAGCAGCAGTAGTCTAACTTTGAAAATTCACCAAAAATTGTATAAATCGAATTAGAGGATGAATAAAATATGAAATTAAAGCTTATTGAGTCTATTTTCATATGAAAGAAACAAGGAAAGAAAATAAGTTCTGTATTTTGAGATATTTAGATTTTTGTAAGACTGGTTCAGAATAAATTCGGGTTCCCCTGTTTTGACTTAAGAAAATCATCAAAAATTGAAGAAAAATAATTAGGGGCTTAAATTTATATGTTTAGAATCCTGAATGAGTCTATTTTCTATAGAAATAAACGGGAACACCATATAATTTCTGTATGAAGAGATAATTAATTTTTAGTGAAGAAGAGTCAGAACTGCCAGACAGCAGAACAGGGGTGACTTTGATGAATAAACTGTACTAATTGGCTAGGCCAAAAATTCTGGAAATTTTATGGTATGAAGACATGTGAATCTAGTTTCAGAGAGAATTAACGGTTCCTCATTTGGAGCTCTGTAGCTCGAGAAATAAATAATTTAGTGACTGTGACTCAAGTAGACAGCTTTGAATAAACTAAAAATAATAATAGAATTATAGAAAATGCTACATGTGAACATGAAATGTATTGAATTGATGATTGAATTTATTTATTTAGATCCGGAAAACTCAAATACGAAGCTAGATCGAGGAAAGGAAAAAGTTTTGGATTAGTAGATTTTGTAAACGAACTGATAACGAGGTAAGTTCGTGTAACTTGAATTATATTCTTAAATGCTTGAAATGTATGTTATTGATGTGAATATAATTTGAATGTTCATTGTATGAAGATTGATGAAACATTGATATATCTGATAAAAAGGGGAAGAAATCCCGATTGAATGAAAGGAAAATTCGATGGATCTCTGAAAAGGAATTGACGGTAAAAAGGATCTAGCCCGGACGGGTGATCCTATCTTGATATAGCCCTCCCGAAGAATATGTGGAAAATGGATTTAGCCCGGACGGGTAATCCAAATTAGGGTCTGAATTTAGCCTGGACTGGTAATTCAGATCCAAGCTCATTAGAGTAATTGTCGTTGCAGGGGATTTAGCCTGGACTGGTAATCCCGACAATACTCTGTGAGTTTATATTACAGGGGATTTAGCCTGGACTGGTAATCCCGCTGTAAAGATGAGGTTCGCGGGAGTGTGCTCTCTAAAATGGAAATGTGCGCACATGAATATGAATTGACGGACCCGAATTTGTACACTAAAATGTACCTCTGAAAATCCATCGAAATTCCGAGTAATTCAATGGGATAAATATAAAAATATATATATATATATATATATATATATATATGGAAATCATGGTATTGATGAGCTCATCAATGATAGTATATATATTATTGATATATGAAAATTATTGGACTGACTTGAATGTTGAGTTTGTAAATGTTAGGGTAATAATGCATTGAATGGGTATATGAATGTTTATCGCTTGTATTGTAAATATTAGGTAAGTATAATTCTTGTTACATGGGCTTACTAAGCACAAAGTGCTTACCCTATTTCCTTTTTCCCTGTTTTGTAGTGTTAAGAGCTCGGAGGTCGGATCGGTGGGAGACTCATCACACTATCAACCCCAGTATTTCGGTATTTAAAGAAACTTTAGTTTGGAAACGAATGGCATGTATAAGCTAATAAAATAGATGTTAATATGAAATGAATGTAAGGTCAGCCATTGGTATGGCTTATGTGTTTAAGTTATCTTATAAATATGCATGAATTATCTTGAAAATATGTTGAATTAGACTGGTCTCGTTTTTTTTAAAAAAAAAAAATTGTAAACTCTGGTAATGCCTCGTACCTTATTCTGACAACGAATACAGGTAGGGGGTGTTACATATCAGGAGGAGGGAGAGTTGGCCGAAACTCCAACTCTGGGTGTGTGTATGATATGCCGAAATTTAGTAGCCAAGTGTTCATCTTTCTTTCATTTTTTTCTATTTTCTTCCTCACACTTTTTCTTAGTAAGCCAAAACTCTCTTCTCCCATTCTCTTTAGTTCTCTCCAAAACCGAAACTCCCTAGTTGATTCTCCTCTCCTCGAAAACTCTCTAAAAGCTGAAATACACCTTGGGCATATCATCTTCTTCCCATAGCCGAATCTACAAGGGTGGATTTTTCTCGAAGGTACACCATAAGCCGAATACTCCTCTTTAATCTGGTGAATTTTGGGATTTTGTTTCTTTGCGATTTCTCTATTTTTGTCAAGTTCTAAACTGAATCATTTATTCCAAGGGCCTGTCGACTTCACTCTTTGCCTAGAAGCCGAATTCTGTCTTGCTTTATTTGGAAGTGTCGATTTGGTGGAAAAGCCGAAGGTAGGTTCAGCCGAATGGCCTTTCTTGTTTTCTCCTTTGGCCGAATGGGTTATGGTACTCAAGTGGTTGCGTTTAAAGAATTGGTTTAATATATGGGTGTTGGCCGAATATAGGTGGGTTAGAGGTGACGTTCTCTTAGGGACTTTCGAGATTCGACAAATAAGGTAAGAGATCTATTAGTTTTAATGTGAAGGTTGAGATTTACTAACCTTAGCCGAATGTTGAAGGGACTAAATCTTCAGGTGATTTTCCGGTTTTTGAGCAAGGCTCTACACTGAGGGTAGTAGATTTGGATATCGACTAAGGATAGTAGATTTTCGCGATAACAGGTGTAACATCCTGGAAAGGACCTATGCATTTTCGGTTTAATTATACGAAGTGACATGTTTTATGTACTAGGAATAAATTTTGAACATTTCTGGAAACCCGGAAATGAATGGAAATGATTTGGAAACGAAAATTTTTGGAAACTTAGAAATGACTTAGAAATGTCGAGTTTTAAAGTTCAAAAGAGGAGATTAAGGCAATGTGGCCTTAAAAGAAAAAGTTTGTGAAATTTGACACACAAACAGGCTTGGAAAAGTGGCCTGGAGATGCCACTTAGGGCCTCTGGAAATGGCGCCACATGCAAGGTGTGGGGCCTGGGTTCGAGTCACTTGGGAAGCAAATAAAAGGAGTTTTATTTTTACTTCCAGAAGCAGAGGAGTGGACGGCAAGGCTTCTAGAAAAAAAGGAGTTTTATTCCCTTTAAATTTCGACAATTAATGGGATAAATAAGGGATTTAAATTGGATTTTTTTTTGAAGAGATAATAGATGGATAAATATGGATTTATTTCTTTTATTTTGATAGATAAGGAAGAGATAAAAGAGGATTATTATTAGTATTATTTTTATTAAGAAATAAGAGATAATAAAGGATATTTCTTTAATTATTTTAAATTAAAGAGATAAAGTTATCAAATAAAGAAGAGTGGTGGTCAAGTAAGGGATTCTGTGTAGTAGTTCGGCTATAAAAGGAGGAAAATAGGGCTACTCATCAATTCTTTCTTCCTTCTCTTCTCTCTGCCGAAAATTCCCTAAGACATTCCCCTCTCTCTGCCGAAATTTTCCTAGCCAATTCTCTCTTTTCTCTGCTATTTTGTTAAAACCAAAAACCCTAGTAAAGCAAGCCAATCTCTTCATCTTTCTTTTCTTCCTATTTCTCCTTACCAATCCATTCAAAAGCCGAATCTTGGAAAGGCTTCAAGCATAGGTGCTGTCGATTTCTTCAAAGGTAAGAGCAAGTTTGATTTCCATTCTTTTCTTTTAGATTAGCCGAGAGATAATCTAACCCCATACATATTTTGGTTGCCGAATATGGAAGGATCTTTCGGGATTATCAGAGTAGACGACTAAAAGGAGGAGTATTCGGGATTTCTAAGATTAAGGTAAGACATGTGAATATTCGGCCAAAGGCCTTGATTTATGTTTTGATGATTAAGATTAAGTCTAACGTAAGGTTTTAAGGATTTCGACATTCCTAGGGAAACAAGGAACAATTTCGGGATTTGTTGGTGATCCAACCGGCAACAAGGTAAGAATACTAATCCTACTAGGATTTGGAATTTTGGCCGAATGGCTTTTTATTAAGGTAAAAAGTGATTAATCAATTGTAGGAACTTGAGATCTAAGGCAGTAGATCAGATCTCGGGATCTCAAGGAATCTGTTAAGTGAATCAGGTGTGTACCCCACACTATCTTTAATACGTTTTATGGCAATATTTAATATAAGTATGTATAAGAATGTGAATATGGCTAAGGTACCCTAATGTGGTACAAAATACTCAGGTACGTTTCCTACTTCTACTAGGATTACGAAATATGTTATATTTTAACATGTGAAAAGTGACATGAATGTGAATTTAAGTATGATATGCATGATATGAATAAAATGGGGCATTCGGGTTATATGAGAAAGGGGAAGTGAATGTGGTGACTTCGGTCTCACTATCTGAATGTGGTGGCTTCAGTCACATTATCTGAATATGGTAACTTCGGTTACATTATCTGAATGTGGTGTCTCATGACACAATTATCTGGTGGCTATGCCACGAATTATATATGGGCGATGAGCACGTCGACTGCTGCGACTGCCTTCGATGGAGTGTAGCGGAAGGAGGGTTGACTTAGTAGTCCCCACGGTGTGACTGGCAGGTACGGGGGTGTGTAGCGGATGGACAATTAGGTTTGGGTTTGGGAATGCATCATAACTTGTATTTTATGTTTTGAATGTGTAACTATTGTATGCGTGATTCTATTATGATTTAGTGTCGTGTACACATTGAGTCTGCTTGACTCACCCCGTTGTGGGACCATGTTTCAGGTGATGAACAGTGATGGACCGGGACGGCAGTATTTGTGGTGGCCATGCTCAACATGAAGTTTATATTTTTATGGACTCTTGAATTTATTTTAGTACTTTGAAATATTTTGGAAACTATTTGATGTAATAAGGCCATAAGGCCATGATGAACGATTTTTATTTCTACTTGTTGTTTTATTGTGTTACAAATTTTGATTAGGTTAAAGACTAAGTATTTTATTTTAAAATATACTCGATATGTTTATTACTTAAAATTAAAAAAAAAAGGTTTTCTAATATAAAAATCCAGTTTGTTTTCAACACAAGCCCAACCCAAACAATATTTTTTTTAAAATCACACAAGTTTTTCTCTAAGTAACAAAAGAATTTGAAAACCGGTTTACTTGAGGAACATACCAAATCTGGTCAAAGCTCGTGGGCCGGGTTTGGGGTGTTTCAACAGGTGTGTAATACTTCCCCACCATCTAGATCTGATTATTAATGTATGTTCATAAGTTTTATATGTTATGATAAATGCCGAAGTCACGGTTTAATGATGAAAGCCCAAAGCGGGTAAAAGCGATCCACCAGGTTAGTGAGTAATCTGATTAAATGTTATAAGTAGATTGCTTGTATGTGATTGCATGGGTTGGGTTGACAAAAGGAGGAAGTTATACGTTATACGTGTAGCGGTATTTACCGTGATCTGTTGTAGCGGCTAATGCCGTGATCTGTTATAAGGGCTTTGGCCATGATATGTTGATGAGCAGCATGACTGCCATCTTGGCGTGTAGCGGATGGAAGCCTAGGCAAATGGGTTGGGCCTTGCATATTATTTGTTATTTATATAAATGAAATTATTATTATGTTTTATGCGTTAAGGCCCAAAATCTAGTGGTGCATGAGGGTTGCACACTGAGTCTCGCGACTCACCCTTTTTATTAACATTTCAGGTGACACCTAGTGCTTCAGACCGGGCTGGAGAGGAGCGCAAGGTGGCCATGCAGAAGAATATGTGGATTTGGCAAAAAGACTCAAGTTAATTATTTTATGTTGTATTTTATTAATGGATTTTAAACTTGGATGTAATAAGGCCATGGGCCACTAGTTTTATTTCCTTTTACTATGGGTTTAAATTATTTTTGTTTTTAGTTATTGAAAACATTTATTTTAATTAAACTAAGGCATGTAATTAAGGTTGGGTTTTATTTACAAAGGCATATTTTATATAAAATATATTTGGGCTTTTTTCTGAAAATACGACATGTTTTACAAAATTTTTCTTAGTGACATACCAGATCCGGTTGTAGCGATTGGGCCGGGTTTGGGGTGTTACAAGGATACAATTGGCATGTTATATGGATTAGTTAGGGAATGTATGTTAAGTGCATTAATTATGGGCGTGTTTGGCTAGAATCTCTTGTATTCAAACTATATATTATTAAGGTTCACTAAGGGCAAATTGTTTTAAAATTGTGTTAATAAGATTCGTTAATGAACCTTGTAAGAGACCAAATTTTCCCGGGCCCATTAACCAATTTTAAAACAAAAAAAAAACAATAAAACCAAAAACAAAATAATAAATCCAAACAGTCCATTAGCAGTCCAGATTTACAAAAAAAGAAAATAAGTCCATTAAAATCCCAATTGGCCCCAAAACCCTAGCCCACCCTAGCCCAATACCCTAGTTGGCCTAAATGACCCAATCTAAAGAGCCCAAATGGCCCAAATAATTTTGGCAAATAGAAACCCTAAGGGTTTCAGAAGAAATTTCGCGCCGTGCACGTGCCTCCACGCACGTCACCACGTGAGCCACCACGCGCCTCCGTACCTCCAGCAAGCCTTCGTACGCCTCACGTCGAATGCCACGTCGCCTCCGTACCTGCAAATCAGACCACGGCGACAGCAAATACAGAAAAGAAAAAGAACAAAAAGAAAAAAACTTGGTATTTTTCATTTTGATTTTGAATCGGCTATATAAAGAGCCGAAAAACAAGTTGGAAGGGGGCCGTTTTTTACGATTTGAAATTTTTCAAATTTTTTTAGTCTACTTATGCTTCGCATGTCACGCATATATATAGAAACAGAATAAATATTAAAGCTTTTAGCTTTTGTGACGATCGGAATCTTAAATCTGAGTTTCTAGGTGGTTTTTCGATTTTTGGTAGGGATTTAGAGAGTTTTGGGGTTAGATTCAGGTTTAAGGGATTTTAAAAGGCCGATATAGCCCCTTTTGTGAGCTCCGGCCACCATGCATGGCGGCCCAATGACTGGAGATCAGCCGAACCTTGGCCAGTGCTCGGACGGCAGAGGTCCCTTTTGAGAGAGTTTTTAATTTTTTTTGAAGAAAAGGTATTTAAAAATGAATTTTTTTGGGGGGGGGGGCGGGTTTAGTATTTATAGCCTCTCGGTGCGACGTCGTTTTGGTATGGTCTGTTAATGACCAAAACGGTGTCGTTTAAGGGCATACCCGCGCAAGTGGCCCGACCCAGGGAGGATCTCTCGTTTTTTTTTAAGGTCCATTTGTGCGCCAGGTCCTTCCACTTTTCTGGAGTTTTGTAATGTACACGCCCATTTTAATTCAGCCCCAACTTTGTTTAGTTGTTCGGATTTGGTCCTCATGATATTAGATGGCAAGCATCTAAGCGGCGCCGTTTTGAGTGTTTGGGATAATTTCCCAATGAATCCTCACGAGTGCGCGCGCATGTTAATTTGGTCCTTAAAATCCTGATGCCATTATTTTTTTAAACCTTGAATTTTACTTTAATTTCAATTTCGTCTATAATCTGTTTTAATTAATTTCTCATTTTACTTCAAAAACTATCTTATTTTCTACTTATTTAAACTTTATATGAACATTATTTAAATTATATTTATATATTGTTTATTTTAAACACCCTTCTTTGTATTTTTTTTAAAAAAAATTCACAAGTTACTTATTTTAAATGTATATATTACTAAATTTAATTTACTTTAAATTATTTTATTTACTATCCATTTCACATTTGTATATTATGTAAATTAAATTATCTTATATGGCGTTTTAAAATTGGTTATATTATTTATTGTTTATTTGTTCTATTATTTAGGGTTATTATTTATTTTAAATATATGTCATTTATTTTATACTATCACATATATGTATATATTATTCTTTAAAAAAAATTTACCACATTATTCATTTTTGCTTTCCTATTTATTCAAGTTTTTTTTATATGTTTTTATCTTTTATATATATATATATATATATATTCCTTTGGTCGTTTTATTACGAATTGTTTATATGATATTTTTAAGGAGTATTTGAGTTGTATATTAGCTTCTTATTGAATTATGTTATATACTTTAGATCGATCTTATAGCATCCATTTTAAACTTTATTATATTATTGTTTGCTTAGATTTGTCTTATATTTTATTTTAGATTGTCTTACTACTTATTTCATTTTGTATTGATGTGGACATTAGGATAACATGTAACATGTTATGTGATTATTGTTGTTATGTGTATTACGATTTTTAATTCGTACGTATTGGGTATTGGTGATTCATTGATGTAATATTTTGGGTATGTATTGCTGTGTCACTTTGAACACTATCATTTTCATTGCATTTTAATTGTAAAAAAAAAAGTCGCGTCTTAATATCATTGAAGTTTTTAAAATCATTCTGTTTAAAGGATTTTCAAATACAGCAATGTTCGTGTTTGGGAACTCCGAAAAAATCGTGCCTTAACTCACTAGGTTCCGATCTTTCTCGTTAAACCCAAGCCATCAAGTATCTTTTGAAATCAAAACGCATAAATTTTTAATAGAAGCTCATTCTCGAGGGTTCGAAATTTTGCGTCCTAACTCACTGGATGTGACATTTTATCGTCTCGGAATAAGAATTTTTAAGAAATAAAAATAATATTCTATGTTTGGAATTTTGAGAAGTTGTGCCATAACTTACCGGGCTCCGATTTTTCATTTGACCCAAATATTTGAATATCGTGCATGAGTTTTTAAAAATCAAAAGACAAGCTCAGTTTCGAGAATATGAAGTGCCGTACCCTAACTTACAACATTTTTATTTCTTTGAGATAAGCAGGTCTCGGTATTCATTTTGATTTGTTCAAGTGTTGTTTCAAGTAAATGGATCGTAATCTAGAATCTTTTCAAATTTTTGACATTAAGACATTAAATAATCAATTAGGTACCAATTTTGGGCGTTGCGAGGGTGCTAATCCTTCCTCGTATGTAACCGACTCCTGAACCCGTTTTTCTTGGAATTCTAGACCAAAATTAATTTCTTTTAAATATAATAAAATGTTTTATAGGTGATCCAATCATACCGCCTCAAAATCGGATCGGTGGCGACTCCACTTCTGTCTGTTTTTTAAATCGATCCTTATTTTTTCAAAATAAAAAAAAATGGCTTCGACAGCTTGGCGACTCCACTTAGAACACTAGAGAGTTGAGCCACAAATTGGTTAATTTTTGTTTTTTTTGTCGAAAATTGAAAATCTGACTTGAAAAATTACGATCCTTTTACTACATTTGTTTTTTTCATATGATTCTTGTGATTCGAGTCTTGCATCATATTGCATAAAGACCTCTTGGTTTTTATACCTTTTAAGTGGGAGTGAGAAGCTACTCCTTCGTGAGGTTTTCACCTTCGTGCAAGATAGTGGATAGCTTTCGGGATTACATCTGTACCTATGTCTTCGTGAGATATTCGTCTCCGTGCAGCCATAGGAAAATGTGTCCCCCTGAACCGAACTCGGTCCGTATGAGCCTATAATGGGTGATGATCTAGGAATCTGCTGGTTCAGGTACCCTCTCTTTAGAACAAAACCACATATAGTGAACCCTAGGAGCCCACTTTAGGTAGAACTATGTTGAACCCTAGCAGTCACCTGGATAGGTGTTTGACTATTTGATTTGATTTTTACCATCTTTATATGATACTAACGTGTTTTCTTTTGTTTATGACTACACTGCATTTCATAATCATAGAAATGAGGTATTGATTCATATTCGATTGCTAAATAGAAGAGTTTGTCATAGGAAAATGGATTTCTTGATAAAGTGGGTTATAATATGTTCGTCCAAATATAGTCCAAGTAACACAATGAGAAACAATTATATGACTTTGCCTCGTTGCCCGGGGATTCAAGCCAACAAGGATTTTTCAAAAGTCATCACGTCTCAATTTTCTTAAAGAGGCTTTTGAACATCGCGGAGGATAAGTGAGTGAAGAGTCACGGCCTGGATCAAGCAACAAGGAGCTAGAAGAGGCATCTATTGAGAAAGTTCACGGGACACAACCATAACATCTAAATACAAAGAAAAGAATTGGTGTCTTCACCTGGATTATGAGGGCAAAGTCGCATATGTAATCCGTTTTATGTAAAGGAATTTATTTTCTAGAAAAGTTCTTCTAATGGAATTGAATTTAGAATCAACGCCTCTTTTTCTTTTTTGCATTTATTCTATTCATTTGCGTTGCATTTCATGCATTTGCATTGCATCCCATCATATGCATTAAAATTTGTAGAAAGACCCTAATTAGGTAAAATTATTTCAGCTAACTGAGGAACCGACAAAAGTCTACTGAACTGAACATTGTTACGGTACTCACGCAAGAACAAAAGCCATGGACTAAAGGTTGGAAAGAATTGAGAAAATGAAAATACAGATGCAAGAGCAATTGACCAAAATTCAATAAGAGATGCGAGAACAAATGATGGAATTCCAAAGGAATATGATGGGCCAATTAACCCAGTTACTAGCCGAAGGACTTGAAAAAAGGAGTGGCCCAGTGGTCAACAGTCTGGATGATAACGAAGACATCATTTATTCCCCAAGATTTTCCCCAATAAGTGTCCCGACTCAAGCAAACACGCATTTGTATGGGGTACCTGTCATTATCAGACCCCAATGTCAGATTGATACTTCAGCCCTGTTGAACTTCTCGATGGGCTTAGGTTTTAACCAAGAGGATGATCAAGTTAATCCTGTTGTTCTTGGCTCAACAGAAACAAAGAAAAGGGGAGAGTGGATTTCAAAGGTCTCGAGGAACAAGGAAAAGGAAGTGAATAATATAAGTAGGTATAACAAGGGCCAATCAAAGCCGTTTATAGTAAGCCAGCCAAAGGCGGCAAATACCAGCTATCAGGTCCCCCCAAAGCAAGAACCCAATCCAAAATCGAATTAAAAAAAACCCCAATTAACACCTATTCCAATGACGTATAGGGAATTATACCAGAGCTTATTTGATATGCATGCTGTAGCTCCTCATTACCTGAAACCAATGTAACCCCCATACCCCAAATGGTATGATTCGAATGCTCAATGCGAGTATCACGCGGGAATAACGGGTCACTCAATCGATAACTGTATTGTATTTAAGAAGTTGGTCGAAAGGTTCATTAAAATGGGAATTGTGAAGTTCGATTATTTTTTAGAACTTGATCATTCTGATGATGCAGTAAAATGTGATAATTGAAAGTGGGGGGCAGGAGAGTTACGTTTCCTTGAAGAAGTCATCAGAAGCCTAGAAATCGAGAAATCAGAACACCAATGGCGTATCCGAAGAGGGAACTGAGGAAAAAAGTTTTCCAAGCATCTGCCTTTATGCACTTGAGAGTGTTTTGAACAATGGGATTGTGGAAGAGACATGTATTTTTAAAGCTAATCTAGAGTAATATTCAAAACACGCTTATTGCTTTCAGCCTAGAAGTAATAAGAGTCATTTTGTGAAATAGGCTTGTGTTCAGAATCTTTATTTCAATAAAATGCATTTCTTTTAAGTAGATATGCTTTTATTCTATAGATTTTTTTGTTCTTTAGACCGTCTTTCAAATATTCTTTCATTCTTCAATCATGATCATATCATATAAATAATTATCCTTAGAATCATTTATTCTTTGGAATTTGCCTTCGTACCTAGGTACAAAGATATCAATGACATGAGCGACGCTATTACTGACTTCCTTTTTTGTGAGATATGTGTCAGAGGGATCTAAGGACTTTGAAGATGACAGAGATTGCAACTTATTTCCTAATTTGTTAAGAATGGTAGATCCTACCTTACGAAGTGTCAGTGGACACTACGAGCTAACGAAGGAGATGAAGATAGAAGCCTAGCTCACCGCAGGAATAAGGCAAGGCATCATTGAGTTATTTCCAAGAATTCAAAGACATTTTTGCATGATCATATTAAGACACACTTGGGAAAATCTTAAAAGAGGTCCATAAGGGTGTTTAATGAACACATGCTAATGGTTCTACAATAGTCAAGCTAATCATGAGGTTTAGGTATTGCTGGTCTACCAGAAAAGGGAGGTTGCATTAGTTATGCCGTGAATGCCAGATGGATGAATACAGGATTTATGAGCCTCCTGTATTTCTTCATAGATTCCCTTTATGTAGCGCATGGACGTTATCAAGCCAATCTCCTCAAAAGCTTTTAGCCAACATCGATTCATATTCGTGGTCGTTGGTTACTTTACCAAAAGGGTGAAAATCGCTTCTTATGCCAATCTTATAATGTCGACAGTCATCAAACCCCACTCTCAATAGAAAAAAAAACCAGGTGCCAACAAAGAATGCTAGAAAGGATCATGCATAACTGCACAATGTCTAAAGTTTATAGTCTGTTAAAAAATCAGACGCTATATCAGTGCAGTAAAAGCAGCAAAAAAGAAAAAAATAAATAGAAAGAAAAATAAAAACAACAAAATAAGAATCATTGGGAAAATGATCGAGATTTGTAAAGATTGGCATATAAAAGTTACGTTTACCCTTTATGCTTATTAAACGTCGGCCAGGACCTTCGTCGAGGTAGCACCTTTCTCATTGGTTCATGGAATGGAAGTGATTTTGCCCATTAAAGTCGAGATTCCTTTTCTTTGAGTCTTGTCAAGAGCTGAAATTGGATGAGGCAGAATGGATCCAATCACAATATGATCAGTGGAATATGAGAGCTTGAAAGCTATAGGAGACTTGAAAGCTATTCGTCGTGGTTCAATGCACCAGAAATAAATGATGCGAGCTTACAACAAAAGGTTTGCCCCAGAGAATTTCATGAAGAAACAATGAAGAATATCTTTCCATGAAAAAGATACTTCAAAGGAAAATAGATGCCAAGTTGGGAAGGACCTTATGTAGTAAAGAAGGCTTCCTCCAGAGAAGCATTGATATTGATCGAGATGAATAGCAAAGATCTACCCAATTTGGTGAATCCAGAAGTTTTTGCCGAAAAGAGGTGTGGCTAAGGTAAAAAAACCTGCAAAGGGCGCAAAAGAAAATCAATAATAAAAAGAATCAATCAAGAAAAAAGAAGAAATAGAAAGGAGAGGCCAGAGTAAAAACCCGCATAGGGCGCCTTGAGACCAAAGGGGATTTGAGTTGAAAACCCGAAAAGGGCGGCTAAAATTTTGATTAAAAGTGGGGCATATAGTAGTCTTGCTATACTTGAACTAACAATGAGGAAGTATGTTGCGTTTTGGGCATCGACGAAGTACTCTGGATCCCCTAAACACATATTGAGCTTGAAATGGTCCTCAAGAAGTTTGAACAGAGAAGCTTAGGCTGCGATATCTGGGGCACTAGTTTCCATTTTACCCATTCTGAATTTGCTATTTTTAATTGTTTTATTTGTTTCAAAATACACTACCAATAAATTTCCTTCTTGATTGCATTTGCTATCTTTGCTTAACTTATTTGTTTAGAGTTATGCTATTAATTAATTTCCTCCTTTTCCATTGTTATGATCTTTTTCAAGCATCTTTCATTGAAATAACGATTAGTGGACTAATAATACTTTCATAAAAGGAGTTTCGCATATTACTATGGAAACTTCTAAATAATACGAGAACCTGAAATAGGACTTTTGTTTAAAACTCACCAGGTTTAAGGGATGGAAATATTGGTGGAGGACGAGTCTGAACTGGGACTATCTCTACGGATTTTTGTCAAAATTGGTGATTGAACAAAATGACAAGATATTGTGTCAGTAATACAATCTTGACGAAAATGTACAATTAACCCGAGTGTAAAAGGGGAATTATTCTCGAGGAAAATGATATTCAGCATTCATGCAAATATCATGCATACACATTTGGTTAGGTTACCCGGGGAATGTTCAGTTGATGGAACAAGTTACAGATCCTATACTCCTGATTTACAGCAGGTTGGATTGAGGATGAAACAAATTCTATACCCTTGAGTTGCAGTGGGATTGATTAAAGAGAATACAAATCCTATACCCCTGAATGGTGAGGGGATGGATTGGAAAAGTTTCATCCCCCTGAATCACAGTAAAATGGTTTGAAGATGGTACAAGCCCCAGGTCCCAGAGGTACCATGGTAAACTTTGAAGTTATAGTGGGGCAAATCGGTTGAGTGAAGTATTATCATTTCTACGGGTTTGCTGTCAAAATACCAGCAAGCAAGAAGGCAACATAATACGTCAGGGATAAAGCCCTGATGAACAACAATGGCACCTTAAATATTTGAAAAGGAATCATTTTCATGACATTTATGCATTCATACCATCCATAACACATGTAGTTAGGAGCATTTGAGTCATTCCGATCATAACATCCTAATCATTTGCATAAGCATAAGCACATAAAACTAATTCTACAGGACAGGTTCCCCAGAGAACGGTGTAGTAATATCGAAGATTTCAGATATTGTTCCCTAGAGATAGTAGTGGGGCATCTTGAAGATTGTAGTCTTATCTTCCTAATATAGCAAGGAAGCAGACTGAAGATTTCAGATTTTTTCCCTCGAGATAGCAGTGGGGCAGATCAAGGATGATCAGTCCTTCTCTCTGAGTAGCAGTAGAATAGGGTGAAGATCGCAGATCTTGTCTCCCTAAGCAGTAGTGTAGCAGATCAGTTAAAGATTGCAGATCTTATCTTACTAAGCAGTAGTTAAACAGATTGAAGACCACAATTTTTATCTCCTCGAAGTTCTAGTGGAGTATGTTAAGGCCACAAATCCCTTCTCCCTGAGTTTACATTGAGGATTAATCCTTATTTTTTTGAAGTTTCAGCAGAGAAGATTGAGGTTACGAATCTCTTCTCTGAATTCGTATCTCTTCGAAGTTCTAGTGGAGTAGGTTGATGCAAAAAATCCCTTCTCCCTGAGTTTACATTGAGAATAAATCCTTATTTCTTTGAAGTTTTAGTAGAGAAGATTGAGGTTACGAATCTCTTCCTCTGAATCCTTATCTCCTCGAAGTTTCAGTGAAGTAGGTTGAGGCTACAAATCCCTTCTCCCTGAGTTTAGATTGAGGATCAATCCTTATTTCTTTGAAGTTTTAGCAGAGAAGATTGAGGTTACGAATCTCTTCTCCTTGAATTCTTATCTCCTCGAAATTCCAGTGGAGTAGGTTGAGGCTACAAATCCTTTCTCCCTGAGTTTACATTGAGGATCAACCCGTATCTCTTTGAAGTTTCAACAGAGAAGATTGAGGTTACGAATCTCTTCTCTCTGAATTTTTATCTCCTCGAAGTTCTAGTGGAGTAGGTTGAGGCTACAAATCCCTTCTCCCTGAGTTTACATTGAGGATCAATCCTTATTTCTTTGAAGTTTTAGTAGAAAAGATTGAGGTTACGAATCTCTTCTCCCTGAATTCTTATCTCCTCGAAGTTCCAGTGGAGTAGGTTGAGGCTACAAATCCCTTCTCCCTGAGTTTACATTGAGGATCAACCCGTATCTCTTTGAAGTTTCAGCAGAGAAGATTGAGGTGACGAATCTCTTCTCTCTAAATTTTTATCTCCTCGAAGTTCCAGTGGAGTAGGTTAAGGCTACAAATCTCTTCTCCCTAAAATTTTAATTCTAACAAGTTGAGACATCAATTCCCCATACCCCGGAAGGCTCAGCGAGGCCATTCAAAAGAAGTGCCGAGAGGTCAAGATTTAACAAGACTAGGCAAATTTGGCCCTCTTTAAAGTCTTTGCTTCATTTCCGTTACACGACAATGAGCAAAGAGGGGCAACTGTAAGAGCCCAAATTTTCCCAGGCCCATTAACCAATTTTAAAACAAAAAAAAAATAAAACCAAAAACAAAATAATAAATCCAAACAGTCCAGATTTACAAAAAAAGAAAATAAGTCCATTAAAAGCCCAATTGGCCCAAAAGCCTAGCTTGCACTAGCCCAATACCCCAGTCGGCCTAAATGACCCAATCTGAAGAGCCCGAATGGCCCAAATAATTTCGATAAATAGAAACCCTAAGGGTACCAGAAGCAATTTTGTGTCGCGCATGCCTCTACACACGTCACCACGCGCCTCCTTACCTCCAGCAAGCCTTCGTACGCGTCACGTCGAATGCCACGTCGCCTCTGTACCTGTAAATCAAACCGCGACAACAACAAATACAGAAAAGAAAAAGAACAAAAGAAAAAAAAACTTGGTATTTTTCATTTTTATTTTGAATCGGCTATATAAAGAGCCGAAAAACAAGTTGTAAGGGGACCTTTTTTTTTCGATTTGAAACAAAATATATATATATATATATATATAAGCAGAGGTATTTTTCAAATTTTTTCAGTCTACTTTTGCTTCGCATGTCACATATATATATATAGAAACAAAATAAATATTAAAGCTTTTACCTTTTGTGACGATCGGAATCCTGAATCTGAGATTCTTGGTTGTTTTTCGATTTTTGGTAGGGATTTAGAGAGTTTTGGGGTTAGATTCGAGTCTAAGGGATTTTAAAAGGCCGATATAGCCCTTTTTGTGAGCTCTGGCCACCATGCACGGCGGCGGAGCATGGCGGCCCGATGACCGGAGCTTGGCCGAACCTTGGCCGGTGCTCAGACGGCAAAGGTCCCTTTTGAGAGAGTTTTTAAACTTTTTTGAAGAAAAGGTGTTTAAAAATGAATTTTGGGGGGGGGGTGAGTTTAGTATTTATAGCCTCTCGGTGCGACGTTGTTTTGGTATGATCTGTTAATGACCAAAACGATGTCATTTAAGGGCATACCCGCGCAAGTGACCCTGCCCGGGGAGGATCCGCTCGTTTTTTTTTGTTGGTCCATTTGTGCGCCAGGTCCTTCCACTTTTCTGGAATTTTGTAATGTACACGCCCATTTTAATTTAGCCCCAACTTTGTTTAGTTGTTCGGATTTGGTCCTCATGATATTAGATGGCAAGCATCTGAGCGGCGCCGTTTTGAGTTTTTGGGATAATTTCCCAATGAATCCTCACGAGTGTACGCGCATGTTAATTTGGTCCTTAAAATCCTGATGCCATTATTTTTTTAAACCTTGAATTTTACTTTAATTTCAATTTCGTCTATAATATGTTTTAATTAATTTCTCATTTTACTTTTCAAAAATTGTCTTATTTTCTACTTATTTAAACTTTATATGAACATTATTTAAATTATATTTATATATTGTTTATTTTAAACACCCTTCTTTGTATTTTTTTTAAAAAAATTCACAAGTTACTTATTTTAAATGTATATATTACTAAATTTAATTTACTTTAAATATTTTATTTACTATCCATTTCACATTTGTATATTATGTAAATTAAATTATCTTATATGGCGTTTTAAAATTGGTTATATTATTTACTGTTTATTTGTTCTATTATTTAGGGTTATTATTTATTTTAAATATATGCCATTTATTTTATACTATCACATATATGTATATATTATTCTTTTAAAAAAAAAATTTACCACATTATTCATTTTTGCTTTCCTATTTATCCAAGTTTTTTTATATGTTTTTATCTTATATATATATATATATATATATATATATATATATATTCTTTTGGTCGTTTTATTACGAATTGTTTATATGATATTTTTGAGGAGTAATTGAGTTGTATATTACCTTCTTATTGAATTATGTTATATACTTTAGATCGATCTTATAGCATCCATTTTAAACTTTATTATTATTATTGTTTGCTTAGATTTGTCTTATATTTTATTTTAGATTGTCTTACTACTTATTTCATTTTGTATTGATGTGGTCATTAGGATAACATGTTATGTGATTCTTGTTGTTATGCGTATTACGATTTTTAATTCGTACGTATTGGGTATTGGTGATTCATTGAAGTTTTTAAAATCATTCTGTTTAACGGATTTTCAAATACAGCAACGTTCGTGTTTAAGAACTCCGAAAAAATCGTGCCTTAACTCACTAGGTTTCGATCTTTCTCGTTAAACCCAAGCCATCAAGTATCTTTTTAAATCAAAATGCATAACTTTTTAATAGAAGCTCATTCTCAAGGGTTCGAAATGTTGCGTCCTAACTCACTAGATGTGACGTTTTATCGTCTCGGAATAAGAATATTTAAGAAATAAAAATAATATTCTATGTTTGGAATTTTAAGAAGTTGTGCCCTAACTTATTGGGCTCCGATTTTTCATTTGACCCAAATATTTGAATATCGTGCATGAGTTTTTAAAAATCAAAAGACAAGCTCAGTTTCGAGAATATGAAGTGTTGTATTCTAACTTAATGGGTGCGGCATTTTTATTTCTTTGAGATAAGCGGGTCTCGGTATTCATTTTGATTTGTTCAAGTGTTGTTTCAAGTAAATGGATCGTAATCTAGAATCTTTTCAAATTTTCGGCATTAAGACAGTAAATAATCAATTAGGTACCAATTTTGGGTGTTGCGAGGGTGCTAATCCTTCCTCGTACGTAACCGACTCTCGAACCCATTTTTCTTGGAATTTGTAGACCAAAATTAATTTCTTTTAAATATAATAAAATGTTTTATAGGTGATCCGATCACACCGCCTTAAAATCGGATCGGTGGCGACTCTACTTCTGTCTGTTTTTTAAATTGATCCTTATTTTTTAAAAATCGAAAAAATGGCTTCGAAAAACCTATCGTGCTATATGCTAAATAAACTAATATGTTCTAAGGGTGGGACTAATAATTAAAGAATTGTGAATTGGTCAAAATGTTTTAGTAAACTCGGTTTGTAACACCCCTGACCCTTACCCATCGCTGGAACAGGGTTATGGAGCATTACCGAACCTTTCAGATCAAATATGAACATTTCATATCATTTAACATATATATATATATCATAAACTAATCATAATCACTCATATTGTCCCTTATATGAGCCCTCAAGGCCCAAAATACGCATTTGAAACAAATCGGGACTAAACAGGGAACTCAAAAAAATTTTCAGAAAATATCAAAAATTTTCAAAGGTGCAGGGGACACATGCCCGTGTGGCCAAGCCATGTGGCTCACACGGTCAAGAGACACACCCATGTCTCAAGCCGTGTGGGCATTTGAAATTGGGGCACACGGCCGTGTCCTAGCTCATGTCCAAATTAGGGTGCTTACTAATTTGGTTCACACGACCAAGCCACATGCCCGTGTGCCAGGCCATGTAAGCATACTGACTTGTAAAATTAAACTGCAGAGGTCACACGGCCAAGCCACACACCTGTGTGCTAGGCCGTGCGATATTTTGAGCATTCTGTTTCTCAATTTTAAAGATGTAGAGGACACACGGAAAAACCACATGCCTATGTGCTAGGCCGTGTGTCACACATGACTGAGACTATAACACCCCTTACCCGTATTCAAGCCGGAACTGGTTTTGGGGCATTACCTAACTTACCTTGCTTAAATGCTTTGAATAGGGTTATAAAATTTTGTTTAAACCCATCACTTGCACATACTCAGCCTAAGAGGCCCTAAACATACCTCATAGAGGCTTCGGAACTATTCCGGGAACTTTTACGGACTCGAGAAACTTTTCAACAAAACAGGGGCCACACGCCCGTGTTGGTCTAGGGAAACGCCCATGTGCCCCTAAGACAGGCCTCTGTCTTCCACCCGTGGTCGATTCTGACTAAGGTCACACGGCCTTGACACGCCCGTGGCCCTAGCCCGTGTGCCAAACCTTGGCATTATTACCTATTCACACGGTCTATGCACACGTCTGTGTGCTTCAGCGGTGTGGCGATTTAAATTCCAAGTGCAAGGTGCAGACTTCACATGGCCTAGGCATACACCCATGTGCAAGCTGTGCCTCCCACACGGTCTAGACACACGCCCGTGTGTCTACCCATGTGGAAAATTAGTAGGCTATTCACAAGCCCTTTAGCCACCTTACGATGCACACATACATACTTTCATTCAAAACAATTCAACTCCTATCCCAAAGGCACATTTAAGTACTCATTCCAATATAAAAGATAACCCATAGGTAACTCTAGGAGCTCAAAGAATCAAGATGTACATAAAGGCATATACTTCAAGAAATTCATCTTCATTAAGCACTAGAATTTGGCAAGTATTTGCCTAACTTATAAGGCCATTTACAAAATGAATTTAATAATTTACATAGCCAACACTTTGACTAACAATTACAACTTAACAAAATACTTGAGTCCTATACATGTCATATTCAAAATAAGTTTAAATTGTTATACCAAAGTGATGTCGATAGTGTGATTTCCGAACTCCTACATCCATAATCCTCGAGTTATCTTGGCAATACTACAAGGAGAAAGGGCAATGAGAGGGGTAAGCATAAAGCTTAGTAAGTTTGCTGAAATTAAATAGCAATAATGAACTCATGGAATAATCCATCCATAGCATTAACTAACCGTGCACAAGTCATAGGCTTCTTGCCATACTTACTTACAATTTCCCTTATTTAATACATAATGTGCTACACATCGTAACCGTTTCGTCGTGACTCATTCACAAGTACCTGTGTTCATTCACTCACATGACTTTAGTACAATTCTCATTTCTACTTTTAACTCATCTACTTATCCCCTTAATCACCCGGGATAGTCAAAGATGCATACTCATCGTCATTCATAAAGGTACGAAGCCAATGTCACATCCTCGATGTGGTCTTATATGGAGTCACTTCTAAATGCCAATGCCATATACCGGATACGGTCTTATACGATTTTTATATTCATTACCGAAGCCATATACCAGATATGGTCTTATACGGGATCTCAACTTGGTGCCGAAGCCATGTCCTGGACATGGTCTTATACGGGACCTTATCTATTTTATATCTCGATAATAGCATTTTCATATTCAATATGGTCTACTAGGACTTCAACATCTCATTCATCATCAATGTAGTAGAGCATCATGCATCAATAAGATATCAAGCATTCTCAATTATGCTAACATAATTATTGCATTAATCACATGCAAACTTACCTCGATTTCAAAATGAGTTAACTCGTCGGTTTAGTCCAAGACTTTATTCTTTCCCCGATCGAGGCAGATTTTCAGTTTTTCTTGCTCTATTATAGCAATTCAACTCATTTTAATCATCACATTAATGAAAACATTTCAATACTCATGCTTAGGCAAAATTAATATTTTGCCCCTAAACTTTGGCAAAATGACCATTTTGCCCCTCAACTCGACAGTTAATTCTAATCACATATCTACCTTCAACGAGCCTAGGTGAATATTTAATACCTTTATAGCTATCATCAAAACTCAACATTTCACATAATTATTACAAATTTGTAAATTTTCATCAAGGTTCAATTAGGTGTTTTCAAGACGACACCTTTCACAAAAGTTGTTCATCTAACAACTAAGACTCCATTTCTTCCATAAAAATGCAGAAATTAACTAAGATAGCTCTCATGGAAAAACTCTTAACTTTTTACCATATTGCACAATAGTCCCCTCATTTGAAAGCTTAAGCTTCAGGGGTCCCAAAAGTACAACTATTTTCAAGAAAAGATACTAGAACACTTACTTGGATGGAGGAGAGCTTACTGAAAATTTTGAGCTTTCAAACCCCTATTTTGCTTTCAAGCCCCTATTTTGCTTACAAATTTTGGTGGAGAAGATGGCGAGAAAAGATGATAGCTTTTCTTTCTTTATTCTAATATTAAACTAGTCAATTTGGTCACCAACTATTACCAACTGTGACCAACATTCTCCATCTTTGTCCCTTATGGCCAGTCATGCTAATATTAGGGGTCTAATTTCCTTTTAAAGACCTCCAATTATCAATCTATGGCTATTTGGTACCTTTGGCTTATAGAATGGGACTTTCGCACTTAATGCGGTCTAGTCTATTTTCGCGATTAAACATGAAATCGCTAAAATTAAAGCACCAAAATTTTCATGCACATATACTATCATGCTCTGACTCATAAAATGACATGAAAATAAATTTCTCAAATCTTGGGTTAGTGATCCCGAGATCACTATTCCGACTAGCCCCTAAATCGGGCTGTTACAGAGACACACGCTAGTGTCTCTGCCCGTATGGACAAAAAAAGGCCATTTCAAGGCCACATTTCTCACCCATTTTGATTTCAACCTAAACACAACATTTTAACACATTAATAAATCCCACACCAACAATCAAAACAAGCTAAAATCAAGTTTTAAACATAACATAACATAGCATCATATATATACCCAAATACCTAAATTTACCTATTTAATCCATCTAACTAGTCTACTATGGTTAACCACAAATTGAATACAATAAACCTATATCATTCACATCAACATCACCAATATGTCTCATTTCCAACCCAACATATATATATATATATATATATATATATATATATATATAAGCAAAATTATAATTATTAACATTTACACAAGACAAACTTTGACTAAATCTACACAAACCCTATACATGCCATATAAACCGTATTGAACGTACAAAAACTATCGGAATAAGCTAGATACTGTGACTCGATATGCTGATCCGATCTTCTGACTTCACAAAAATCTACAAAGACATTAAACCACACAAGTAAGCTTAATGAAGCTTAGTAAATTCGATCGATTAAACATAAATCTTACCAGACCTACTATAACGCATCAATTAAATAAATTCATTCAATGTAAACTCCCTGCCAATCACAACTTCAATCGATGAATACACTTATTTTAAGTTAATACCAATAACAAACAATATGCCTTTTAATTTCAATTACATAGACACTTACCAAATCTTCCCAAATCGTAGAATGGCTTACGGAAAAGGGTACATCGTTTTTAGAAGCCCGAAGGTTGAACAGAAGCTCATGAGAGCTAAAAAAAACCCATAAGGGTTGAACAAAAGCTCATAAGAGCTTAACAGAAACTCTTAAGAGTTGAACAAAAGCTCGTAAGATCTAAACGGAAACTCATAAGAGCTAAACAAAAACTCAATAGAGTTGAACGGAAACTCATATGAGTTAAACAGAAGCTCGTGAGAGCTAAATGAAAGTAAACATGAAAGTTCGCAACAAATGCTGAACCTCGGTTTACTTGGGTAATTTGCTGCCATTTTCTTCGAATGTCGTCAATTCGCCGAATGCCGAATGTACTCAAATCCCGCATTCCATTTAGTCCTAATATTCAATTCAAATTTATAACTTTAACAATATTTTATTTTCCAAAAATAGAATAAATACATGATACCACTCATCAATTCAATATAAATATTAAAGTTTAACCGTACAAACTTACCTGGGTTAAATTGTAATATTTGCAAGAGTTTAGGAACTATTTCGCTAATTTTCCTTTTTCACAAGTATTTACGGGATCTTGATCTAAAATATAAAATTACTCATTCGTTAGCATATATTTCAGTTCTAATTCATTTCACAGTTAATACCCTTCAATTTTTTGAATTTACACAATTACCCCAAACTTTCACAACTTTTGCAATTTAGTCATTAACTAATTAATCTTATCAAATTAACTAATTTTCTCAATTAATAATTTATCTAAATATTCTAGGCTATCTTACAACCCTTGATAAAACAAAAATTTAATACCAAACCCTAATTCTTTAATTCTTCACAATTTGATCCTAAAATCAATATTTAACAAAATCACTATATAAAATCATTATACAACAAAATTAAAGCTCTAAATCCATGTTATTCATCTAAAACATCTAATACTCATCAATGGAAACTTTCAAATATTTCAATAAAATAAAAAACTAAGGTAATATTAAGTTGGACTTAATTGTAAAAGTCTCAAAAACATAAAAATTACAAGAAAAAGGCAAGAATTGAACTCACTTGAAGCAAAAATATGAAAAAAAAAAAAAAGCTTAAGGGGACTCTCCTATGGCATTTTAGACAGACAATTGGTGAAGAAATTGTCTAGAAACTTTTAGATTTTCAATTTGATATTAAATTTCACTTTATTTACAAATTTGCCATTAAATGGCTTATTTTATTATTATTTTCTTACTTATGCCACCTCATCTATCCCAGTTGGGCATATTTACTCCTTAAGTCATCCTTTGTTTAAAAATTAAGCCATTTAATCACTATTTCTTATAATTAACAAGTTTTACACCTTTTTCGATTTACGAGCTTACTCATCGGATTTGATGGCCTCAAACCACTAGTTCTGACACCATTGAAAATCAGGCTGTTACAACTCTCCCCCCTTTAGGAAATTTCGTCCTCAAAATTTGTTGCCTGAGAATAGATTTGGATATTGTAATCTCATTGATTCTTCGGTTTCCCAAGTAGCTTCTTTTTAACCATGTCAACATCACAAGACTTTTACCAATGGTACACCTTTATTCCGCAACTCTTTAACCTCCCGAGCTAAAATTCTCTGTAATGCACGAAAATTTTAATTTTTGATTTCATGTATGTGTGACACACAATGTCTATCTACTTCAGTGGTTATGTATTGGGTGTGTGTGGGAGGTCCCAAGTTCAAGTCATGACTTGCGCAAATTTTAGAATTTTTATAATTAAAGCCTTAACCTGGCCTAAAGGGCTTAAGTTTAAATGTTGGGTAAATTACATTAGAATGGACCTGCTGGTCTAGTGGTTAAGTGGTGTGTTATTATGGTGGAGGTCTTGTGTTCGAAACCTTGCACAAGCAAGGGTATTATTATTTATTTTTTTGCTCAGATTTCAGGATAGAGTTGTGTAATAGAGGGATTCTGAGAAATGGATGTGAAGTGGGAATTAGGGGAGAAGATTAAAGGACTTTGGGGGTTATCGGGATTTTATTTTATTTTTTTCTCATAACCGAATTTTGGCTCCCTTTTCCAAAAACAATTATGCCATCTATTATTCTCCCTCTCCTCTTGCCGAAATTCTCTGAGTTTTTCCATATTTCTTTTCTTTCTCTTCTTCTTGATTTTTTCCTAATCCATTTATTTTCATTCGTTTTCGCACGCAGTTAGTGCTCCCTTAGTTTCGGCAAGTGTTTCTCTTCATTTTTTGTCATGAATCTCTTAGTGATTGAAGTGGTAATGTTTTTTTCTCTACGATTTGAGAGTAGGGGAAGGCTCGGACTGGTGAATTTAGTGTTCTCGTCTTAACAATAGTTAAATAGAGGGTTATCATTGGCAGTAAGTGAGGTTTTTGTTCGTTCTTGGTTGTAAATCATAAAAAATAGTGTAAGTTAGAGGTTGAATAAAATATGAAATTAAATTTATTGAGTCTAGTTTTTCATGAAAGAAACAGTGTAAGCAATGGAATTGTAAATCATGAGTTATAATAAATTTTGTGAGACAAGGTCAGAATGATTTCGAGTTTCCCTGTTTTGACTTTGGAAAATCATCAAAAATTGTAAAACAAATAATTAGGGACTTAAATTTATATTTTTAAATCCTTAATGAGTATATTTTCAAGAGAAACAAACGGAAACATCATCTAAATTCCTTACTATGAGATAAATAATTTTTAGTAAGGAAAGATCAAAGTTGTCAAATAGCTGAATAGGAATAATTTTAAAGATTTTACTGTACTTATTTGATAAACTATAAAGTTTGAAAATTTTATGGTAGAAAGGTATTTGAGTCTAGTTTCAAAAACATCAAGCGAATCTTAATTTGGAATTCTGTAGCTCAAGATATAAATAATTTAGTGATAATGACTCAAGTAGACAGCTTTAAATGAATATATAAGTAAATAGTGAAAACATATATGAGTATTGAGCTAGCATGGGTTACTTTAAAAATGGATCACACGGCCAATACCAATTGGGGCCGAGTGGGCCACACGGGTGTGTGGGCCCACACGGGCAGGTCACATGGGCATGTGGGCCTATTTTTACCGAAATGTTTTTAAGGTTGCACGGGTCGCCCAAGTCGACTGTGAACCTACTGTAGGGTCGGTAAGCGCTACTTAGACCCCTAAATGTGTGAAATTGACTGAATGATATATGTACTGAGCATGTTAATATCTGAACTGAATATATATACTAAAATTGCATAATAGCATATCATCCATTGTATGTTGCATTGCATTGGGTTGGGGGTTGTTATTCGGAGGAAGTGTACTAAAAGGCTTTAAGCTTAATTTACTGGCGGCTCAGCTACAAACTACTGTTTTGTGCCGCATTCAGTACTACTTGGAGTGTAGGGATGGGTGGGTTGATTATATCCCCATATGGAGTGTAGGGTTGGACGGAGATAGTGTGTAGAGGCTGGTTGGCCTAAGTCGACTATAAACCTATTGTAGGGTCGGTAAGCATTACTTAGACCCCTAAATGTGTGAAATTGACTAAATGATATATGTACTGAGCATGTTGATATCTGAACTGAATATATGTACTGAAATTGCATAATAGCATACCATCCATTGTATGTTGCATTGCATTGGGTTGGGGGTTGTTATTCGGAGGAAGTGTACTGAGAGGCTTTAAGCCTAATTTACTGGCAGCTCAGCTGCAAACTACTATTTGTGTCGCATTCGATACTACTTAGAGTATAGGGATGGGTGGGTTGATTATATCCCCACATGGAGTGTAGGGTTAGACGGATATAGTGTGTAGAGGTTGGTTGGGTAGGATTTTGCTACTGCATAACTGTTATTTTTCTGATACTGTGATGGGCTAAGGCCCTACTGCATTTTGACACTGTACTGAGATGAGCTAAGGCCCAAACTGTCACTGATACTGAAAAGGGCTTAGGCCGAAGACTATTCAACTGTGCACTGTGAATACTGATTGTTTGTTTGTTTCTGCGGGATTACACACTGAGTTTACGTAAACTCACCCTTTTTTTGTTTAATGTGCACAGGAAATCCCCAAACTTAGATGGATCAGTGTGACGGAGGACTCAACGATGACCACAGTAATTTTTTAACTTCATGGTTTTCAATTTATGATTTATGATTTGATTATTATTAATCATTTGGGTTGTAATTTAAAAACCCTCTGGGACTTTGGTTTTAAATTTAGGTTTTTATTTATTTATTTTACTTTATGGATTTATACCTGTTGGTCATAGGAAATTCAGTTTTCAAAAAGTTAAAGTATTTTCTAAATGCATGATCACATAGACTGTTTTATTAAAGCTTCCACAACAAGGGATGTTTCGAAACAAATGTTTTAAATGAATAAAGACGACTTTTTAAGTTCTTACAAAGGTTTACTAAAGATAATAACATGGAATGTTTTCATCGTAACAACGAGGTTTCAAAAATACTATCGTGTGACATTGCCAGATACGGCCATAACGTCTAGGTCGGGTTTGGGGTGTTACATTCTCACCGGTTCTTCCGAATGCGCCATGTTTGGCTGTAGCTCAATCTCACTATGAGGAATCACATGTGAAGGATCAAATATGTACCGTCTCAGCATCGATACGTGGAACATGTTATGAATTTTGTCAAGTTCAGGAGGCAAAGCTAAACTATAAGCTACAGGGCTAATTCTTTCAACAATTTCATACGGTCCAATAAATCTTAGACTCTACTTCCCTTTCCTACCGAACCGTAACACTTTCTTCCACGGAGAGGCTTTTAAGAATACCCGATCACAAACAGAAAATTATATATCTCTTCTTTTCAAATTTACATACGATTTCTGACAATTAGAAGCAGCTTTCAAACTGTCCCGGATAGCCCGAACTTTATCCCCAGTCTCTCAGATCAAGTCAACTCCTACTAGTTTGGATTCACTCAATTCAAACAAATACAATGGTTTCTTACATTTCCTCCCATAAAGAGCTTCAAACGGTGCCATTTGTATACTGGATTGATAACTATTGTTATATGCAAATTCAGTTAATGGTAAATACCTTTCCCAGCTACCTCTAAATTCGAGTATACAAGTCAACACCTTTTTCAATTTAGTCCTTTTTAATTAATTAACTATCGAACCATTAAAATTTTCTAACGAAACTTTAATACTACCTTAATGACACTCCGTAAATATTTATAAAAATATTTACAGCTCGGTTTATGGAAACAAGGTCTTGATACCTCATTTTCTAAAACCACTTGACCTAAGATTTTATCACTCAAACTTAATAATTCATTATAAAACTTACATTGTCAATTCAAAATCTTTCTAAAATCAAATTTGACTTATAAATACTAAATAATAAAATTTATGAGCTTATTTGTCGGATTTGGTGGCCTCGAACCACTGTTTCCGACACCACTAAAAATCAAGTTGTTACATGGTTAATGAGAAAGTGGAATTAAAACTTGACATTATGTTAATATATGAATGATACAAAGAAGAGGGATTGTATAACTGAATCTACAAGTTTATTGTAATAATAGACAAAAAAAACACTAAGTGGTTAAATTGTTTGAAAATGTGAATGACTCTAATAAAATAAATGTAAGTGTAACACCGCATTCCCAGTCCGATTGCCGAACCTGAGTAATAGAACGTTATAGATAAATGCGAAGCATTTACATACCAAATAATAGTTCCAAAATTCAATTCAATATCAAATAGCCATATTTAATCATGTATAACATGCAATTCAATCAATTTAAAGATTATATCGCATCGTTTCATTTTGTTGTTAACAATACATCTAATTTCAATATAATGGCAATCATTATTTCATTTTATTGTTTGAATTCTACATCAAATTCTTAAACTTATCACATTTCTATATTGGTCCTTCAGCTCGTATATCTGATACATATTAGCAGTCAATACTATCGATATTCATATATATATATATCGTTAACCAACTTTGTATTACCATAACACAATTATCAATCCAGTTTATATCTCATAAGTCAAATATCACATTACTCTCCATTTCCTATCTATTTGCAATCTTAATTATCAAATAACATTTTTCATATCAGATTTTCAATCTCATGATTTTGAAGACTCTATCATCATTGTTTCAATTATACTTATTCCGCTTTTGCCATTTATTTCCCTTTATTAACTAGACTCCGACTCGGATGGATACAAGGATCCAACCAACACACTAGTTTGGCACTCAGTGCCTCATCGAATAAATCCGAAGTAAATAGTTTATGCCTAGCGCTCATTAATAAGTTTGAGACCTAGTGTCTCATTGGTAAAACTGAAGTAATTTGGCACTTTGTGCCTCATTGACTCGCAGTCAAAGAAACCCTGAACTTTTCCTATCCTATGACATGTCAACTTTATCCAACTCTACCCGAACAGTTAATAGGGTAACCAATTCAATTTCCATTATAAGTCAAATTTCTCATTTCAATTATATCTGTTCAATAGTAATTTATCAATACATATCAATATAACCAACATAATTCTTCTCAATAAAAAATTCAATTTTGCATTTACATCAATATACAATAATCTCAAATCAATTCAATTTAGTCCTTGCCGTAAACAATCAATCAATTCCATACAGCACAACTTGATCAATTATAAATTCAGTTTTATTTCATATGTCATTTCATCATTTTAAGTTTTATCCGTCAGCTTATCCATAATTCACCCGTTGTACCAATTTGTGAACAATTCAAACTATTACAAAAAAAATACAAATTCAAAAATAAAATATAAACCAATTTAAATACCATCATACTATGTGAACTTACTTGGTGAAAATAGCAACAAAACAACTCTCTAAGGACTAATCAATAATTTTTGTCATTTCCCCGATTTTCTTCAATTTGATCTAATTTATGATCTATTCAATAATTAAATTAAATTTATCAATTTCAACCCTATTATTTATTCATATTATAACAATATATAATCTCAATTTCATTATTTGGATTCTCCCTAAAGTTTTTATTTTATTCAATTTAGTCCCTAAAACCAAACTTAACATATCTTCTGAATTTGAACTCCAAATTTTAAACCCACTTCAAATATGTCCATATACAGCCTCCTATTATCACAATTTACAAAAATTCACACCAATTTCAAGATGTTCACAATTTAGTCCCTAAACTCAAAACTAACAATTATTTTCACAATTTAATCCTTTTTCTATTCCTAAGTTTTTAAACCATCATTTTAACAACCAAAAACTTCAAATATCTCTAATGGTAACATTTAAAATCTTTGATAGTTTTAAAAATGGAGATACAAGTTAGCTGGACCTAGTTGCAATGATCTCAAAAACGGACTTAGAATGAACTTACATCCAAGGAAACAAGTGCAACCAAATTTGGAGCTTCAAAAATGGTGGTTTTATGCTTTTCTATTCGGTGGAAACTAATTGAAGAAGATGATATCCATCTTTTAATGTTTAATAAACATATATATTATTTTAATATAACTTTAACATATAAAATAAGTAAATAAAATAAAATTTAACCATCCATAATATAATATTATGGTCCAATTACCATTTTAATCCATTGAATAATACCATTTGACTCATTTAGCTATTAAAACTTAATAATGATTAAACTTTTACCACTTTTACAATTTAGTCCTTGTATCCTAATTAACCATCCAATCATTAAAATTTTCGAACCAAAATTCAATTCACCTAAATAACATCTACGTAAATAAAATATTTATGGGCTTGGTTTACTAAAATGATGTCTCAATACCTCATTTCCCAAAACCACTGACTTTTGTTTCGCACCATGTGTACCTTGACTAACTAATCAATTAATAAAACCTATAAAATCGAAATTCAAAATAACACAATATTTAACTTGTAAATATTATTATAATATTTACGAACTCACTCGTCAAAATTGTAGTCTAGAAATTATTGTTTTTAATACCACTGAAAAACGAGCTGCTATAGTAAACATAATGATCTAAGTGAATACTCACCCTAAGAGTAAGAATATCATAAACTAAAACTACCTTGGATGTGTAAAGGAGATAATTGAAAGGAATCATATTCAAGTAACTCAAGTCTTAATGATGCGCCAATAAAAGATTGGAATTAAATCTTTATTAAAATGTGTCCCAAATGAAGTTAAGTGTAATGTTCATAAAAGACTCAAAGTTATTAAGGGTCTACGGTAATGTAGAGAAAATGCTTGTGTACTTACTAAGCTCTCCGAGCTTATCGCATTAGTTATTTAAATACGTAGGTGAAAACCCTTTTTTCAAGAAGATTGAGCTTGTGCCTAGGAGGATCACATCACCATTCAAAGTTTTTAAGAGTGTAAAACATGTGGTATTGTTGTAGATATGTTAGTGTAATGGAATGTACATAGACTAAGCATGTTTTATGTCAAGTTTGTAAAGTTAAATGATGTATATAAATGCTTCGTGATGTTGATTTGATTTAACCATGTTTTTAAGTTAAATATGTGCTTATATGAGTGGTTATAAAGTTTTGAAGTGTACTGGAAATTATTGGCATTGTAAACACTGAATTTTGTCCGGCTCAATTTCGTGTTTAAAATTAAATTTTTTTTAAAAAAATTCAAAAAATCAAAATTACATTTTAAGCCCTTAACTATTCCAAAATTACATTTTAACCCATCAACTTTTCTAAAATTATATTTTGGCCCCTAAACTTTTCTAAAATTACATTTTGACCCCTTATCTTTCTTTTTTAGCCCCAAAATTTTCACTGCATTTGCGATTTGGTCCTTCTGGCAGAATCACGAGATTTGGGCCCCTACCCTCCGTAATTTCCAGCCATCGGCCTAAGGGATGGCCTCCCTTCCCCCTAGCCACCTGCTACCTGCAAAAAACAACAATAAAAGGGGCTCTTACCCCCCAAAAATTGGAGAAGAAAGAAACCAAAACAAAAAACAACATTCAAAAAAAATAACCCTCGAAAAAAAAGAGAAAGAGGAAGAAAAAGAGAGAAAAGAGGAAGAGAGAAGAAGAAGAAGAAGAAGAAGAAGAGAAGAGAGGGGGCGTCGCACCACCGGCGGAGGCGACGGTGTCGACGGAGGCGGCGGTTGGAGAAGAAGAAAAAAAGAAAGAAAAAAAGAAAGAAGAAGAAAAAGAAAGAAAAAGAAAAAAGAAAAAGGGAAAAAAATAATTTTTTTAACAGTTGGGCCAACCCGACCCAACCCGTGCCGCCCGACCCGACCCGCACCGGTAGTAGACCCCCCAAAAAAAGGGCAGCCCAAAAAAAGCCCAGAAAAAGGCAGCCCAACAGTAGGCCCACTTGTGTAGCCCAGAAGCAGCCAGCCCAACAGCCAGCAGGCCAGCAGCAGCCAGCCCAATAGTAAGCAGGAAGCAGGCCCAAACCGCGGCCCAGCAAAAAAAAAGAAAGGAAGAAGAAAAAAGAGAAAAAAAGGAAAA
This sequence comes from Gossypium australe, assembly GCA_005393395.2. NCBI lineage: Eukaryota > Viridiplantae > Streptophyta > Magnoliopsida > Malvales > Malvaceae > Gossypium > Gossypium australe. The sequence continues at coordinate 93,073,363 of CM016622.1, read as the reverse complement.
CAAGAAAAAAAGAAAAAAGAAAAGAAAACCCCCGGTCGTGTATCCTTTTTTTTAAGCCCGTAATTTTGGGCTTTTCGGTAATTTTTCTTTACCCACTTTTAATTTAATTCGTGTATTTTTTTATTACATCTCGTTTTAATATTATTGATATGTTTAGCATTTTTTTCTTTTGTATTTTATTTTACTTTTAATTTTAATAATTTTAATAAATAAGGCAATGAATCGGTTTAACACTTGTCGTTGATTTCATCGCTATGTTGGGTGAATATCATCGGTTCTTGTTAAATATGATACGCCCTTTTAAAAATCAAAAAGATCTAAAATAAAATTCGAGTTTCAAAATAAAATGTTTTATTTTTATGGCTACTTTTAAATTATCAAAATTTTATTTTTAAAATGTATATAATACAATAATATGTAATTTCTCAAAATTTTCGTATTTCACAAATTTTCGTGTTTTAAAAAATTCTCATGTTTCAAAACTTTCTTGTTTTCAAAATTTTCGTGTTTAAAAAAAATTCTCATGTTTCAATCGGACCACGATTAAATATTAAATTGAACTTGTATTTTGAAAATTAAGGCAACACGCGTTTAACGAGATACCAATTTTGGGCGTCGCGAGGGTGCTAATACCTTCCTCGCGTGTAACTGACTCCCGGACCCTATTTTTCTCTGAAATTTTGACGTAGACCTAAACTCAGCCATTTTTTTAAAGAAAATCCAAAAAAAATTCTTTTAAAAAAAAGAGAGGATTTATTAGGTGTCCGATCACACCTAGAAAAAAGATCGGTGGCGACTCCCTTTTTTAATAAAATCGAAACTCTGGTTTCAAATGTTCAATAATTTTCTTAATTAGCGCCCGTACTAAAATTTTACGTCGCTGCAGCTGGCGACTCCACTGGGGACATTAATTTGAGAGTCGAGTCTATAATTAAACGCGTGTTGTCAAAATTTTCAAAACTCCTTATTCAAATTAATATTTAGTAGTGATCCTTAAATTTTGTTTTTTTGAAAAGTCATGCATTTGCATCATGTTGTAAATATTTTTCTAACTTGTTTTATCTTTTTGTTTTTCAGATCTAAGTTTTTACGGTTTTAGTTTTTTTTTTAGTTTTAAAATAAAAACGAAAAGGTTTGTGAGTTTCTCCCCACACACCGTGCACTTGCATTTTTGCATAACATGAGTTCTCTACCCGGGCTCCGTCCACTTAAGTGGAAGTAAACGCTATGCCTTCGTGAGTTAACTCGTCCCTCCGCACAGGCTAGTGAATACTTCCGGGTTACATATAACTTATGCTTTCGTGAGTTAACTTGTCCCTCCGCATAGGCATAAGTAAATGTAATCCCTCGAATTGAGCTCGCGAGCCTATGATGGGCGATAACCGACGCTCCGTACTAGCCTTAGTAGGCGACAGTACGGACAATTCGAGTACCTTTTTAGAACCGAAACCGCATATAGTGAACCGTATGAGCCACCCGATTAGAGCCATGCCGAAACTTCGTCCGTCGGATAGTCACCAAAATAAGTACATGGGAGAAACGCCTCTTACCTTTTATCTCTTTTACATTTACACTTTTTATGCAAGGGAATCGGGTTCGTTTAATAAAATTGGATCGGGTAGATTATCTGATGAGCATGTGGGGTAAGTTTATTTTGTAAAGCATGATTGGGCAAAAAAAAAAAGTAGGTCGGTTTCATAAAAATGCATGATTATATAGCTTAATTTGTTAGATTTTCCATAGTTTTTCTCTGTTTATATTTGTTGTGATTACTTACCAAGTGTATTTGTCTTTTTTTTTTATCATGCATCATAGGCATCTTATTAGGAAGGTGTTGATTAGAGATTGGTTGCCAAAAATGGGTTTTTTATGGAGGAGTCAATTACACAAATAACCGAGAAAAATGTCGTGGTTCGAGACTGGTCTTTGAAAACCCAGAAAGCAAAAGGGGACAGTTTAAAGGAAGGATGTATCTCTAATCTTCTCGAGCATGTGACTTCGAATGCTCGTCATAATAACCTCGAAGACTTGACTAGGATCTGGAAACAGTGGGACTCAGACACTAGAGGCATCTTCACTGAAAAGTACGGGGATATAGCTCACTTGATTGTTGTCAACATAGACGAACATTTGATTCAAGCCATGGTTTGATTCTGGGACCCACCTTACCAATGTTTCACTTCAATCAGGAAGATATGACTCCGACCATAGAAGAGTATGCCGCCTTGCTTAGTGTTGACAATGCACAATTCAACAAGATATATATGAAAGAGCCCAAACCTATGACCTTCAAGAAAAAGCTAATGAAGTTGACGGGAATGACCGATACATGGGCTGAAAAACATATAAAGAAAAAGAACGAAGTCAGTTGTGTTCCATGGTTTTCTCTATGAGACTTAGCTCAAAACCATCCAGATATTATGAAGAGAGTGAATCTGTTTGCTTTGGCCATTTATGGATTAATCGTCTTCCCAAAGGTTCTTGGGCATATAGAAGTTGCGGTAGTGGATTTCTTCGAAAAGTTGAGGCAAGGAATCAACCCTGTCCCAACTATCTTGGCCGAAACTTTTAGATCTCTAAGTAGTTGTAGAAGGAAAGGGGAAGGACGTTTTATCGGATGCGCACAGTTACTTAATGTTTGGATTCTGAGCCACTTCTGGAAAGTGGAGCGCACACCTTTCCACATGTTTTCAAAAACATTCTCTCCATTGAAAGCTTACCTTGGGAAAGATTGGCCAAAGGATGTCACTGAACAGCACTGGGTTTCGGTTTTTTAGAACCTCCGCACCGAAGATATAACTTGGAGAGTACCATGGATCCGTCCTTCGATTCTATTGTACAAATGCGGAAGTCAAGATTGGGTGCCTTTACTCGGATTATGTGGAGGAGTTGGATATGCTTCGTTAATGGTTCAAAGGTAGTTTGCTTCACGACAGTTCATACCAACTACCGGAGGATTGGCACAGTCTAAGTTTACTTTTACAGGTGAAGGTTACATGAAAAAAGTCCGAGATACTGCAAAGTCTTGGAAGGAAATTTACCTAATGGAGCTAGCTCTCTATACTGATACTATAACTCAAGATTATGACATATGGAGACAACAACGAGTGAATAGTAAACAAATCTCGCCGACGGATTACACTTTCCAGAATCTTTTCTCAGAAGAAATGCCATCCAAGCTGGAAATGGCAAGACTTGAATTTGAACGTGAAAAGGCCAAGTTGTTGCGGGATATTAGTTCTCTTCAAGAGGAAAACTACCAGCTAAAGATCAATGTTCAAATTGAAAAATCCAGAACCGAGAAATTCCAGAAAGAAACTGAGATCATGAGTAATGACTTAAGGGATCATCATTTGGAAAATAAGAAATTAAGAGGCACTATAAGGAATAGTGGGCTAGGCAAATCATCGGCAGAATAGAAGGAAGAACTAAGCAACATCAAAGGTGGGATGGAATTCTGGAAAGAGAAAGCGAAGAAGGAAGAGGAAAAAGCTGCACGTGCTATGATGGAGTTAAGAAAGAAGAATGTTGATAACGAAACTGTGTTTGCAGAATTAATGACTAGTCAGTTTGAGCATCAAGAGCTAAGAGAGAAAATAAGAAATTTAGAAAATACGCTGCAAGCTCATCAGCAACATTTGGATGCTCTCCTAAAAGCCCTAGAAGAAAAGAATGGCCAGCATGATAGAGACATTCGTGCCTACGAAAGAGCTCTCCAAGAAAAAGATATGCATCTCAGCGGTTTGATCAATGAAATTCGCAAGGCGGCTGTGCAAATTATGCAATTATCAGATGAAGCCGAAGCTCTCAGTTGTCAATTCCCTCCGAGCCAAAGATCAAGCATGTTGGAGTTTCTAGAACGAGTGAAGAAACAAGGCGATGTGGCTAGAAAATTTGTGTAACTGTTAAATCAGAGATGGCAAAACGTGTTGTAATGGACTCTTTTGATTAATGAAATGCCTAAGTATGGGGCTATCTTGAAATCAACACCAAATTCTTGCATATTTATTCATGACTAACATACATTTGTCATTTATTCATTCATCCATTCATTTGCATGTGCATATCACCTTAATCATTCACTGAGCACTAAAATCGGTACACCACAAGGCTCGATACGGTTTAGGGTTCAAACCGGATATACGACAAAGAAAAAAACTGTTGCATAAAGATCAAGAAAGGAGGATTGCAAGAGTCTCATGTCGGGAATTGGAATGGGAGCCCATAACTTATCCTCATTTGTCAAAAACATTTACATCTATAGGAATGATGTACCCAAGGCTAGATAATTCACGAAGCATGCTGCCATTGATTGAAAAGGGTCTTCAGAACGTCAGTATAAATGTTACTGAAAAAGGAGATGATGCAATTAAAGATGTTTCAATGATACGCCCTTGTCCTCCTGGATTCGTATTGAAAAATTTGACTACTGTGGACCTTCTTGTAGTTTCTAAGTCCTCTCCAGAGTAATGCTCAATGTTAACTCTCTTTTTTTGTGTCCCTCTAAGTAATAGTGGGATTCTTTTGTAAGAGCTTATGTTTGCTCTTTATGATTTAAATGAACATTAATGGAGATACATTTTGTCATAGTCTTTTCATTCTCATTAACTTCATAATTATTCCCCCTTCTCATAGCTTGTCCTTACATGTATCGTATATCATGCCATAACATTATGTTTGTTGATTCCCATACCTTGATGCTTCTCTATAGTTTTCTCTTCCATTCACCTTTCAGGTGCTTAGATATCAATGACATGATCCTGTTACAATACCTGAAATCGATTTCGAGAAAGCTATTTGTTTAGGAGAATTCGAAGTTGAGGAAAATGCTGAAGATTATGTTTCGTCTCTTGACTTACTAAGAATGATAGAAGAAGAAGATAAACAGGTTCTACCCCATCAAGAATCTGTTGAGACAATAAACTTGGGAAATGAAGAAAAGAGGCAAGAAGTGAAGATTGGGACCTCCATTTCAGATAATATCAAACATGATTTGATCGCTTTGCTTCGTGAGTACAAAGATGTATTTGCATGGTCATATCAGGACATGCCAGGGTTAAACAAGGATGTAGTGGTCCATAGACTCCCACTGAAACAAGAATGCAAACCCATTCAACAGAAGCTAAGATGAATGAGACCTAAAATGTTGTTAAAGATAAAAGAAAAAATCAAGAAACAATTTGATGCTGGCTTCTTACAAGTCTCCAAATACCCAGAATGGGTAGCTAATATAGTCCCAGTACTGAAGAAAGATGGCAAGGTACGAATGTGCGTGGATTATCGCGATCTGAATCGAGCAAGTCCTAAAGATAATTTTCCCTTGCCACACATCAATACGTTGGTGGATAACACAGCAAAACATTCATTGTTTTCTTTCATGGATGGATTCTCGGGTTATAATCAGATAAAGATGGCTCCCGAAGATATGGAGAAAACCACATTCGTGACAATATAGGGAACGTTCTGCTATAAGGTGATGCCGTTCAGATTAAAGAATGCTGAGGCAACATATCAGAGGGCCATGGTGATGTTGTTCCATGACATGATGCACAAAGAAATAGAAGTCTATGTCGATGATATGATTGCCAAATCTCGAGGGGAAAAAGAGCATATTGGGAACCTCAGAAAGTTGTTTGAAAGACTAAGAAAGTTCCAGCTGAAGCTTAATCCAGCCAAGTGTACGTTTGGGGCTACTTCGGGAAAATTACTAGGCTTTATTGTCAGTGAGAGAGGTATTGAGGTTGATCCAGATAAGATAAAAGCCATACAAGAACTACCACCTCCGCGTACACAAAAAGAAGTCAGAGGATTTGTAGGGAGGTTGAACTACATCGCTCGGTTCATTACTCAACTTACCAACCAGTGTGACCCAATTTTTTGACTCCTTCGAAAAACAATCTTGGGGAATGGAATGAGGAGTGTCAAGTGGCTTTTGACAAGATAAAACAGTATTTGTCTAGCCCCCTGGTGCTAGTATCGCCAACTTCTGGGAGACTGTTAATATTGTATCTGACTGTGTTCGAAAACTTAATAGGTTGCGTACTGGGGCAACATGATGAGTCGGGGAAAAGAGAAAGGGCGATTTACTACCTCAGCAAGAAGTTCACAGAGTATGAAGCAAAGTACCCATCAATTGAAAAATTCTGTTGTGCTTTGGTCTGGGTAGTTCGAAGGCTCAGACAATTTATGTTGTATCATACGATGGGGTTAATTTCAAAGCTAGACCCAATAAAGTATATGATGGAATCTCCTGCACTCTCAAGAAGAATGGCACGATGACAGATCCTACTATCGGAGTACGATATTGTATATGTGAGTCAAAAGTCAATAAAGGGGAGCGCGATAGCTAACTTCTTAGCAACTCGAACAACAGAGGAATACGAGCCATTGAGATTTGATTTCCCAGACGAATACTTGATGTGCATTACAGAAAAAGAGTATGAGTCATCAAAAGAGAAATCATGGAAAATGAGCTTTGATGGTACATCAAATGCCTTGGGGCATGGGATTGGAGCAGTCTTAGTGTCACCAGAAGGGAACCATTATCCATTCACTGTTAGATTAAATTTCTTCTGTACCAATAATGTAGCAGAATATGGGGCTTGCATTATGGGACTTCGTGTAGCTATTGAACGAAACATCAAAATCTTAGAGGTGTACGGGGACTCAGCGTTGGTGATTTACCAAATACGTGGAGATTGAGAAGTGAGAGATTCAAAATTAGTTAAATATCACGATCTAGTTGCAGAACTGATTAAAGAATTCAAAGAAGTAACTTTTAATTACTTCCCACAAGAAGAAAACCAATTGGCTGATGCCCTGGCTACTTTGGCTTCAATGTTCAAAGCAAATAGAGAAACAAAAATAATGCCTCTCCAAATGAGCATATATGATGTCCCTGCACATTGTTTTAGCATTGAAAAAGAGAAAAATGGACGGCCATGGTTCCATGATATCTTAGAATATGTCAAGAATCAAAGGTATCCCAAGCAAGCAAATAAAAACGACAAAAGAACAATTAGAAGAATGGCGGTGGGATTTGTTCTTGATGGGGATATCTTGTACAAAAGAGGAAAAGATCAAGTGCTCCTGAGATGCGTGGATGCTGTTGAAGCCAGAAAGATACTTGAAGATGTCCATGAAAGAATTTGTGGGACACATGCCAATGGTTTTACTATGGCTAGGTAGATTATGAGACTCGGTTATTACTGGCTGACGATGAAAAACGACTGCATCAGTTATGCACGAAAGTGCCACAAATGTCAAATTTATGGCGATAAAATTCATGCAGCCCCTTCGCCCCTTCATGTCATGACTTCTCCGTGGCTTTTTTCTATAGGGCCAATCTCCTCGAAAGCTTCTAATGGACACCGATTCATTTTTGTTGTTATAGATTACTTCACAAAATGGGTAGAAGCCGCTTCGTTTGCTAATGTGACGAAGACTGCAGTTTGCATGTTCTTAAAAAAGAAAATCATATGTCGATACGGTTTGCCTGAGAGAATAATTTCAGATAATGCTTTAAATCTAAACAATAAGATGATAAAAGAAGTGTGCGAGCAATTTCAAATAAAGCATCATAATTCCTCACCCTATCGCCCAAAGATGAACGAAGCAGTAGAAGCGGCTAACAAAAATATTAAGAGGATTATTGGGAAAATGACCGAGACATATAAAGACTGGCATGAGAAGCTACCATTCGCTTTGTATGCATATCGCACATCTGTTCGGACATCTACGGGAGCAACTCATTTCTCTCTAGTCTATAGAATAGAAGCTGTGCTGCCCATCGAAGTTGAGATCCCCTCTCTACGAGTCTTAATGGAGTTGAAACTAGAAGAATCAGAATGGGTTCGAGCTCGATGTGACCAGCTAAATCTTATCGACATCTGTCATGGACAGATGTACCAGAAGAGAATGATCACGGCCCATGACAAGAAGGTGCGGCCAAGAGAGTTTCGCGAGGGAGAACTCGTACTGAGAAAGATTCTCCCAATACAAAAAGACTTTCGAGGAAAATGGGCACCAAATTGGGAAGGGTCATATGTCGTAAAGAAGGCCTTCTCGGGTGGAGCTTTGATTCTCACAGAGATGGATGGGAAGGAGGTACCAAATCCAGTGAACTCAGATGCTGTGAAGAAATATTATGCCTAAAAAAAGGACCAAGATGAAAACCCGAAAAGGGCGTCTTAAAAAAAAAGATCAAGATGAAAACCCGAAAAGGGCGTCTTGATAAAAAAAGGGTCAAGATAAAAACCCGAAAAAAGGTGTCTTAAAAAAAAAGATCAAGATGAAAACCCAAAAAGGCGTCTTGATAAAAAAAGAAGAAAAAAGAGAGAGATCATGAAACACCCCAAACCCGGCCCACGACCTTTGACCAGATTTGGTATGTTCCTCAAGTAAACCTGTTTCAAATTCTTTTGTTACTTAGAGAAAGCTTGTGTGATTTTAAAAAAATGTTGTTTGGGTTGGGCTTGTGTTGAAAACGAATTCAATTTTTATTAAAAATCTTTACTTTAGGTGACAAAACGTTTAGGCTTCGTTTTAAAATAAATTTACTTAAAAACTTTACTTGATAAAAATTTATAACAAAATAAAAAAAAATAAAGTAGTTCAGCTATGGCCTTATGGCCTTATTACATCAAATAATTTCCAAAATTAAATTAAAGTACTTAATGAAATAAAAATCCAATTTAATTAAATTCCTTGCTATGCATGGCCACCTTTGAGCTCCTGCCGACCCGGTCCATTACTGCTCATCACCTGAAAAATATTCCCCAACGGGGTGAGTCAAACAGACTCAATGTGTAACCAACACTAAAATTTAATAGATTTAGGCATACCATACATATCATGTTCACATAATAATTCAAGATAATGATGCAATCCCGAACCCAAACCTAGATGCCATCCGCTACACATCCCCGTACCAACCTGCACACCGTGGGGACTACTAAGTCAACCCTCCATCCGCTACACTCCATCGAAGGCAGTCGCTGTAGTCGACGTGCTCATCGCCCATATAAAATTCGTGGCATAGCCACCAGATTAAATAATTGTGTCATGAGACACCACATTCAGATAATGTAACCGAAGTTACCACATTCAGATAATGTGACCGAAGCCATCATATTCAGATAATGTGACCGAAGCCACCACATTCAGATAGTGAGACCGAAGTCGTCACATTCACTTCCCCTTTCTCATATAACCCGAATGCCCCATATTATTCATATCATGCATATCATACTTAAATTTACATCCATGTCACTTTTCACATGTTAAATATAACATATTTCGTAATCCTAGTAGGAGTAGGAAACGTACCTGAGTACTTTGTACCACATTAGGGTACCTTAGCCATATTCACATTCTTATTCATACTTATATTAAATATTGCCATAAAACGTATTAAAAGATAGTGGGGATTACACACCTGATTCGCTTAAGGTTTCCAATCCAAATCCCGAAAAGCTTGATCTAATGCCTTAGATCTTAGATCTCTACATTTAATCAATCATTTAATACTTAGTAAAGAGCCATTCGGCCATAAATCCAAATCCTAGTAGGATTAGTACACTAAAACTTACTTTGCAATTTCCAAATCCCGAAAGTATTCCTTGCCTTATATGTCTATCGAAATCCCTATAATCTTCATGTTAGATCAATTTCTAACATTTATTCATAACAAATAACCCTTAGCCGAATGTTAAATATGACTTACCTTGTGGATTTTAAATCCCGAAATTCATCGAATAACTAGGGAACACGCGGCCTATGGTGTACCTTCGGGAAAAGAACTTCTCCTTCCTTGTATTCGACACTTAGTAAATCCCGAAAGATCTCTTCAAGGTTTCGGCAACAAGATATTAATGGAATTAGTCCTAGATTTTGGTAAATCTTAAAAGAAAAAGGATGAAACCGAATGAGATCTTACCCTTACTTTAGATATCGACAGTTCCTTTGCTTGAAGTCTCAACTATTCGGCTATGGCCTTGATCTTAGCAAGCTTTCGGCTTTTGGAATATTGAGAGGAGAAGAATGAAGAAGAAAAGAATAGGGGTTGCAGAGAAAATTCGGCAGAGGTTATCAAGGAAGAGTAAATAATGCTGAATGGCCTCTCCTTTCCTTTTATAGTCGAATTTACTAGGCTAGAGTCCCTTACTTGGCCACCACTCTTCTATTTTGATAACTTTATCCCTTGATTTATCACTTTAATTATCAACAAGACTTAATCCAATATTTATCTCTTATCTCCTAATAAAAATAATACTAATAATAATCCTCTTTTATCTCTTCCTTATCTATTAAAATAAAAGAAATAATATCCACATTTATCACCCCTTTTAGCCGAATTTTAAAGAGAATAAAACTCTTCCTTTTTAAATAGCTTGTGCCGTCCACCTCACTTCTTCTGGAAGCAAAATAAAATTTCTTTTATTTGCTTCCCATGTGACTCAAACTCAGGCCCACTTGCTCATGTAGGTGGCGTCACTTACCTGGGCCTTGTGGCATTTCCAGGCCACTTTTCCAAGCCTGTTTGTGTGTCAAATTCCTCCTATTATTTTTCTTAAGGCCACCTTGCCTTAGTTTTCTCTTTTTAAGCCTTAAAACTTGACATTTCTTTACATTTCCAAGTTTCCAAAAATTTTCGTTTGCCTCTTTAAACTTGACATTTCCTTACATTTCCAAGTTTCCAGAAATGTTTACTTTCCTCTTTTGAATCATTTCCACATCATTTCCTTACATCCCCTAGTTTCCAAAAATGTTCACTTTCCTCTTTTAAACTTAACGTTTCCAAAGCATTTCCTTACATTTCCATACTTTTCCATACATTTCCATACACCTTAGGGTTCCTAAACTCCTCAGAACACTTCCAACATACCCACTGAGCCCACTATCTCATGAATTACGCACGAACGCATAACCCCTAATCTAGGATGTTTCAGATCAAGATGAAAAACCGAAAAAGGCGTCTTGATAAACAAAAAAAGATTAGGATGAAAACCTGAAAGGGCGTCCTAATGAAAGGGGTTCGGACATAAGGAGCAAGACGATTTGAATAGGGAGTCATGTGGCGAGATTACAATATTTGAAGCATTCTCGGAAGCTCGCAATCTTCCACACAAGAAGTCGTGCTCGAAAAGATCGAGGATGAAGAAATGTGGAGAAGTTCATGCATTAAATATCTAGAGCATTTGTGACAATTGAATATGCTTTCATTTCTTTATAATGTTTTCTTTTTTTAACTTTTCCTTGTCAACTTTTTTTATTGTTGCTTTTGAAATAAATATGAATGTGAGATATCCCTTTCATACCTACTTTGCCATTTTCATGCATCTCATGTATGGTTTATTTAAATGATAAATAGTGAAATGATATACTCTAAACAAAAGGAATGTTGAGCATTACCCGGATGAGAATTTGGTAAGTACAAGAGCCTCAAAGCAAGGACAAAGTTCAACAGGGGGCAAAAAGGTGTTATACGAGAAACGCAGATTACTCGTAAAGCTTGAGGATGGGTACAAAACCTGAAAGGAAAGTCAAGAATCGAAACAATGAATGCAGGCTATCACGAAAATCGTAACGAAAAAGGATATGTGACAAACAAGTCCAGGGCGCATGGCATGATCATGTAGGCATAAAAGCATTTAAGACAAACACGTGCATATCATGATAATATTATGCATGACATATACAGATACTACAGTAGAGCAAGAGATATTGATAATAGCTGTACTGAATCAAGCAAAAAGGAGACATCCGAGTTCCACCAGATGATATGTTTTGAAATGCTGATTTTTTTTTAAATTCCAAAAAAATCAACTCATAATGCGAGAGGTGAGTTGAACCTCGGGCTACATGTCGAGGTATTTTCAATTTCTGTTTAAAAAAAATCAACTCATATTGCGAGAGGTGAGTTGAGCCTCGGATCACACGCCGAGGTATTTTTCAATTTCTTTTTCAAAAAAAAATCAACTCATAATGCGAGAGGTGAGTTGAGTCTTAGGTCACATGCTGAGGTATTTTCAATTTCTGTTTTCATCAAATCAACTCATATTGCGAGAGGTGAGTTGAGCCTCAGGTCACACGCTGAGGTATTTTCAATTTCTGTTTTTTCAAAGATCAACTCATAATCCGAGAGGTGAGTTGAGCTTCGGGTCGCATGCCAAGCTATTTTCGATTTCTGTTTTTCAATAAAGAATAAAAAATAAAGATTGGACAATCGAACAAAATTTAGTGCTTTTAAGTATTTGCTCTATCCCTGTTTCACAGCGATGAGCAAAGAGGGGCAGCTGTAAACACTAAATTTTGTCCGGCTCAATTTCGTGTTTAAAATTAATTTTTTTTTAAAAAATCCAAAAAATCAAAATTACATTTTAACCCCTCAGCTTTTCCAAAATTACATTTTGACCACTTGACTTTTCTAAAATTACATTTTTGCCCCTAAACTTTTCTAGAATTACATTTAACCCCTCAACTTTCTTAAAATTATGCTTCAGCCCTAGAAGTTTCACTGTGTTTGCGATTTGGTCATTCTGGTAGAATCACGAGATTTGGGCACCTACCCTCCGTGATTTTCAGCCACCGGCCTAAGGGATGGCCTCCCTTCCCCTTAGCCACCTGCTACCTGCCAAAAACAACAATAAAAGGGGTTCTTACCCCTCAAAAATTGGAGAAGAAAGAAACCCCCCCAAAAAAAACAACATTCAAAAAAAATAACCCACGAAAAAGAAGAGAAAGAGGAAGAATAAGAGAGAAAAGAGGAAGAGAGAAGAAGAAGAAGAAGAAGAAGAAGAAAAAGAAGAAGAAGAGAAGAGAGAGGGGGCGTCGCACCACCGGCGGAGGTGACGGCGTCGACGGCGGCGGCGGTTGGAGAAGAAGAAAAAGAAAGAAAAAAGAAAAAAGGGAAAAAATAATTTTTTTAACAGTCGGGCCAACCCGACCCGTGCGGCCTGACCCGACTCTCACCAGCAGTAGACCCCCCCAAAAAAATAACAACCCCCAAAAAAAAGGGCAACCCAACAACCAGCAGGCCAGCAGCAGCCAGCCCAACAGCAAGCAGGCAGCAGGCCCAAACCACGGCCCAGCAAAAAAAAAAAGAAAGGAAGAAGAAAAAAGAGAAAAAAAAGGAAAAAAAAAGAAAAAAGAAAAGAAAACCCCAGGTCGTGTATCCTTTTTTTAAGCCCGTAATTTTGGGCTTTTCAGTAATTTTTCTTTACCCACTTTTGATTTAATTCGTGTATTTTTTTTATTACATCTCATTTTAATATTATTGATATGTTTAGCATTTTTTTTTCTTTTGTATTTTATTTTACTTTTAATTTTAATAATTTTAATAAATAAGGCAACGAATCGGTTTAACACTTGTCGTTGATTTCATCGCTATGTTTGGTGAATATCATCGGTTCTTGTTAAATACGATACGCCATTTTAAAAATCAAAAAGATCTAAAAAAAGTCGAGTTTCAAAATAAAATGTTTTATTTTTATGGCTATTTTTAAATTATCAAAATTTTATTTTTAAAATGTATATAATACGATAATATGTAATTTCTCAAAATTTTCGTATTTCACAAATTTTCGTGTTTTAAAAAATTCTCTGTTTCAAAACTTTCTTGTTTTCAAAATTTTCGTGTTTTCAAAAATTTTCGTGTTTTCAAAAATTCTCGGGTTTCAAAAAATTCTCAAGTTTCAAAAATTTCGTGTTTTCAAAATTTTCATGTTTTTAAAAATTCTCAGATAAAAAAAATTCTCAAATTTAAAAAATTTCGTGTTTTCAAAAATTTTCGTATTTCAAAATTTTCGTGTTTTCAAAAATTCTCGTGTTTCAAAATTTTCGTGCTATTAAAAAATTTTCGTGTTTCAAAAAAATTGTGTTTTCAAAAATTTTTGTGTTTCAGAAATTCTCGTGTTTCCAAAAATTCTTGGGTTTCAAAAAATTATCTAGTTTTAAAATTTTCGTGTTTTTAAAATTTTCGTGTTTTCAAAAATTTTTATGTTTTCAAAAATTCTCGGATTAAAAAAAATTTTCGAATTTCAAACATTTCGTGTTTTCAAAAATTCTCATATTTCAAAATTTTCGTGTTTTTCAAAAAAAAAAATCTCAAATTTCAAAATTTTCGTGTTTAAAAAAAATTTATTCGTGTTTCAATCGGACCACGATTAAATATTAAATTGAACTTGTATTTTGAAAATTAAGACAACACGCGTTTAACGAGATACCAATTTTGGGCGGCGCGAGAGTGCTAATACCTTCCTCGCGCGTAACTGACTCCCGAACCCTATTTTTCTCTAGAATTTTGACGTAGACCTAAACTCAGCCCTTTTTTTAAAGAAAATCCAAAAAAAAAATCTTTTTTTTAAAAAAGAGGATTTATTAAGTGTCCGATCACACCTAGAAAAAAGATCGGTGGCAACTCCCTTTTTTAATAAAATTGAAACTCTGTTTTCAAATGTTCAATAATTTTCTTAATTAGCGCCCGTACTAAAATTTTACGTCGCTACATGCATGTTATGAGGATGTTTGGGGATGATTTGAAGTGTTTTGAAATGAGTTTTAGGTCTCTCGCATCAATTCTTGAGATTAGGCCCTTTGGGTATCTAGACTGGCAAGCTAGTAGCTAAAAAGCTACAATAAACCTCGGAAGTCTCGAGATTTCCCACATTGCACCTACACAACTTGAATTTTTGATCATTTTAGGCCTTCAAAATCCTGTATTATGTTTTGGGCATGTCCAACCACCTAGTAAAGATTCAAAATAATTTTAAAAATGAATCCAAAGCTTTAGGAAAGTTATAATTGACTTAAAGGGTTTTAAGCAAGTTGAGAAATGATGTTTTTACAGAAGAAATTTGTGTAATGTGATTAAAGTATCAATGTGACATTACTTATTAGCGTTGGATGCCGAACTAAGTAAAGAGTGTTAAAACTTGTCTTTTGGATCACATCAACGCCTTAAGGGATTGAAAAGTATGAACTTTGGTATATATAATAGTTGGCTCTCTAGTAGCATGTACTTAGGAGTTCAATTATGTTGTATATAATTTTTATTTTCATTTTACTTTATGAGTTTTAAATGTGAATGCTGTTAAATGATTTTATTGTGGGGCTATGGTTGAATGGTTATGTAGCATTGAATCCATCACATGAACAATGATTAATGATTATATTTTGATATTTGAATTGGTATGCTAGATTATGGATTTGGTTTTGTGGTCATTTCATGTTGGTTGAATGCATTTTTGAGGTTCTAAAAGGTCTATATTTATGTGTCATGTGTTGAAATGATTCAAATGGGTTTTGGTGTGATTTAGAGATGTCTTGGAGTTTAAAATTTGATCCCCTCCTTTCAGGGTTTGAGACATGACACTTATGTCACTAAACAAACAAGTCAGTAGCTCGATTTTAGTTTTAAGGGTCTAAAATCTCGAGACATGAATCTTATGTCTTAAGACAAATTTCTACAGTAATAACGTCATGTCTCGAGACATTGACCTTCTCGAGATATGTAACCAATGACTTGAAACATATAAATCTTGTATCGAGACAAGGCCTCTTGCACCGAAAAATTTTGAATTTTCAAGCCGTTTGAGCAATTGAAAGTTTGTTCCTATGAAATGATTCCATATGTATTTAAAATGTTTTTGAATCTTTGAAAATGTTAAATTTGATTTATGATATTTTGTTTAGTATAAATATTTGCTACGGTGTCATGAGTTATTCATCAATCTTAGGAACAACAGTCTCGTGACTGACAATACTCTATCATTGTGACATTCTTTTTTGATTTGCACATTTTAGCCTTTTGGCAATAAGCAGGGGCGAAGCCAGAAAAATTTTTTAGGGGGGCGGATAAAATTTTAATTTTTTTATAGTTTATATCTTTATAATTTGTAAAGGATTAAATCAAATTTTTATAATTTTAGGGGGGCCAAAATGAAATTTTACCTTTACTAATTTAAAATTTTTAAAAAATTCTAAGGACCAAAATAATAATTTTACATTTTAGGGGGCCGGGGCCCATGCCAGCCCCCACGGGTTCGCCCCTGGCAATAAGTCCAACCATCAATAGTTACCTATCACCATCGAAACATCCTTCAGTGGAGCGTCGAGACATTTTTTTCCTGCCTCTCTCCTTTGATTTTGACCCTTTTAAGCCCAAAATAGAACTATACACAAATAACACTAAGAATGAACAAAATGTACTAAAAACATGCAAATTAACAACCTCTCCTAAACTCTAAAACATGAAAAATGACGCTAAAAACATAGCAATTTCTTTGAAAATCAAACTCCAAACGAATTTGAATATGGCCTAATATATATCCATCTATATCTAACAGATATGCGCCTATCAACCTTCTACTTGATGGCAACCGCCAGTAGTTTTGTTTGTCAAATTAAACTATGATGCTTCCTTCAACCCCGCTTCTGAGTTTTATGGCATCGGTGTTATTTGCAGAGACTATTTCAGTTCCTTGGTTGATGAGATGTCTGATCTTGTCCCCACGAGGTCAGTCCAAGTAGCAGAAGCAATGACTATTCCTATTGTGTGCTGCCTTGCAAAGGAATAGGATTGGTTGCATTTCATCTTTTGACTCCGATTATCAGAATGTGATTATTCAACTAAATTCAGCATTATTACAATCTTATTTTGATTGTTATATAATTATTGAGTGATTTTTTTATTTTAAAATGTCACACTAACAGGATTAACAATTAAACTTAAATTTTGAATCTGAAAAAGTAGAGAGACTAAATTCTTAAAAATAAGAGTACAATGACTACATTTCAAATTTAAAAAAAGCAGAAAGACTTATAGCATACTTTAACCTTATAATAAAAGAAAATGTCACATTAGTGCTGTAATTCATCATATGATGAATAAAACCTTTAACTGAATTGGTGTCACAAGTCAACGGGACACCAACTCGGTTAGGAAATTATGGGAATGTACTTTCGTAATAAAAATAAGTAATATTATTCGATGATATTTTAGTCTTTTTACATAAAAAAACTAATAAGCCTTTCTGTTATAAAAATAATTAATATTGTTTGAGGATATTTTAAAGTAATATTAGTGGATGGTATTTTAATCTTTTCACTTTACAAAAACCAAATAAATTATGAGAATACCCTTCCATAATAAAAATAATCTTTTTACTGTAAAAAAATTAATAAAAATATGCAAACGATGAAATTAGAACACATGTCAATTACATTACTAAAACCTTTAATTTAAAACTCAACTAAATATTTATTTTGATATTTTTATACATTTTAATTTTATTATGCACATTTTATTACTTTCCTCCGTTGTTATTAATTAGTTTCAAAGAATACGTTTCATTGTTTATTGTCTATTCTTTTAATTTCAAATAATATGTTTAATTGTTTGTTGTATGCTATTTTTAAAAACACATTAATATTTCGAATTTAGAATTTATGATTTACAGACACAAGTGTTATAGGATTTCCGGTGTCTATTAAAGACAAATAAAAAACTGTTTGAAATAAATTAACAGGTGAAACAAAAATACTGTTGGGACAAAAATGCGGTTCCAAATGTAGAAACTGGAATTCATCATAGAGGGATTAAATTCGTAAAAAATGAAAAATACAAGAACCCTTTATACAATTTGACCTAATGCATATAGTCGAAAGTAGAGGATATTTTTTGAAATTGGAACATAAATTTGGTTCTTTTAATTAAGTAATTCCATATCTGAAAAAAACAAACACGAAAAATAGTAGATTTATCATCATCGACTCAACTCCATTTATACTGCAACTTAGCTTCAAAGACGACCCCAAAACAAAATACTTATTTGATTTTTTACTCAAAAATTTCTGCAACTCATCTTAATTCACAGTTAACCCAAAAATATGCAAGTTTTGGTCTGCAGCAATTCTTGCTCATTAAACCTTAATAGCAACAACGTTAAGAGTCACTTGCTCATGGGTCGTCGCGAACTCTTGTCTACTTTATGTTCCAGTGGTTCCCATAAAGAAATCGTTTCTCACAAACCCATTTCCATTTTAAGGTTGGTTTTGGCATTTCCTTCATTATTTTCTTCTAATTTTTTTTATACCCATTTAGCTTTCAAGTTCTCTTTGCTTGGTGAAATTAATAAATTTCAGTTTTTTACCCCTTCTAATTACTTTTTCTTTGGTTCTATTTAATTCGAATGTGATTTGTTTTTCTAGTATTTGTAGGAGTATTTGTGCTTGTGTTTTAATGTGTATGCATGTATATTCATGTATGGATTTATGTACAGAAGCACCATTACAATGTGATGCATGTATCAATATAAGCATCCGTATATATGTGAATGTACATGAGTATGTGGTCATTTATGTGTGTGAGCATGTCCAGCTGTCACTGTATGTGGATACGCAATCACTCCTGTATGTAACACATGTTCATGTATATACTTAGCTATGAATATTGATCTGTTTTTTTCTTTTACTGAAAATCCAATGCTAAAGGAAAGATTGGTAATTTGTATACTTGTCATTGCTGTTACAGAAATTGATTCCAACATACATTTTTATTTTGTGCTGTTTGTTTAGTTGTTCATTGTTTTAAATATTGCTTTATTGATGCTTTTAGGATGATTAGTGAACGAATGGCCGATTTTGGTGAAGTAATAATAGGAAAAAGTATACCCTTTGCGACAAGGAGGGTACTTCTTGCTGGTCTTTTTGCCTGTTGGACTTTTCATCCTTCAAGGTACTTATCAGGTGTGCACATTTCAGCTCCAGTTTCCTCTTAGCCGCTTTAAGAACTTAATTCATATGAACCGCTTCTGTTGGCCGCTGAAATATTGAAATCTTCCCTGCTTTATTGATAATTTTGTTTAGCGAGTACATTGTCATTCAAAACTAAGCTTACTTATGTAAATGACTTGAAATCTGGGGTCACCTATTTCAATTTTCTTTCATTAAATTTTGTAGCTGTAGTGAACTGGCAACCACTTTTAGGGTGTGCTTGGTTGAGTGGAAAAGTGGAGGATGGAAAGAGAAAGTGGAAAATTGGGAAAAAAAAAAATTGGGTGTGCTAGATAGGGAAGAAAAATGAAAAGAAAGAAAATAAGAGAGATGAACTTTGTACAAGGTTCTTTGGTAGAGAGAGGAATGGTTGCAACAAGCAATCAAAGTGTACCAAGAGAAGGTGGAGAGGAAGACTAGAGTAGAACCTATAATTCATCGAGCGTGGCGACAGTTGGTGGTTTGTAAAGTGCAGAAAAGGGAAGTGTGGCTGAGAATAAAATTGAGCGAAGAAATAAGTTGAGAAAGTTTTAAAGAGAGTTTTTGAGAGTCAACATGCCAAAAGTTCCAGTTTTTCCCTCTCATTTTTCAACACTACCAAGTTATGAATGGAAAGAAAATTAGTTTTTTTCTTTTAATTTTTCTTTCCTACCAAGCATACCAATGGAAAAAAATATACTTTTTCTATCTTTATATTTTTCTACTCCAATTTTCTTTTCATTCTACCAAGAAAAGCCAAAAAAAGTAATAAATGGAAGTCATGCTGTTGGAAGGATGTGGTGTGAGTGGCGTTCAAGTTTAATATTATTCCTTCCTTCTTGCTATCTCTGTTCTTTTAGCAATTTGCTTTTGATAAAGGGATACATTGTGGATGTGCAGCTCAAGCATTGGGGGATCCCTCAGTGACAGTTGAAGATGTAACTCCTCCAGTTCTCCCTTCTGGAGTGCTCTTCCCTTCTGAGGTTCATTTTCAATGAATGATTGTTGTGCTCGCTTTGGAATTCAGTGATAGTTTATAGTTCTGGGCTCTTCTGTAGTGGTAATTACCATGTGTTAAATATATACATGTCATTTTGGCAGGAAAGAACCGTCCAACTCTTTGAAAAGAATACATATTCTGTTGTCAACATTTTTGATGTAACATTGCGCCCTCAACTTAATGTAACTGGTGCTGTTGAGGTATATTTCTGATTCTCTTCTTCACTGAAGCATGCTTATGACAAAGATGGCACATAATCTCCCCCTTGTTCTCTCTCATGCATAAGTATTTTGCCAAATTAACATAAAATGCTCTCTCTTTTATGAACTCATCCATGGGTGCTACATTATGTTTACTGGCAGATTCCCGAAGGAAACGGTTCGGGCGTTGTCTGGGATGAACAAGGACATATTGTGACAAATTATCATGGTAAGAGCTAATACATGAACACTAAGAACCATATATTGATCAAGGACATCAACTGTTCCAGTAGACTATCTGTTTTCCGTAGCAATTATCTGCTTTGATGAGTGCTGATAAACAATTATATAAGGAATCTCCATTGTTTGAGAATCCTAGCTGATGCCTAACTGAAGCATCGACCAATGTAATGTTAATCTGTCATCAGTGTCAGTTATATCTGATTAAGATTCTTCCTTTACATTTTTATTCTTTTGTTTTCTTTTCCAGGTTAACCATTCTGTCTGCATGTTCAGTGATAGGTAATTCCCTCTCGAGAAATCCAAGTCCAGGGCAAGTTGTTGCACGAGTTAATATCCTAGCATCAGATGGGTGAGATTTTAGTGCCCTTAGCCTTTGCTGGTAAACTGAGCTGTAATATCTCGTATTAACTTTTTGACTGCTCCAGCTGAATCTCTCTAACTGTTTAACTGCTGTTTGAAAGGGTGCAAAAGAATTTTGAGGGGAAGTTGATTGGTGCAGATCGCAGTAAAGACCTTGCTGTTTTAAAGGTATATTTTCTTTTTACCTTCCTTTAAAGTACTGTCTATACTGCCTTGATGATTGGTCCGATTTGCAAGCTACACCAATATATCTACCTTTTTGATAGACATCGCCTTCAAACTTAAAACTCATCATCAACAGTCTAGACAGATAGACCATTGATTTTGGTTAATAGAATTTATATTACACCAAACTAATTAAAAAAATGACTTATGAACCATTTTTTACGCATATATAAGCTGAGCTCACATAGTTTCTCACCAATTTAAGAACTAATATACTCTTGCAAGAGAAGGTATGCGGATCTATTCTATATCCGAGCTTCAGTTGTTTACTGATGAGTGTTTAATGGCATATAGCTTGATTAAATTATCCTTCCAGTCAATGCTGTTGTTATAGTGCATTATGTTAATTCGACTCTTCATTTTTCTTGAAGTACTCATATCCAATGCATACCCAGACATAGGTATGGGGATATGATCTTTGATCTTTCAAAGACTCTCCAACTACTAGAAAATCTTAAAAGAAAAAGGAAAATCGAATGTACTTGTGTCTGACACAGGCCTATATCTGACACTCAAACCCAAGTGCAAGTAACATAGATTGTGCATATACTTTATAATATACTAGTTTGCTGAAAGATTATGAGCAACTGATGCTGATCTCAACATTGCTAGGTAGAAGCCTCTGAAGATTTGTTGAGGCCAATTAAGGTTGGGCAATCTTCTTACCTGAGAGTAGGACAACAATGTTTGGCAATTGGAAATCCATTTGGTTTTGATCATACCCTCACTGTTGGAGTTATTAGTGGATTGAATAGAGACATTTTTAGTCAAACTGGAGTGACGATCGGGGGTGGAATTCAAACAGATGCAGCCATCAATCCGGGAAACAGGTTCTCCAAATGATTTGTCTAATCTTCTGTATCTGTCTCGATACTTTAAAGTTAATGTCTTTGAACAAGTTTTTTACTGCTGCTGCTACTTGGCTTTCTTTCTTTGTTGTAGTGGAGGTCCTCTGTTAGATTCGAAAGGGAATCTGATTGGAATTAATACGGCAATATTCACACAGACAGGTTATTTTACTCTTTTTGCCGTAATCTTAAACAAAAGATTTTTCTATATTGATGAGAAGATATTTCAGAGTTAGATTTTTCCTTGGCCAAAGAATAATAATAGTTATGAGAGCTAACAGCTTCCTATGTAATGCCTTCTTAAGTTTGCTCTGACATTTCATTTTTCATGAAGTACCAGTGTCCGGCACTTGTGTTTAACATGTATCCAGACAGTGCTCTGGGGGTGATGATCATCCAAATATATGGAAAAACTTGGAACAAATTTAACATACCTGTGTCAAACATATATCCATACTGTCACACCTGAGTCCAAGTAAAATAGATGCATTCCGATTTCGTTATTTGCATTTCAGGTACATCAGCTGGTGTAGGATTTGCTATCCCGTCGTCCACTGTGCTCAAGATTGTACCTCAGCTGATCAAATTTGGCAAAGTAAGTTTCATTACTGGTAAAATTCTTGGTCTCCTCTTTTTTCTGATCTGTGCTAATCCCATTTCACCTTGCCTCAATAAAGGCCTCTTACTTTTCATCTTCTCTGCATTTTAACAGTCACTCAACTTGTAATTCTGCAATATTTGGGGCTAAATGATGGTTGTTATAAGAGTTTGGCAGTTGAACAATTTTAACATATTGTTACCCTGAATGAACTAGCTTTAGTTCTTCAAATCTCATTGTTTGTCCACTTTCAGGCTGTTCGACCAGGTTTGAACATCGAAATTGCTCCCGACCTGATTGCTAATCAACTTAATGTTCGAAAAGGGGCCCTTATCCTTCAGGTATTCCCAATTTAGTTTCAACTTTTAAAGGTGCACCCATATGTTCAGCCACTTCGAGATTTTATACTGTTGATAGGATGTTGCTTGTAGAATATTTACAAGTTTCTTACATTTAGAACACATTTCTTAGGTTCCCAGTAACGGTTTAGCAGCCAAGGCAGGGCTACTCCCGACCACCAGGGGTTTTGCTGGTAATCTTATACTTGGGGATATCATTCTTGCAGTTGACAACAAACTGGTGAGTTTTCTCTCAAGTTTTCACCCTTCTAGTTATCGTCTTATCGATTAAACATGGTTCTTGTAACATCAGCTGCATATTAAATTATGAATTTAGCTAAAATTTTGTTTTGTTAAAAGTGAGATAGTGTTCTAGCTCAAATCATTTGGCTTCTTGTTTTTGTTCTTCCATGTAGATATTTGATGTCAACTTCATCGTTCTTGATGGCTTTGAATAAAATGCTTTCTGCATTGAACGATTCAATGCTGTTATTAACATGACATTCATATTTTAAAACACTTGTCTCATCATCAGGTTAAAAACAAAGCAGAGTTAAACAAAGCATTGGATGAATACAATGTGGGGGATAAGGTAATATTAAAGATCCAAAGGGGCAGTGAGAATATGGAGCTGCAAGTGATTTTGGAAGAAGTAAGTTCATAATAGGGTCCTCAAGTTCATCTATTAGGGTTATTAAGATGTACAAAAATCCCATGATGAATCTTGAAATTATTACAGTTTGCCAATTTTCCATGTTTTATGAAAGATTACATACTTGTGAAAATATATAGCAAGAGGTACACATATTACCAGTTCACGTCTTGCATTGTGTTTTCCATGTTTATGGTTAGCAATATTATTTTGAAATTAAAGTAAACTGCCCATTAGCTATGCTAGATGATAACCTCAGACTTATTTAACTTCATGAAATCAAGCTCATTGTGGTCTAGCTTGGAACTTCAAAATCATCTCAACAGAGATGTGTGGAGTAGTCTCATCTCACCAGGAACATGATAAGTTGGTTTGGAAATTTGCAGAACTCAGCCATTTACTCTCTCCATTCTTATACTACTTATACCACTAAAAAAAAGGCAATTAGTCAAGCATCCATCGGTAAAAGTATCAAAAAATCCTCCTACAATCTGCAAATTAGCCCTGTGCATTAAATGGG
This sequence comes from Gossypium australe, assembly GCA_005393395.2. Taxonomy (NCBI): domain Eukaryota; kingdom Viridiplantae; phylum Streptophyta; class Magnoliopsida; order Malvales; family Malvaceae; genus Gossypium; species Gossypium australe. The sequence goes on along the minus strand of CM016622.1, from coordinate 93,049,626 downwards.
TGAGCAAAACAATTCATTCATTAAAATTTGGTGTTTTATATACAAGGTATAATAACAAATTTAGTCTTCAACCTTTACACATTTATTCAATTTGACTCCTACTCTTTCATGGAAAGTAAATTAGAAATTTTTGAAATTAATAATGTTAAAGGGCCAAAAAGCTTTAGTAACAAATTAAAAAAAATTCAATTAAACCATTTTAAAATTTAATAATTATTAAAAAATCATAAAAAAATTATAAACAACACTGACTCAATAAAAGAGTGGAGGTCAATTTTTAAAAAAAAATGTTGTAACTATTAGATTTTAATGGGTCAATATTGTTGTTTTTTAATTAAAAAATTTATAATTTTAAAATTTTTATAACTTCTTTTATATTTTTTATGATTTTTAATAATAATTAATTTTTAAAAGGGCTTAATTGATTTTTTTAGAACTTTGTTATTAAGATCTTTTTGTCCCTTTAGCCTTATTAATTTCAAAAATTTCTAATTTACTTCCAATAAAAGAGTAGGGGTCGAATTGAATAAATATGTAAAGGTTGAGGGCTAAATTTGTTATTATACCCTATATATATATATATATATATATATATATATATAAACACCAAATTTTAACATACAAGCTACTTTACTCGCTCATCTAATGTTCAAGGACTAATTTACCTATTTTTCAATAGATAAATTAAAATGAATCTAAAATATAGTATAAAAGTTGTGTTTTTACTGATTATGTCACACATAGTGAAAGAAAAAAAAATATAAAAATATATTTGTTAAGGAATTACTTCTTCTGGAATGCTAAAGACTTGTATGTATAATTTCACTAAATTTGTATTATGCTCTTGGACATATTTTTTATTTTAAGCAGTTACCATTATTTTTTGGATTTTCTAGCTATAAATAAAATTATATTATAAATATTTTATAGGGCTAAAAATATTATTATAATAATATTTATTATTTTAAAGTAAATATAAAAAGAAAAAGAAAAAAGAAAACATGTGGGCTTTTCATTTGACTACCCAAAAAATTGGGCTAATGTAGAGGCAAGAACGCTCAGTAAACTTCGAGACTCCAGACTCAAATCGGACCGAGTCCTAGTACCCGAGTTCCATACTTTCTCTGTAATTACTCCAATCTAAACCGACTCTGGGTTTAGGGTTTTGGTGGCTTTAACTCTCTCCACTACTTTCCCTCCATTTCCTCTCTGTCTTTCTTATTATCTCTCTCTCAATCCTCTTGAGGTAAGTTCCATTGAAAATCCCCCTTTTTTGGCCTTAATCTCCTTTTTATCACCAAATTTAACACCTTTAGCTTATTGTTGCTTTAAGCAGGAAAAAAAGGGCGAAATAAAATTGTTGGGTTTCTACTCTTTTATGCGGGTAATAAATGGGAAGAGGATTAGCAACGTTTCTGTTTAGAATCTATACTTCTAAGAAAAATGTTTCTAGAGTTAAGTTTATGACATCCAATCGATATATTCATTCTTTTAGACAATTTGAAAGCTGGGTTTCGGATAAAGACCCTCCGTCTTTCCATGTGCCCCGAAGAGAGTTTTCGAATAGCTTGGTTGGTTTAGTTGGTAAATTTAGAAACTATGGAGATGCTAATGTGAGACCTTTTTCCTCTGTTGTTAAAAATGGGGGTGATGATGGTGGGGAGGATAATGGAATGCATGATTCAGAAATGGAAAAAAATGAGCACGGTAAGCATATTTTGGATTTTCTGAAACTTGTCGACTTTGATGGTGAAAATGAGAATAAGGTTGAGGATGATGTTGATGGTTTGAATGAGAATGGTATATATGGTTCAAAAGATGTTGAGTTGGAACATGGAGATGATAAAGAGAATAAGGGTATTGTGGATTTTATGAGAGCTAATGATTTTGATGGTGTCCATGAGAATTCAGATGAGGATGGCATTAACGGTTCTAAGGAGGATGGAATTGATAGAACTGTGAATCGTAAGCAAGTCGGCTTTCGAAATCCTGTGGAATTGTATCAGGAACTTCGTGGTAATGAAAACCCTGCGAAGCTGTGCCGAGAAGATTGGGAGATCTTACAGCAAGTTTTCAGCTATTTCTGTAGGTCAGGGTGGGCAGCCAATCAGTCACTTGCTATTTATATTGGCAGGTCATTTTTCCCTACTGCTGCTCATAAGTTCCGTAGCTTTTTCTTTAAGAATTGTTCTGTTGATGTTACTGAATATTTGGTATCAATTGGTCCATCTAATGCTGCTGTTAAGTTTCTTTTCCCTATATTTGTGGAGTTCTGTATTGAAGAGTTTCCTGATGAGATCAAGCAGTTTCGAAGTATGATTCAATCAGCAGATCTTACAGCACCGCATACATGGTTTCCCTTTGCACGGGCAATGAAGCGTAAGGTCATTTATCACTGTGGTCCAACAAATAGTGGCAAAACTTACAATGCTCTGCAGCGGTTTATGGAAGCAAAGAAGGGTATTTATTGCAGCCCGCTTAGGCTTTTGGCCATGGAAGTTTTTGACAAAGTGAATGCACAAGGAATTTACTGTAGTCTCCACACAGGGCAAGAGAAGAAATATGTCCCGTTTTCGAATCATGTCGCATGTACTGTGGAAATGGTGTCAACTGAGGAATTATATGATGTAGCTGTTATTGATGAAATCCAGATGATGTCAGACCCATATAGAGGTCATGCATGGACGCGCGCATTGCTCGGATTGAAAGCTGATGAGATACATTTGTGTGGGGATCCAACAGTTCTCAATATTGTTAGAAAAATCTGTTCAGATACTGGAGATGAGTTGCATGAACATCATTATGACAGGTTCAAACCCTTAGTGGTTGAAGCCAAGACACTGTTGGGAGACCTTCAAAATGTTCGCTCGGGTGACTGTGTTGTTGCTTTCTCAAGGAGAGAGATATTCGAGGTGAAAATGGCTATTGAGAAATACACAAGTCACCGCTGCTGTGTTATTTATGGTGCGTTGCCGCCAGAGACTCGCAGGCATCAAGCTAACTTGTTTAATGATCAAGATAATGAATTTGATGTGCTTGTTGCCAGTGATGCTGTGGGGATGGGATTGAATCTTAACATTAGGAGAGTTGTCTTTTATAGTCTTTCAAAGTACAATGGTGACAAGATTGTTCCTGTCCCGGCATCTCAGGTTAAGCAAATTGCTGGAAGAGCTGGTCGTAGAGGAAGCCGTTACCCAGATGGACTTACGACAACCTTGCATTTAAATGATCTTGATTATCTAATTGAGTGTTTAAAGCTACCCTTTGAAGAAGTTAAGACAGTGGGTCTCTTTCCATTCTTCGAGCAGGTTGAATTGTTTGCTGGGCAATTCCCTAATGTTACTTTCTCCAAGTTGCTTGAAAAATTTGGTGAAAATTGCCGTTTGGATGGATTGTACTTTTTGTGTCGACATGATCATATTAAGAAGGTAGCAAATATGTTGGAAAAGGTTCAGGGATTATCTTTGGAAGACCGGTTCAATTTTTGTTTTGCTCCGGTCAATATTAGAGACCCGAAAGCAATGTACCATCTCCTTAGGTTTGCTTCGGCTTACAGTCAAAATGTCCCGGTTAGCATAGCGATGGGTATGCCAAAAGGTTCCGCTAAAAATGATGCAGAACTTCTTGATCTTGAGACAAAACACCAAGTTTTATCCATGTATCTTTGGCTATCTCACCACTTCAGGGAGGAAACCTTTCCTTATGTGAAAAAAGCAGAAGAAATGGCTATCGATGTTGCTGACTTGTTGGGTAAGTCTCTTGTCAATGCATGTTGGAAACCAGAATCGAGACAGCGAAGGAAATCTAATCCTGAAAAGAAGGAAGAAGGATACCAGAGACCAAGGTCACTTATCAAGTTACATAATAAGTAAGTTTCTTGCAATTATAATAACCATATAAGATTATTACACCATTAGAATTCCGGCATGTGATCCAGTTTTAACTGTACTCTGTTTCTTATTTACTTTATGCTGTTGCATTCAGCTAAATGTAAAGAATTTTGTGAAGGATGGATATCATGATAGTTGAATTATATTAGAACATTTAATTATTTTCTTATTAGGATTTATCCCTGGTTGGTTCATTGTTGTTTAATTTTCCCTGTTAGGAAATACTGTCCCCCTCCCCCCCTTCTTTTTGTTCTTGGGTGGGGGGATCTCGTACTATCTATATGTTTTACCATATGGTTAACCCCGCAAGCTAACAATTCGGTGTTCTCACTGCAGGAAAAGGGCAGATAAATCTGTGCCAGCAGACAATTCATCAAAAGTAGCAGCATAATCATATTCTAGGTACCTAATATGGTGTAAAACCACTCAAATTTTCCTGGACTCGGGGAATATCTCCATTGTTTTGCAAGATGTGAGTATGAAATTTGATGACAAACAAGGAGATCGGATGCTGTAATGTGTACTCACATTGTAGTTTGTATCTTGGTTGCAACGAAATCAATTTCGTTTGTTCGGGAGCTTATGTTTATTCACCATTCATATGTTTATTCACCATTCGTGTTAAACTGTGTATTTATCACTTATTACCACACAAATTCCTATTCATAATAATATGTAGGCGTATTGCCCTTTTTCCTTCTCTTTTTGCAGTGAATCCTAAATCTGCAGTAAAAATGATCACTTTATGGATCAAAAGGTGCCAGACTCTTCTTTTTCATTGCAATATGGAGTACTTTGAACTTTGAAGGTATGCTTATTTTTTGCTTCTGCTTACTTGGATCTCTGATAGCCGGTTTCATTGCTGCCTTAAATAATTAAAGGCAGTTCATCTCTTCTGAAAAAAATCACATGGATATTTCATCTGATTTTGCAGGTGAGATTTGGACTTATTTCGCTGAATAAAAGTTCCACCAGAGTTGTTTTAGTTTGATTTTAGCTGCTAAAAGTTTTGTAATGAGCTTCCATAGAGATAGAAACTGTACGAACCATCATATTTTTATTATCAATCAAAATAACATAATGCTTCATTTCAGCATGCTGTATATACATATATTGGTGACAAGACAAGGAGTTTTAAGAGAATGTTAGAGCACATGCTAAAAGTCTCATCCTAAGCTAAAAAGAGTGAAGAGATTCTAAAAGACCATGCGGCCAGAAATAAGCTCATACTAAGCTAAAAACTAAACAGATAAGGATACATGACTAATGCTGTAGTTTAACCCCACATTTGTAGATGCCATTGCCCTCTTGTTTGTTCCCTGTATAGCATGATTACACTAAAGTTCACAATCATTCAAGTTCTCGAATCCAATACTGTCATTGCCAGGATTTCTTGCCTTCTTCCATAAACTGTTTTATTTGTTTATCATTCTTCACACAGAATAAAGCTGGGAGCTGAAATCTTTTGGAATCTTATCAGGCTTCTCTCAAAATATGAAGTTTGCAGCTTGTTTTGTTGAGAAAAGGCAGGTACATACTTCTGTGTTAAAATCCTCTTGTTAAGATCCAGCAGCGAATAAGCTGCACCGAAACCAACTTTCCCTAATAAAAGAATGATTTATGCCATATCATGGAAAAAGCATCAGGGGTCTTGATGTAGTGACTTCTTTTTTTGAGCAAAGCAAGTATCAGTAAACTTGAAACACTTTTTCCAAGATTCCGATAACCCCTGAGCAACTGAAATAATATCCGTTGGGATTAAAGGTTTCCCCTAAAACTGAGTTTTATTACGATGTATACATGGTGACCAGAGGGTTGCCAAATTTTCAAGAAAAAAAGCTATGACCAGACGAAGAAGTCTGTCCAAATTTATTAGACTGATGTGATCAGGCATAAATCCAAAACTGCTTCCAAACCACAGTGCCCTTGAAAAAGAGCAAGAAATGAACAGATGTTCCAAAGTTTCATCCATATTTTTGCAAAAAGGATATGTGGTATCTTCTGTTCTAACTCTTTTAGCAATTTCAGTTTTGCAAAGGCAGCCCATTGTGACGAAGCTTCCAAATGAAAAGAATAATCTTATAAGGAACCTTTCTTGACCATAAGAAAAACCAACAAAAAAAAAACTTTCCTACCTAAAATGCGCAAGGGAGGTAATAAAGCTGCTCTTGCAACTTTGTATCCCATTTTAGCTGTATAATCGTCAGATTTACTAAATTTCCATATCAACTTCTCTTAAGAAGTGCTAAAAGCAAGTCCTCTAGATCAAAGTACATCTATACTGTCATGGGATAAAAAACTTGTATGCATTTAAGAAAAAAACTTGAAGACCTAGCTTCAGACATTCTATTCGCAGGAATTACATCCTTGAAAAAGGTATTTCCATACAAAATGAAAAGGTTCTTTAACATTACCGACCTGCCAGTCAAGGCCCACTAAAATCAGATCTCTACCTTTGAGGAGACAGAATGCTGTTATATTGAATTCTAAACCTTTCATGGTCTAATTTCATGAGTTCCCATTAAAGAAAATAACAGTCGGTTATTTTCAGTGTATATGATCTTTTAGTATATTTAATTTCCTATTCGCAATGAGTTTTGTCATATCATCATTATGTCATGTCAACATTTTATGCAAAAATAAAATACGAGTTCACAAAACAAAAACGACAAACCAATAAACCACCAACCTGCAGGCTGTTCAAGTAGAAAAAAATCTTGCTATCCGACAGGTGTCCAAATATATACATGCAGTGGCTTAAAATTGTGAACCACAACAAAGAAGTGCTATCACAATCAGAAACGGTAAAATAGAACTCAAGATATCCTCGTAGTGGATTTGAAGACATTAAGCTTTTCATGTAGCAGTTCTACCTAGTATGCTATAATCAATGATGGGGGAAATTCCACCTAGTATGCTATAATCAATAATGGGGGAAATTTTTTGTTTTACCTTCCCAGGAAAGTACTTAAGACTTGTTCAATCACTATTTTACCAGTAGAATCCTACCTAAGAAGAAAGTAAGGATCAAAATTGTCCCAGATACAGTCTCCGAACCTGGTGTTTATGCAGTTGGTAGTTGCACCAAACTTGTTCTCATGTAATCTATCTATTAACGAATACAGGCTAGAGATCAATGGATTCCAAAGAAATGGATTGATAGCTTTTCCTAACTCGGACACATCGGATAGTAGATGCATACCATCTATGGTCTCCAAATTGAAAATGAAGTTTGAGACTGCATAAAATCCAAGCAAATTTGCATATAATGGTAAAAATGCATCCTTATGGTTACCTACACCACCTATCCAATCAACTCCGAGTTTTCCGATATGGTCCTTAGCAAATGATACCAACTGCTGGAAAAATCTTGATCTCCAATCAAGTAGATAATTCCTGACCTCTTCATTATTGAACGATTTACCTCCCCATGATTTTGTAATCGGAAGCTTCTCCAAGTGGGAACAACATATTTGACTAATCAACAGCTTCTCTTCATGATGATTATCGATTTCCTTGTCAAAAACCCGTCTCACGAGATCACATTTGGATATTGCATAGTTTCCTGCATCTAGCACCCACCGCAGTAGACAATCAAAGTATACAATCCAGTGGCCGAATATGGAAGAAAGTCGGTCGAAACTCAGTTCAATAACTTTTTCCACCTGTGTTCGAGCCCCACAAGTGTTGGATGTCGTTCCAGAGCTTTTGGGGGAAAGAAACTTCTGGATGTCGGTGGCAGCCCTTTGTCTAATTCCATTATCCTCATCCTCAAGCAGTTTGATACACGTGAACCACATCTCCAGTATTTGATGTGCATATGTACTTACAGCATCTTGGTATTCGAAACAAGAGAACGAATTTTTTGAAGAAATTTGCAGGTTGATCACAGAAGAAGCAATTACTTCAGCTTGCTCCAATAAGCCGGAAGCAAACATAGATTCTGCTGCTGCCTTGCGCATATTCACTGGCTCGGATGAAGAACTACGCTCCTTAATTAGATTGACATAAAAGGTAATGCATTCGTAGAAGCAAGCTGATCTTTCCATCTGACCTGATTCATTATATCCAGCAGTCTTCTGCCCCTTATCAGTAAGAATAAAACAACTAAACAGCCTTACGCATATTGCCAGACAACAAATGAGTATTTCTTGTGTTTTAGCATGTCGAGTGAGCTTGAGCAAGGATATCAGCCTATCCCAAAGCTGTAATACAGAATCACAATCCAAGGCACCAACATAAAGGGTTCCATCACTCTTTTCTTCACTTAATTCCTGAAACTTCAGCAAGTTCCAAGTGAAAATAATCCTCAGAATGCGATACATACATCGATGATTCTTCTCCAGTTCTAAGAGCTTCATCAGTGTAGGCTGAAGGTTAGCTTTTGTCCAGTTCTGTATAATTCTGGTATCACTGCTGGACAGATAATTTATCTCATTGCCAGGTCTAGACTTGAGGAACTTATGCAGCCACTTCAAAGTTACTAGTCGAACTTCATATGATGAATCTGAGAAAGAGCGAATCAACCTTTCCAGGAATCCAGAATTCTCCACTTCATGGGTTTGAAACAACATCGAATTCAATGGAGATCTTTTTGGAATCTGGAAAACCTCTTCACCAACTTCATCAGATGGTTGAAATAAACAACTAAAATAAGATGAAGCAGCTTGTTGACGAAGTTCAGCTATCGTTGGATCATAATATTGAAATCCATAAGAAGCTTCTACATCTAAGCACTTTGTGGATAATTCCAAAAGTAGATTTCGGATGGCAAACAAATTTTTGCTCAAACGACATGATTTCGCAACACTAAGCATGTGATCCAGCACTTGCAGGAAAGTGCAATTAAGGAGGGGGCAAGGGCATCTTTTGGGGCTAGCAAACCACGAACATGTTGCAAGAACTTTCATCAAGTCACCAAGAATCTGATCTTTCCTCGAGAAATCAGCAAGATTTCTACAATTTACATGGACAAGAGAACCTAATTGCAATAGAAGTCCATGAATTAAATTATAGGAAACATGGTGAGCTCCATTGGCTGGATATAACGGGATTGATGCTACAGGAGATGCAGTAATTTGATTCTCTCCTTGAGGCAATTCAGAAGCAATATTAAGGAGAACAGTTGGCAATTTCTCGTTAGATACCAGCCCTGTCAAAGCTCGCGATGCAAGAATACGAACTCGCAGATTACTTTGGGTTGAGCACTTCATAATGAAAGGCATAAAAAGGAAAGGATCCAAGTCATCCCCAATCTCACTTGCAATCGGTGAAGGCTTGAGCCTGGATAAAAGAATCAGCATAGGGCACAAACTTGGATGCACAGCTTTTGCCAGGTTGGATTCAGTTTGTCCCAACAATGCATCACCAAGCAACTCAGTTGCAATTTTCAGTTCATTGAATACAAATGGGTGCAGCGAAGGATACCTTCAAGATAAGATTTAAAAAATAGTTAGTCAAGAAAATGTTGTAGTTTTCATGCACAAATAGCATGTATTTTGCTCATAAAATGCAGTTCCAGCTTCTGATATACATTATTTTAAACTTTAAACCAGGCTTACACAGTTATCCATGTAAGAAATATGCAAAATGAAAGAAACAGTAGTTGAGAACATTTACCTGTGGAAAAATTCAAGCCCAGTTAGTGCGCGTCGAGCAGATTCTCGTTTATGAACATTAAGGAAGCCAATCATCCGGCGTACCAAGGAAGTGTATGCCAGACAAGCACTGTTCCGGATCTCCCAGTACGGTGAAGAGAATGAGCGAATTGAAACAATCAAAGCCTCGGCGGCAAAACCAGAAGTATCAGAAGCAAGATTAGTGTCATTGAAAGCAGCTCTAAGGACATTAAAGGCATGCACTGTTGGAACTACACCTTCATCTCTGATCTTTGAGGTTTTTTCAGTCACGATTGTCTCAGTTACCAGTGTTGAATCAGTCTCTTGGCCAGACTTGATTGATGAAATCTGGCACGAGACGTTTGTGCAATTGGTTTCAGACGGACTCAACAAAGACCCTTTAGCTACATCTATAAGCCACCTAAGTGCTTGCAGAAGGAGCTTCTTTGGAGCACCTTCTGGTTCTGCAAGGAAAAGAGCAGTGAATGCTGCAGGTATACCAGCACTTCTTCGTAGCAAATCATCGACTGTTTGTCCTTTTGCTACTGTTCTATCCATAAGCTGCTCCATCCAAGATTCTGTCAGCTTACAAAGCCTGCAAAAGGAAGGCCCCATTAAATGGATATGCAACATATATTCTTTGAACTCAAGAATAACGTTCCAGTATACGACTAGTAAATATCTAATGCAGGTTCTCTGTTAGACAATGCTGAAGTAGTTATGCAAAAAACATTGGAATACTTGAATAAGCATAATGAGTTTTTCTCTCTATCCCTCTCTTTTCTTTTCATTTTTTTTTTCAAAAACATAAAGATATAACAAGCAGAGTATGCAGATACATAAGTCTTCCCTTCGCCCAAAGTCCCACATGGCAAGATTTGATACTAGTTTAGCAGCTAAAGGCGATGGCAAAGAAGCAACTTACATTGGGTCATTTGAACAAAGCAGACGATTGCAAAGGGCTGTAAAACCTGCTCTTGTCTTATCAATTGCACCATTATGTTTCATCTTCAAAAGAACTTCCAAGAAATGGTTCCCGATCTTCTCCAATTGTTTTAGATCAAGCATTCCTTCAGATATTGCTGTCACTGAAGCATCAATTGAATCATAGCTGGGGTGTCCAGATTCTATTGAACCTGAACAACCGTAGCTTGGCAGAGGTATTTTCCGAATAATGGTCCCCAAAAGAAGACTTAGCTGGAAATAAGAAAAGTTCTACTGTTAGTGCTATGATTCTTATTCATATAAGCCAAGAAATATAGAAATACAGAGTTCATATAAATAGTACAAACTCTGTTACTTTTCCTTCATTTCAGAAAAAAGCAGAAATAACAAGTATTATTTTCAATAGCACAAAAAAACAAGCTTAGTACCTCTTTCATAGCCAGCCAGCAGCCAACCATAACAACCTGATCTGATGGTCTTGCATCCCGAATAGATTTTGTGCATTTGTCTTCTTGTTCGGTTGAAGGCAAAGCAGCATCCATTTCATCAGGACCATCCAGTAAGAAAGCATCAGCATCAACCATATCATCAATATCCTCAGGCAGGTACCAAGCATCAGCAGAAACAACCCATAAGGCCATTGAAGTTATTCGCACAACCAGCTCCAAGAGTTTCTCCAGTGCATGTCTCATATCTGAAATACTACACAAGACTGCATCAGAATTCCAATCCAATTCCTCGAAAGTATACCGTAGAGCAAGTAATACACCATGAACAAAACTATTCTTGCATGCTTCAGCGAGATCCTTCTCTCCTTCCTCCACAGCAACATCCAACCAGTGAATAAGCGACTTAACATATTCCATAACAGGATGAATGGCTGGACATTTGTGATAATCCCCATTTAGTGGTGAATTCTGCGAGTGAGAACAAACAACACTAACTGAAACTCTGACCCTCCACCCCAGGTCCAGCACATACTTTCTAAATATGAGCCGCAAGGTTAGAGCACCAGCATCGCTCTCTCTTACACGAGGACTACAAACTAATTTCTTAGCCCATGTAATTACTTTCTGGACCATTTCATCACTCGAAATGCCAGGAAGTGGGGTGGGAAAATGTAGCAATATGCGGAAAGAACTCTCTCGCAGTCTGTCCCAACTATCAATTATGGATCCAACCAAAAGGAAAGTTGATTCAGGTGAAGTAATTCCTACACTGTAGGGATAAAGACAGCTCTCAGGAGACATAGAAGCTGAGCTTTCTTGAGAAGAAGGTAGGACAGGCCAAACATTGATCATTATCTGTATAAGCTCCATTGCCATTATTTTTCTCTTATAAGGAGCAGAAGGATAACAAGAGAAGAACAGAAAACAACTCAACCACCTCATAAAATTAAATAGCTCCTCTGCTCTGCTAACTGTATTATCCTCATTTCCCTGACATAGACACAACTCGCTAATTTCATTGTTCATACGAGGCTGCCAGCTTCCCTGCTTAAATTGCCTCTCCAAGGCTGTACGCACTCGAGAAAAGAACTTCCTAAACAAGCTGCTCCATTTCATCTGAAAACCTGTTGAAGAAGATCTCATGTTCAGCGGCACAGCTTCTCTCATTAGAGATAGTTCCAAACGGGAAGGAAGACTAGACGTCTTGGGACTCAAGAAAAGAAACTCAGCAGCATCTACACGAAGTGACTCATCAATGTGTGTCAATGCTAATACAAGCCACCCAACAAGGATCCTAACTTTTATCCCTTTTATGCAGACAAGTGCGAAGGGATTAAAGCTTTTTGCCGGGTCATCCATATTAGATGTCATAGAGTCATCACAAAAATCGATATCCCCTTCAATCAGAGCAAGTGAACGAGAAACTTTAAGCAAAGAAACTAAAACAGCCACTTTCTGTTCTACTCTTAGTTCCATATTTTTGCAATCAAGATCAGGATATAAGAGGTCATTTTCAGCCTCAGTTGGCCCGATGGAGATACAGGCAAGTAGAGGAAATATACCATCAACATCCACTTCCAGTAAAACTGGAAGAGCATATGTGTTTAAATTTGAACGAAGCTTTGAAATCCCAGAAGCAAGACCATGCAAGAATGGGGGCAAACAATGTCCTCTATAAAGTGCATACCCTCTTTCAATACCATAATTACTCCAACACTCATCACGTAAATATTCAAGGAAACACTTCAAGAATGATGTGGCTGCACAGCATACATCATCATCACTGTATGCCTGTACTATTTCAAACAGCAGGTCAGGACTCATATCCAGCATAGTCTTTGCTCCAAACCTCTTGGTCAACAGAGCTAAAGGAACATATCTCCCCTTACAACGTGACCCTAAACGAAGCAGATCTGAAGCAATCTTTTGCAGGAATGTCTTTATTTTCTCACTACCCTCTGCCCCACAAAGAGAGGACTGAATGTCTAAGAAAAGATCAAATATAAGATGAACTTGTTTGACTGTCTGACTTAGAGGATCTTCCAAGTTATTCCATATTATTTTCAGCATTCGGGTTTCCATATCCTCCGGCAATGGGTTGTAATTTTCAGATGCAACTGTAAGGTTTGCCAGCATAGAGGTCTTAATCTGTTGCAAACAAATTTGCATTACAGTTAATGCATGGAAGTTAAAATGGCTATCTGTGGGGTTCTCACAGTAATTACACAGCTCAGGCAAAATCCCATCATACAATATAGTTTTCACAGAACAAGCAACATTTCCGTGGGACTCGAAATCATTACAAGTTTCCCTAGATACAACAAAATGTGTATTTAGAACCATTCTTGGAACAGCAGTAAGAATGCCTCTAATCAAACAAAGTCTATTCAATCCAGCGAGATTACGTATGTCAAGGCAAACATCTCCTTTATAAGGAACTTTGCTAATAACATTGCTAAACGAATCCTCAGTATTAGTACAAGAACTACTAACAATTTGACCAAATATACCTTCAATGATGAACAAACCAAGCTCTTGATCACTGAGGCAAACTTGAAAAGCAGCAAAAAAACTCACACCAGCCGCCACAAAGCAGTCCCTCGAAAATGCCACTGATTTCAAAAGACATATCAAAACCCCTAAAGCCATCTCCATTACATTAGAATCATCACCTCCCAATTTTTTAAATTTATCTGGGAACTTCTGAAACAAGTAATACATACAAGATAAAGCCTCTTGACACTGCTCCAGAACTATAGGAGAAGGTCTAGCCCAGCCTTCAGTCTCCAAAACCACACTTTTCAACCCCAAAACAGCATCCCAACAAACCAAAACAGCACAATCTTGAATCACATCAACTAAGAACCCCAATTTTGGCATCCCCATTACTGATAAAGCCAAACGTGACACAGAGAAACGCTTCTTCTTATCACTCATTGTACCATACTCATTACAAAGTAACCTGAAACACTCAGCAATAACAGGTTGGAAAACATCGTTGGTTTTAGCCAAAACTGACAAAAGGGTCTTATGCAAAGGCATCGAATTTTCCAAAAAGAAAACTTCCAAGTAAAAAGAAGCTGCCGTTGAAACCAAGCCCTCATTCTTTTCACCTTCTTTTACTAACAGTTCATTGAACGATGAAGCAAGCTTCCTGACATGGTTAACTTGGGTATAAGTAGAGTTCAAAGAGATGAGATGCTGAAGCTCCTTGTAGAAGGTTGGAGCCGATGCTAAAAGAGATGATTGGTTAAAGGAATCTATGAAGGAAGGCGGGAAAACAACGGCGTTATATGTGTAACGGTGGCGATGTTGTATAGCTCTCCACTTGGCTGACATTTTCCTTTTTAGGAATCGGGGGTTTTGGGGTGCGTTAAATTCAGGGTCTTTTTGTCTCTTGGGAGACGAAGGCGAAGCAAAGAGAAATGTAGAAGTGGCGGCTTTGGTTTAGGGGAGTTTTTTTAAGTTTAAAACTGGTTTTTATTACAGGGTACGAAGTAGGGTTAAAGCTGGAGAGGTTGGTTGAAGAGGAAAGATAGATCCAGGTTTCTTAATGGGCCTATACTGCAAACCCAAGATATTTGTTTCTGGTTTTTGGAAGTACCAAGGGACGGGAGGATGCTGGATAGGGTTAATTACGGCTTGAAGAAGAAACTTTGGTCCAAATTTCTTATTGGGCCTATATTTTGGAGTTTCAAGATTCTTTGCCCCTAATTTTTCTAATCTAATTTTTATTATCCACAATTTAATGTTTTGAAAACAGGATCCACTGTCGTATTTAAAAAATTTTATTAGAAAGATGCATCTTTACCCATTTTCCTTATATATAATGTTAAATATTTTTTTATGGTAAAATTTAATATTATAAAATTAAATAATTATTTTTACATGTGAAATATTTCAAATATCATTATGTTTACTTACATTGGGTGTATGGTAAATTCTAATATTATAAAATCAAATAATTATTTTAATTATCATTATTTTTAGAGTAAGCTACAACAATAATCAATTATGTTCATTTAAGTTTACGTTTTGGTCACTGATATTTTAATTATTATATTTGATCATTAATGTTATCGGTTTATGACAATTTAATCACTGTGTTGTTATTTATCATTAAAAATGTAACGAAAATTACACGACTGTTAAAAGCTAACTTGAATACGACATGTTGAATATATATGCCATATCTTTTTCTCCAGTTTTATATCTTTCCCCTTTTTCTTCATTTTCTTTTTTCCCTATTTTCTCAACAACCCAAATGCTTCCCCTTTTCTTTCTTTATTTTTTTCTTTTCCTCCTTATTTTCACTCTAACCCATGTACCATCTCTTTAAACTAAAACCAAACCCAGAATCTGGCCAACTCCGGTGTCGGGTCGCTATGTCAGCTGTCACCGCCGATGGCCAATGGAACCCAAGCTTCACCGCTACTCTTGATCTATAATACAATGTCAAAAGAAGAAGAAAAGGGAGATAGTTTTAGAAAGGCCACAAATGCTACTAGACTAATGTTCAATGGTTTGCATGTTTATTAGTGTCAATGGGGCTGATCTATCAAGGAGTTGGGTGTAGGTTCTAAAAAATTAGGTGGTGTACTAGTGTTGTTGTTGTATGCATGTAAGTAGCAGTGGAGCTAAGATGTTAATTTTGGGGGCTAAATTAAAATTAGATGTGTTATATAGTGTACAAACCCAAAATTGCCCGGCTCATTAAACCCCTTTACTAAAACTCAAAACCAGGCCCGATAAAACAGATAAAATAGCCCAATTTATTTACAAAATTGTTAGGCCCGATAGGCCCAAAAAAATTGATCGTTTAGGAAAATTTTAGGGTTTTGAAACCCTAAAATTTCCTAACGCCGCAACCCCACTTAGCCACCAGCCCCATGACCTTCTGTCTGCCACCACCACTAGCGCCGTTCATACCTCTTCCACTTCCCTCTGCTCCCCATAACCTGTAAAAACGGACAAAACAACAGCAACCATGGCAGCAAAAAGCAAGTCTATTGTATTTTATTTTTTTGTTTGTTTCCTCAAAAATCGGTTATAAAAACCGAATAGAGACTCTGTAACAGAGGTTTCTTTTTCCTTTTTTTCATCAATACAACAAAACCTTCTAATATATCAGTACTCAGATTTTCAAGCAAGATCAAGAGCAAAAGGTTTCGATTTTTTCCTTTTTTCTTCTTGCCTTTATTTTCGAAACAGTGTATATATACATATTTCTTTTTTAAAAAAAATCATACACATACATATAAAATAAAAGGGAGAGAAACTTACCTTAAATCGGCTAAGAAAAGGGAAATTTTGAGGGTCCGACCGCCGTGCACGGCGGTCACCGGTGGCGGAGCCCACGGTGGCTGCTGACCGGGGCTTAGGCCGGAGAAGAGAAAAAGGAGAGAAAATTAAAGTTTTTTTTTTTAGGAAATAGGTGAAATGAATTTTTTTTTCTGAAGTTTTGGGCTTAAATAGCCTTAATTAAACGGCGCCGTTTCAAAAGGGGAGAACCCGCGTGTTGATCCGGACTCGCTTCAGGGTTCGCGCGTTTCTGTTGATTGGGCTAATTGCCCTTTCGGTCCTTCCGCATTTTCAATTTTTTTAAATTAGATTTCTGTTATCTCGATTTTAGCCCAGAACTTTCGTGCAGCTTTAAATTTAGTCCTCGTTTGAATGCTACATTTAATAAAACGGGTTATTGACCATTTTAGTCCCTCCACTCTTTTCATGCATTACAATTTAGTCCTTTCCCTTTCTTTTTATTTCAAATTTACCCCAAATATCTTGTCTTTAATTCATTTCAGTCACTTTTTATTATTCTCATCATTTTATTATTAATTTAACTAACTTCCTTATTATTATTATTATTATTACTATATTCATGTAACTATATTGTATATTTTTGTAGTATTATTATTATTATTATTATTATTATTATTATTATTATTATTATTATTATTATTATTATTATTACTATCATTGTTATTGCTAACACTATTATTATTATTATTAGTATTATTATTAGTAGTATTATTGGTATTATCATTATATTATTATCACCGTTATTGTATTTTTTATAATGTACATGTTTTTTTATAATGAACATATTTTATTATTATTTTGTTTATTAATCATTATTATTATTATATTATTATTATTAACATCTTTTGTTTCAAATTTCTTTGTTATTATTACTTTAACATTATCTTCTTAATTTTGTCTTTGTTATTGCATACTTTATTATATTTTGTTTATTCTCGTTTGCATCATTTTATGTAGATTGACAGTTTTGAATCGCAACTCGACATTTTATTTTATTTTTTTATTCATAAAAAAGGGGCTTTACAAAGGTAATATTCACGTGTTTGGAAATTCGAAAAAATTGTGTCCAACCGTGCTGGGTGTGATTTTTTTGTTTGACCAAATAAATGGATATCCTATCAAATTTTGCTCATATTTTTAAATAAGGAAGTATTTGAGCGTTTGGAAATTCGAAGAGATCGTGCCCAATTGTGCTGGGTGTGTCCTTTTTCGTTTAACTAAATGAACGAATATCCTTTCAAAATTTCAATGCATGTGCTCGGAGAACTTTGGGGATAATCTTGAATTTGAGGATCTAGATTGTCGTATCCAATCGTGCTGGATGTGAGACTCTATTCCTTTGAAATAAGGGAAACTCAATATTCAATCAAGTTGCTTAAAAATCATAATAAAAAAAAAACAAATTTTCAAAATCATCTCAAACTTTTCGACATTAGGACATTGAGTAATCAATTAGGTACCAAATTTGGGCGTTGCGAGGGTGCTAATCCTTCCTCGCACGTAACCGACTCCCGAATTCATTTTCTGATTTTCATAGACCAAAATCATTGTTTTGATAAATCAATCTGATTATTAAAATGATCACTTTTCGAGATGACCCAATCACACCTCAGTAAAAAGATTGGTGGCGACTCCCGTTTTTATTTGTTTTCAAAACCAAAGTCGATTCCCGCCTTTCCAAAAAAAGGGATGGTTTCGATAGCTTGGCGACTCCACTGGGGACTTAATGAGAGAGTCAGGCCGTAGAATTGATTATTCTTTGTCCTTTTGTCGAAAATTTGGAAAATCATTTTGAAAAATAATGTTTCTTCTGATGTATTTGCTGGTACTACGATTGCAATAATGTCAAGTCTCATAGGATATCTCTACATTCATATTTGCATGACCGTTGTGGTCACACCCTTAAGTGGGAGCGAGAAGTTATGCCTTCATGAGGTTTTCACCTCCGCATGGGCTAGGGGACTGCTTCCGGAATACATCTGTACCTATGGTTTCGTGAGGTTTTCACCTCCGCGTGGCCATAGGGAAATATGTTCCCCTGAACTGAACTCGATCCGTATGAGCCTATAATGGGTGAGGATTGAGGAATCTGCTGGTTCAGGTACCCTTCTTTAGAATCGAGCCTCATATTGTGAGCCTTAAAAGCCTACCCTAGATAGAGCCACGTCAAAGCCCTAGTGGTCACCTAGATAGTTGTTCTGTGTTTGTGTTTTCCTTCTGGTTGATCATTTCTCTTGTGCTAACGTGTTTTCTTCTGTTTTGATTACATTGCATTGCATCATCATAGAAAGGAGGTACTGATTAATATTCAATTGCTAAATAGAGGAGTTTGTCATAAGGAACTAAATTTCTTGATAAAGTGGATTATAATACGGTGGCCCAAATATAGTCCAAATAAACAACGAGAGAAGGCTGATAGACCACAGAAAAATACAAGACTTTGCTCGATGATTCAAGCCAACAAGGATTATTCAAGAGTCGTCACCCCCAGACTTTTTAAAGAAGCTTATGAACGATCACAGAGGATAAACGAGTGAAGAGGTACGACCCGAACCAAGCTACAAAGAGCTAGAAGAGGCATCTACGAAGAAGGTTCACAGGACAAAACTGTATATTCAATCCGTTTTATGTAAAGAGCTTTATTTTCTAGAAAAGTTCTTCTAATGGAATTGAATTCATAATCAGCGCCTCTCTTTCTTCTTGCATTCATTCCATGCATTTGTATTGCATTGCATCATCTTAGAAAGGAGGTGTTGATTCGCGTTTGATTGCTAAATAGAAGAATTTGTCATAAGAAAATGTGTTACTTGATAAAGTGGATTATAATACGGTCGTCTGAACATGGCCTAGGTAAACAACGAGACAAAACATTACTTGAAGATTCAAGCCGACAAGGATTGTTCGGGAGCCATCAGAAGAGTAGGAGCATCGCGGAGGATAAGTGGGTGATGAGGAACAACCTAGATCAACCAACAAAGAGCTAGAAGAGACATCTATTAAGAAAGTTTACGGGACATAACCATAACATCCGGATACGAAGAAGAGGATTTGTCTGAAAATTTGAGCCGACAAGGATAGTTCGGGAGTCATCAGAAGACTATGAGCATCGCAGAGGGTAAGTGAGTCATGAAGAACGACCTGGATCAAGCAACAAAGAGCTAGAAGAGGCGAGACACGACCATAATATCCGGATACGAAGAAGAGGATTAGTGTGTTCACCTGGACTATGAGGAAGAGGCCGTATATGCGGTCCATTTTATGTAAAGAAACGTATTTTCTAGACAAGTTTTTCTTATAGGAATTGAATTCATAATCAACGCCCCTTCTTTCTTTTTACATTCATTCCATGCATTTTGCATTGCATTTCATGCATCTGTATTACATCATATTGCATGCATCAAAACTTGTAGAAAAACCCTAATTAGGTGAAATTATTCCAGTTAACCTAGAAGATATGGAACAAAGGTTGGAGAGATTAGAGCAAAGGCAAATACTGATGCAAGAACAGTTAGCCAAAACCCATCAGGATATGAGAGATCAGATGAATATTATGCCTCGGTTAACCCAATTACTAGCCGAAAGACTTGAAAAAAGGAGTGGCCAAGGGGCCAACAGTACCGATGATGACGAAGAAATCGTTTATTCCTCGATGAATATCCTGACTCAACCAGATACACAGTCGCATGGGGTACCCGTCATTATCAAACCCCAACGTCAGATTGATACCTGGCACTATCGAATTTCCTGATAGACTCATGTTTTAACCCTGAGGAGGAGCGAACTAAATCAATTGTTCGACCAGAGGCAACAAAAAGGAGGGAGCGGACATTGAAGGCCCCAATGAAGAAGGACAAGGAAGCGGGTAGTATGGATAAGTATGACAAGGGCCACGAGGAGCCAGCTAATATAAGCCAGCTGAGGATGGTGACTACCAGCCATCAAGGCCTCCTTAGGCAAGATTCCAACCCGAAACTTAACATTGAAAGGCTCCATTTCACACAAATTCCAATGACATATAGGGAGCTGTATCGAAGCCTGTTTGATGCACATATGGTGGCTCCTCACTACATGAAACCAATGCAGCCCCCATACCCCAAATGGTATGATTCGAATGCTCAATGCGAGTATCACGCGAGAATAATAGGTCACTCAACCGATAATTGCATTGCGTTTAAGAAATTGGTGGAGAAGCTTATTAAAGTAGGAGTTTTGAAGTTCGATGTGTCGACCAGAGCAGTAATTTGCAGCAATTGAAGGAGGGGGTAGGAGAGTCTCGATTCCCTAAAGAAGTCATCAGAAGCCGAGAAATTGAGAAATCAGAATGCCAATGACACATCTAAAGAGTGAACCGAAGAATTAAACTTTCCAAACCCCTACATACTTGGAGTGTTTTGAACAATGGGACTGTGGAAGGGATCCCTGTATTTTAGCTAATCTGGAGTAATATTTAAAACATGCTTGTTGCTTTAAGCCTAGAGGCAACAAGAGTTCTTTTGTGAAATAGGCTTGTTTCCAGAATTGTTATTTCAATAAAATGCATATTTATTTTCACTCTTCGCATTTCATACTCTACATCATTTCATTTTCATATCATACTTTTAATTTTCTACCTTCATACCCACAATGGGTCCCCCAGATATCAATGACATGAGCAACGTTGTTACCGACTCTCTTTTTAACGAGATATGTGTCTAAAGGGATTGGAGGACTGTGGAGATGGTAGAGGCCACAACTTATTTCCTAAATTGTTAAGAATGGTAGATCCTATCTTACGAGGTGTCAGCAAACACTACAAGGGAGATGAAGATGGAAGCTTAGCTTGCCGCAGGAACAAGGCAAGGAATCATTGAGTTATCTCCAAGAGTTCAAAGATATTTTCGTATAATCACGTTAAGACATGCTGGGACTACTAAGGCACGAGTGTGTTGTCAAAGCTAAAGAAATCACAGAAGGAGTCCATAAGGATATTCGAAGATCACATGCTGATGATTCTACCCTGACTAAGCCAATCAAGAGGTTCGAGCGACTGGTCTACCCAGAAAGGAAAATTGCATCAAACGCCAAATCGAGGAGGACGGAACTTATGTGCCTCTTCCATTTTTTTTCTACACATGGGGCATGGACATTATCAAGCCAATCTCCTCGAAAGCTTCTGGTCCGCATCAATTCATTTTTACGAATGTCGATCTCTTCAATAAGAGGGTGAGGGTCGCTTCATATACCAATATTACAAAATCGATAGTCATTAGACCCAAAAAAAAAGGGGCAACCAAACAAGGGTCGTTAGGAAAATGACCTAAACTTGTGAATATTGG
Source organism: Gossypium australe (assembly GCA_005393395.2). NCBI lineage: Eukaryota > Viridiplantae > Streptophyta > Magnoliopsida > Malvales > Malvaceae > Gossypium > Gossypium australe. The sequence goes on along the minus strand of CM016622.1, from coordinate 93,028,087 downwards.
CATATAGAAGTTACGTTTACCCTTTATGCTCATTAAACATCGGCCAGAACCTCTGTTGGGGCAACCCCTTCCCCATTAGGTTTCGCCTAGTGAAGTGAAAATCCTCTGTTCCCTAGGCACGGACCGAGCCAAAATTGGATAAGGCAGAATGGATCCAATTCCAATGTGATCAAGTGAATTTGAAGAGAAAATGCTGAGAGCTATTTGTCACGATCAGATGATGCGAATTTTCAACAAAAAAGGATCACCTTAGAAAATTTCATGATAGGGCTTTGAAAGAAAAATTCTCTCATGCAAAAGAGACTTCAGAAGAAAGTGAATGCCAAACTAGGAAGGACCTTATGCGGCAAAGAAGGCCTATTCTGGGAAAGCATGAACATCGACCGAAATGGATGGCAGGAATTTGCCCAATCCGGAGAATTCAAAAAAAAAGGGAAAGAAAGAAAAGAAAGAAAAAGAAAAAAATCAAAAATAAAATCAAAAAAATCAAAAAAAGGGAAAATAAAAACTCTTATCAAAAAAGGAAGGAAAAGGAGAGGCCAAAGACGAAAACCCGTAAAGGGCGCTTTGAGACCAAAGGTGGGTTTGAGTTGAAAACCCGAAAAGGGCAACTCAAATTTTGATAAAAAATGGGGCATACAGCAGTCTTGCCACGCTTGAAATAACAATGAAGGGGTATGTTACGTCTTGGGGCATCGACAAAGTACTCTGGATCCCTTAAGCACATTGAGCTTAAAATGATCTTCAAGAAGTTTGAACAGAGAAGCTCAGGCTGCGATATCTGGGGCACCTAATTTCTATTTTACCCATTTTGAGTTTGCCATCTTTGTTTTTTCAAAATACACTTTAAATAAACTTTCTCTTTCATTACATTTGCAAGCTTTGATTAACTTGTTTGTTTCGAGCTATACTCCCAATAAATTTTCATTTCATCCATCATTATGATCCATTTCAAGCATTTTGCATTGAAATAATGATTATTGGACTAATAATTCTTTCATTAAAGGAATTTCGCACATTACTCTGGAAGCCTCTAAACAATACAGGAGTCTGAAATAGGATTATTGTTTAAGATCCACAGAGCTTAAGGGTTGGAAACATCATTCCAAATTAAGGTTATCTCTTCAGATCTTTGTCAAAATAGCGATTGAACAAAATGACAAGGTATTGCGTTAGTGATACGATCCTGATGAAAAATGGGTATTGTTAACCCAAGTGCAAAATTGGAATCATTGTCAAAAGGAAATGATATTCTGCATTTATACGAGCATAATGTATACACATCTGGTTGGGACACCCGAAGAGTGATCAATAGATGGAAGAATATAGATCTTGTACCCTCAAATAGCAATGAGATGGGTTGAAGAAGAAACGAATCCTACGGTTTGAAGTCGCATTGAGACGAATGAAAGGGTTCAGATCCTATACACCCTAGATCACAATGAGGTGAATCCTGAAGTTACAGTGGGGCAAATTTGTTGAGCAAGATATTTGTTTTCCTGGATTTCCCGTCATGAACACCAGCCGAACAAAATCGTAGCATAAGACATCAGCGATGACCACCTTAAACTGTTAGAAGGGGATCATTCTCATGAAATCCTACATTCATGCAAAACACATTTAGTTAGGGGCATTCGATTCATTCTGATCATTGCACCCTAATCATTATACAAAAATCACTCCCATGATACATATTTACTTAGGGGCATTCGATTCATCTTGATCATTGCACCCTAATCTTTGAAAAAAGACCATTCTTATGGCATTCTACATTCATACAAATAGTTTGGAGCATTCAAGTCATTCCGATCATAGCATCCTCATCATTTATTTAAGCATAAGCACATTCTACAGGACAGGTTCCTCAAAGAACAGTGTAGTAAGTTCAGATTTTGTTCCCTAGAGATGATAGTGGGGCAGGCTGAAGATTGAAGTCTTCCTAGAGATAGTAAGGAAGCAAACCAAAAAGTTCAGATTTTGTTCCCTAGAGATGATAGTGGAGCAAATTGAAGATTGAAGTCTTCTTGAAGATAGTAAGGAAGTAAATTAAAAAGTTCAGATTTTGTTCCTTAGAGATGATAGTGGGGCAGACTGAAGATTGAAGTCTTCCTAGAGATGGTAAGGAAGCAAACCAAAAAGTTCAGATTTTGTTCCCTAGAGATGATAGTGGAGCAGATTGAATATTGAAGTCTTCTTGAAGATAGTAAGGAAGCAAATTAAAAAGTTCAGATTTTGTTCCCTAGAGATGATAGTGGGGCAGACTGAAGATTGAAGTCTTCCTAGAGATAGTAAGGAAGCAAACCACAAAGTTCAGATCTTGTCCCATAGAGATGATAGTGGAGCAGACTGAAGATTGAGGACTTCCTGAAGGAGGCAAATTGAAGATCGTCCTGTTGCCACTGAACAGCGGTGGAACGGGTTGAAGATCATCCTGTTACCACTGAACAACGATGGAACGGGTTGAAGATCATCCTGTTACCACTGAACAGCGGTGGAACGGGTTGAAGATCGTCCTGTTGCCATCGAATAGCGGTGGAACGGGTTAAAGATTATCATATTGCCATCGAACAGCGGTGGAATGAGTTGAAGATTGTCCTATTGCCATCGAATAGCGGTGGAATGGGTTGAAGATTATCCTATTGCAACTGACCAGCGGTGGAAGAGGTTGAAGATTATCCTATTGCCACTGACCAGCGGTGGAAGAGGTTGAAGATCGTCTTATTTCCACTGACCAGCGGTGGAAGAGGTTGAAGATCATCCTATTGCCACTAACCAGCGGTGGAAGAGGTTGAAGATTGTGTCTCTAAACAACAGTGAAACGTGATTTAAGCCATAGTCATGTTACCTTGACCAGCAGCAGTGGAATAAGCTAAAGATTACAAACTTTATCTCCCTAAAGATACAGATATAGTGAAGCAAGTTAAATAAACAAATCTCACCCCATCGAAGTTACAGAAGGAGCAAATTGAAGCTACAGGTCCTAGCAACGGAGTATATCAAAGAAGACTAGAACGAAGCTATCTGAAGAATAGGAGAACCCAAAGAAATCAAGGCTCAATATGACCGTGCAAATTTGGGTCTTTTAAAGTCTTTGCTCTGTTCCCGTTGCACGACAACGAGCAAAGAGGGGCAGCTATACAAACCCAAAATTGCCTGGCCCATTAAACCCCTTTACTAAAACTCAAAACCAGGCCCGATAAAACAGATAAAATAGCCCAATTTGTTTACAAAATTGTTAGGCCCGATAGGCCCAAAAAAATTGATCGTTTAGGAAAATTTTAGGGTTTTGAAACCCTAAAATTTCCTAACGCCGCAACCCCACGCAGCCACCAGCCCCACGACCTTCTGTCTGCCACCACCACTAGCGCCGTTCATGCCTCCTCCACTTCCCTCTGCTCCCCATAACCTGCAAAAACGGACAAAACAACAGTAACCATGGTAGCAAAAAGCAAGTCTATTGTATTTTATTTTTTTGTTTGTTTCCTCAAAGATCGGTTATAAAAATCGAATAGAGACTCTGTAACAGGGGTTTCTTTTTCCTTTTTTTCATCAATACAACAAAACCTTCTAATATATCAGTACTCAGATTTTCAAGCGAGATCAAGAGCAAAAGGTTTCGATTTTTTCCTTTTTCTTCTTGCCTTTATTTTCGAAACAGTGTATATATACATATTTCTTTTTTAAAAAAAATCATACACATACATATAAAATAAAAGGGAGAGAAACTTACCTTAAATCGGCTAAGAAAAGGGAAATTTTGAGGGTCCGACCGCCGTGCACGGCGGTCACCTGTGGCGGAGCCCACGGTGGCTGCTGATCGGGGCTTAGGCCGGAGAAGAGAAAAAGGAGAGAAAATTAAAGTTTTTTTTAGGAAATAGGTGAAATGAATTTTTTTCTGAAGTTTTGAGCTTAAATAGCCTTAATTAAACGGCGCCGTTTCAAAAGGGGAGAACCCGCTGTTGACCCGGACCCGCCTCAAGGTCCGCGCGTTTCTGTTGATTGGGCTAATTGCCCTTTTGGTCCTTCCGCATTTTCAGTTTTTTTAAATTAGATTTCTGTTATTTCGATTTTAGCCCAGAACTTTCGTGCAGCTTTAAATTTAGTCCTCATTTGAATGCTACATTTAATAAAACGGGTTATTGACCATTTTAGTCCCTCCACTCTTTTCATGCATTACAATTTAGTCCTTTCCCTTTCTTTTTATTTCAAATTTACCCCAGATATCTTGTCTTTAATTCATTTCAGTCACTTTTTATTATTCTCATCATTTTATTATTAATTTAACTAACTTCCTTATTATTATTATTATTATTACTATATTTATGTAACTATATTGTATATATTTTGTATTATTATTATTATTATTATTATTACTACTATCATTGTTATTGCTAACACTATTATTATTATTATTATTAGTATTATTATTAGTAGTAGTATTGGTATTATCATTATATTATTATCACCGTTATTTTATTTTTTATAATGTACATGTTTTTTTTATAATGAACATATTTTATTATTATTTTGTTTATTAATCATCATCATTATTATTATATTATTATTATTATTAACATCTTTTGTTTCAAATTTCTTTGTTATTATTACTTTAACATTATCTTCTTAATTTTGTCTGTGTTATTGCATACTTTATTATATTTTGTTTATTCTCGTTTGCATCATTTTATGTAGATTGACAGTTTTGAATCGCAACTCGACATTTTATTTTATTTTTTTATTCATAAAAAAGGGGCTTTACAAAGGTAATATTCACGTGTTTGGAAATTCGAAGAAATTGTGTCCAATCGTGCTGGGTGTGATTTTTTTGTTTGACCAAATAAATGGATATCCTATCAAATTTTGCTCATATTTTTAAATAAGGAAGTATTTGAGCGTTTGGAAATTCGAAGAGATCGTGCCCAATTGTGCTGGGTGTGTCCTTTTTCGTTTAACTAAATGAACGAATATCCTTTCAAAATTTCAATGCATGTGCTCGGAGAACTTTGGGGATAATCTTGAATTTGAGGATCTAGATTGTCGTATCCAATCATGCTGGATGTGAGACTCTATTCCTTCGAAATAAAGGAAACTCAATATTCAATCAAGTTGCTTAAAAATCATAATAAAAAAAAACAAATTTTCAAAATCATCTCAAAGTTTTCGACATTAGGACACTGAGTAATCAATTAGGTACCAAATTTGGGCGTTGCGAGGGTGCTAATCCTTCCTCGCACGTAACCGACTCCCGAATTCATTTTCTGATTTTCGTAGACCAAAATCATTGTTTTGATAAATCAATCTGATTATTAAAATGATCACTTTTCGAGGTGACCCAATCACACCTCAGTAAAAAGATTGGTGGGGACTCCCGTTTTTATTTGTTTTCAAAACCAAAGTCGATTCCCGCCTTTCCAAAAAAAGGGATGGTTTCGACAGCTTGGCGACTCCACTGGGGACTTAATGAGAGAGTCAGGCCGTAGAATTGATTATTCTTTGTCCTTTTGTCGAAAATTTGGAAAATCATTTTGAAAAATAATGTTTCTTTGTCCTTAACAGAAGTTGAAATAAAAAGGAAGAAAAATGATTTTACGAAACGTTGAGGCTTGTAAAATATAGTCTCCTTAAAACAGATTCACCCGCTCCTATAGTAGTTGGAGAAACATTGGTCGAATGTCTCCCAGAATATAACAACAGTGGTCAAAGTAGTAGTACCTTTACAACGATCAACGAACGAACGTTGTCTTTTTCTATCACCAGAAAGTTCGAAAAATTCGGAGAAGAAAAGAAGAGTTTTGATAGCAACAGAAAATCAGTGTGAGAGAGTGGAAATTGAGCAAAGAATTCTGAAGAAGTCTTAGCCTTTTATAGGCATTCAAAGAGAAGGAATTTATGAAAATATTCATGTATAAGGAGACAAAATCTGGCATTAAAGGGGCAATTGAATCAATTTGATTAAAATCAAATAATTGAGTTTGGACCTGCACCCCCTGCGCGCAAGGCAATGTTCCAAGCTTAGTCATTCAACTACCTTTTAAGAGGGTTCCCATATATAAACACATCCCACACTTGGTATTTAACCAATGTGGGATCTAAGCTGTTCTTTTCCTCAACAAATATTTCCAAGTAGCTTACTTTGAGCATCAATTTCTCATTCATCACTTAACCATTTTGAGCATATGGTATACCATTATAAAGGTCTCATGGAGTAGAATAAAAAACCATAATTTTATGATTCAACTCTCCACATTTACCTATTGAGAATATGCCTCAAAGTTCCATAAAAATGTAATTTTTCCATTAATCCCCCACATGAATGAAAATTGATAGTTTTTTCGAAAACATTGACTCGATGTGGTGATAGAATCTACGACCAATAGTTGCATAGGATGGGTAGGTATCCACCCTTGAACCTTCCCTTGTGAAAGTATATTTACTTTACTAGCTGACCAGTAGACGTGTTGTCCTTGAATTGTTTTGCCTTTTGTGTAAACGATGATATACCTCACACAACTACACTCTGGCAAGGTTTTAGTTCTCATGGATATGTTCATATAGCCGTGAACATCTCCTAGTTCTGCAAAAGTTTGAGAGAACTATGCCCCAATAGTCTCTTTGAAGCGGCCCCACTTTACTCTCATATAGGTGACTTATGTTGTTTGGCTCGCCAAAACACACAATGGTTATTAAAAGCATTGCCTAACCTATCCCATTTTTAGTCACTATTTACATCATAGGAACGGACTTGGGATAAGTTCCCCAACCATACATGATCAGTGTGTATGGTGATAACCGAATGTATTTGTGCCCTAATTGTAACTATCCGATTGTGATTTGTGGTCTTTTTTGGTGGAGGTCGACTGTAATAATCCCCTAACTGTGATGTCCTCTGTTAGTCGAATGTTTTTTTCCTGGTGGAGGTCGAGTGTAAGAATCCCCTAACTATGATCCCTTAATTGTAACTTGACAACTTTTTTCCTATTGAGGCCGAAACTCCTTTTTTTATTCAAGTTAGGTCATGAACTTGACAATTTTCACTTGGGGGCTTAAACTAGACTACTGTTCCTACATTGGGGCTTTAGCTTTTTTTTTGGGGGGTTAAAATTAGTCCTTAAACTTGATAATTGTTCCAATATTAGGATATTAACTTGGCATTTGTTCTCACAAAAAAAATAAAATTCCAATTTGGAACAATTATCAAATTTAAGGCCTAACTTTAATAAAAAGAATTTAAGCCCATGTGAAAAAAAAATCAAATTCAAAGCCCAACTTTAATAAAAAAATATAGGCCTCAATTGAAAAATATTACCAAATTCAACCCAAAAAATAATTTAACCTATAAAAAACTACCATAAAGTCCAAAAAAACCGAAGTGTAAGTGATGGTCTGTCATTTGTTATTTTCTAATTTCGCATTGAAATTCCACACCACGTTTCGTTGATAAAAACAAAAAAATAATAATAATTTATTCTATATATTTAAATGTTGACATCCATCACATGGCTCACGTCCCACATTTTCCGTTAAAAATTAATTTATGTAAAGATATATTAGATAAAAGCCTTTTTTTAATACAAAATTAAAGAGTTTAATTGTTTCTTTAATTATAAGTATAATAAAATTTGTAAAAGGTAACTATCAATATTATAGATGGAGTATGATAAAATTTGTAATGTTATACATTAATTTTAATTTGATGTATTGATATAATTTAATTTTAATTTTAGGTTAATTTTTACATTTCACTAACCCATTATTTATGTGACATAATTTTTTGTTATGTACAAATTATATCAAAATTCATGTATAATTTTAGTATTTATCCCAAATTCTAAATATAAATAGTATATATATATATTTAAAGATAATTATTTGATACATTCGCCTATGGAGTTTTATAAACTCTACAATTGGGTTGAGGGTGTGACAAGTGACACATTTATTTATATTTATTTTTAAACTCAACAAGTAAGTTGTTACACCCTAAATCTGCTTATAGAGTTCCAAAAACTCCTTAAACAATATATGAGATAATTTTCCTTATTTAAATAATAATGATAAAATATAACAATGACAAAATACAATCAAAATGTTATTTAAAGTGGATTAAAACTTAATTGACACTTTCTCGTTTTTATGTAACAATTAAGAGTATATTAGCTCAAACAGGCATTGTCGAAACCTTTTTGAAATCGACTTTTTATTTTAAGAAAAGACGAAAATGGGAGTCGCCACCACTCATTTTTGTGAGGTGTGATTAGGTCACCTCGTAATTTACTCGTTTTAATAGGAAGTTTAATTTATTAAAACGATGTTTTTCTGTATACAAAAATCCAAAAAAATAGGTTCAAGAGTCGGTTACGTACGAGGAAGGATTAGCACCCTCGTAACTCCAAAAATTGATACCTAATTGATTAATTGATATCTTAATGTCGAAAATTGAAAACTCGAAAAGAATTTGAAATACGATCCCTCTTTTTATTATGTTATTTTTAATTAAAATTACTCGAATAAATCAAAATGTATAAAATGCCTTCTTATTTTGAATTAACAAAATATCACATCCCGTAAGTTAGGACACGACACCTCGAATCTTTGAGAATAAGCTTGCCTTTTATTTTTTATTTAAATCTCATATATTTTAATTTTAAAAGGATATTAGGCCATTTACATTCAATGAGAAAATCGAAACCCCGTTTAGAGTATGACTTCTCGAATCCCCAAATATGAAAATTGCCTTATTTTGATTTTTTTTTTGAATAATAATAGTGTAATATTTAAACGAAATGTATTTCTCTTATTCAGGGAATAATACGACAATATCTAAACATGGCTCGGGACGTGATTACAATGAAATGAAATGGTAATGTATAAGAATGGATTGATAATATACAAAAAATAAAAATGTCGTGCTAGTGAATGACAATAATGTAATTATGACAGTGATAAAATACTAATTTGTAATAATGATTGCAATGATCGTATTATAATTATTATTCTAATAATAATAAAAATAATCTGAGAAAGGTAAGTGATATTAATAATAATAATAATAATAATAATAATAATAATAATAATAATAATAATAATAATAATAATAATAATAATAATAAGAAGAAGAAGAAGAAGAAGAAGAAGAAGAAGAATAAATAATGTACAAGTAAAAAAACATAAACAATCTAATTTTTGAAAGTACAAAAAGGGGTAATAAATAGATGAATAGATGATAATAAAATAGTAATAATAGATAATAAAATGGTAATAATAATGAAGGTATAAATAAAATAAATAATCGATGAAAGAAAAAATAAATTTTTTAAAAGAAATGAAAGAGCAATAAATAAATGAGTACAAGAATTAAAATAAAAAATAAATGAATAATATATACATAGATAAATAAATAAGCAAGCAAATGAACAAAATAAAAGGAATAATGAATAAATAACAAGTAAATAGGTAAAAGAATTAATAAAAGAATTAAAATAAAAAGGGTTTAATTGTAACTTAAACGAAACTAGGGGTATAAATTACGAATAATAAATATAAGCTACTAAGGATTAAAAGTAACAAAACTAAAATCATAGGATAAAAATAAAAAGAAAAATAAACTGGACTAGATTGTAAACCACTTAAAATTAGAAGGACCAGGACAATAATTAAACATGCTGATCCCATCTAGAAACCAAGTCGGGTTTCGGGTCATCGAAAACGGCACCATTTCAGGCACCCGTCTCTTAAAATGGTCTAAGGACCAAAATGAAAATAAAGTATTATGTGATAAAATTAAAAAACAGAGCAGTACTAAATTGAAGCAGACCGCAAAAGCAGAAGGACTAAAAAGGTAAATAGACCCCTAGTCAAAAAACACGCGGGTCCCAGATTGGGTCGGGTCGGGTCGCGTCGTGGGTCGCTTCAAAATGACGTTGTTTAGACGTCTAAAATCCAGCCCAAAACGGCGTCGTTTTGCAACTCTTATTTAAGTCAATTTTTTTTTTAAATTTCATTTCAGCCCTTATTTTTTTTTAAAAAAAGCTGAAAACTCTTTTTTTTCTTTAAAACTTTCTCTCCCTTTTGGTCATCGGTGCCGTTGTGGCCACCGGTCATTGACGACGGTGATCGTCGCCTCCGGTGGCTGGAGCCACACAAAAACGGGCTTTTCAGCCTCTTTTCAACTAGATCTGAAGGCCAAGCCTTCCGTTCACGACAAAAAAACAAAATAAAAAGAAATTTTTCGACCCTTTTGCCTAGCCGGCGTGCCTTCCGCCATCGTCGAAGCCCGAGCCAACCCTTAAGGGTTTTGGAGCCTTCAATGTCAGTGAAGCCCCCCAGCAACGAAAGACGGTGAAACAACTCAGGTAAATTTTTATTTATTTATTATACTTTCAAAAATAAAAAAAATAAGAGGATCACCTTTTGATTTTTGAATATAATTTCTGTTTCAAAATCCTAGTTTTTTTTTGTATATTTCTCAGTGTCCTCAAAATTACATTTATTGTTATGGGTTTATAGTCAATTTACACTATTGATTCCACTATCTGCTCTACTATTTTTGTTACTGTTGTTGGTGTGTTTGTCTTTTTTCTTTCTCTTTTCTTGTAGGTAACGGAGTCAACAGAGAAGAGAGGTAGGCCCTTTGCTATTTTGGTGAAATGGCAGTCAAGGCGTATCAGTCTCAAGACGAGGAGCCTCAGGACAAGGAGCTTCGGGCTGTGTGCACATGAAAACAGGAGTGCGGCACATTATGGTTTCTAGTTTACTGAAAATAGTTTAGGTTGTGGGCCATTTGGGCCTTAGGGTTTTTAATTATTTTGGGCTGTTTTGGGTCTGATATTTTTTTGTAAATGGACTATTTTTTAATTTTATTTTGATTTTATTTATTTGGTTTTGGGCCCGGCAAAATTAGGCTTCTACAGCTGCCCCTCTTTGCTCGTTGTCGTGTAACAATAATGGAGCAAAGACTTTAAGAAGGGTCAATTTTGTTTGGTCTTGTCGAACCTCGACTTCAATAGTGCTTCTCTTCTTCAAGTAGCCTCATTCTAACCCACTGCAACTTCAGGGGTATAGGAAGTGTAGTTTTAATCTACTCCACTGCAACTTCGGGGAGATATTCGTATCTTTAACCTATTCCGCTGCAACTTCAGGGAGATAAGATTTGTAGCTTGTAGCTTTAGTCTATTCTGTTGCAACTTCAGGGAGATAAGACTTGCTACGGTAAATTTAATCTGACCCACTGCAACTTCAGAGGTATAGGACTTGTCGCTTCAATCTGCTCCACTGCAACTTCAGGAAGATAAAATTTGTAGCTTGTAGCTTTAGTCTATTCCACTGCAACTTCAGGGATATAAGACTTGCTATCTTCAATTTACTCCACTGCAACTTCAGGGAGATAAGATTTGTAACTTGTAGCTTTAATCTATTCCACTACACTTCAGGGAAATAAGTCTCGCTACGGTAGATTTAATCTGACATACTACAACTTCAGAGGTATAGGATTTATCACTTCAATCTACTCCACTACAACTTTAGGGAGATAAGATTCGCTATCTTCAATCTATTCCGCTGCGATTTCAGGGAGATTCGATTTGTAGCTTGTAGCTTTAGTCTATTCCACTGTAACTTCGAGGAGATAATTTAATCCGACCTACTGCAACTTCAAAGGTATAGGACTTATCATTTCAATCTGCTCCACTGTAACTTCTGGGAGATAAGATTTATAACTTGTAGCTTTAATTTGTTCCATTGTAACTTTAGGGAAACAAGATTTGTTATCTTTAATCTGCTCCACTGCAACCTCAGGTAGATAAGATTTGTAACTTTAACTTGCTCTACTGTAACTTTAAGGAGATAAGATTTATAGCTTTAATCTGCTTTACTGCAACTTCAGAGAGGTAAGATTTCCTATCTTCAATCTGCTCCACTGCAACTTCAGGGGGATAAGATTCGCATCTTTAATCTGCTCCACTACAACTTCAGGGAGATAAGATTAATGGCTTCGATCCGTTCCACTGTGACTTCAATGAGATAAAATTCGCCATGATAAGTTCAACCTACTCCACTGTAACTTCAGGGAGATAAGATTTGTGGCTTTAATCTGCTCCACTACAACTTCAGGAAGATAAGATTCACCACGATGACTTCAATCCGTCCCACTGCAACTTTAGGGTATAGCATTTATGGTTTCACTGATCTGTTAGTCCGTTCTCTGGGGAACATGACCTGTAGAATCCATTTCATGGGCTTATAATTATGCCAAGTGGTTAGGATGTTATGATCAGAATTGATCAAATGCTCTTAACTAGATGTGTATGAATGATGTTTGCATGAATGCAGAATGTCATTTTTCGAGAATGATCCCCTTTTAATGCTTAGGTTGACATTGCTCATTGTTCATCACGGTTCTATCACTAACGTATTACCTTGTCTTCTTGTTTAGCTGGTAGCTTTGATAGAAAACCCAAAGAAATAATCACAATTTAAACTATTCATTCCCAAAAATTTCCAACTCTTAGATTTGGTTAGTTCTGACTAGTGGTCCTACTTTAGGTCATTGTACTATTTAGTAGCTTTTCAGAGTAATATGCAGAACTCCTTTTAATTGAATATTATCAGTCTACTAATCATTATTTCAATTAAAAATGCTTGAAAAAGATTATCACAATGGAAAAAAAAGGAATTTTATTGGGAACGAAGCTTGAAATGAATAAATTAATCAAAGATAGCAAACGTTGCTAAAATACAAAATGAATAAGATGAAAATAGGTGCCCCAAATATCATAGCATGAGCTTCTTCGCATTAACTTCTCAAAGACTCTTTTGAACTTGATACGTGTTTTGGAGATCCAAAATACTTTTTTGATACCCCAAGATATAGCATCTCTCTTTCTTGTTAATTCTGATAGGACAGGATTTCCATATGGCCCACCTTCGATCAAAATTTGAATTTCCCTTTTCTAGGTTTTCAACTCAAAACCCTTTTGGTCTCAAGGCGCCCTTTGCGAGTTTTCACCTGGGCCTCTCCTTTTTTTTAGGTGAAGTACTTCTTGACTGAATCTAAATTCACAGGCGTAGGCAAGTTCTTGCCATCCATCTCGGCCAAAATCAATGCTCCTCCAGAAAAGGCTTTCTTCACCACATAAGTTCCTTCCCAATTTACTCTCCTCTAAAGTCCATTTATATGGAAATGATCCTTTTCAATACCAGGTCCCCCTCTTGGAATTCTCTAGGGTGAACTTATTTGTCATAAGCTCGCATCATTCGTTTTTGGTACATCCGACCATGACGAATAGCCCTTAGCCTCTTTTCTTCGATCAAGTTCAGTTGATCATATCGAGATTAGATCCATTCTACCTCATCTAACTTCAGCTCTGACAAACTTGAAGGGAAGAAATCTTGACTTCAATGGGTAAAACCGCCTTCATTATATAAACAAAGAGAAGGGCGTTGCCCGGTGGAGGTTCTGACAGGCGTTCGATAAGCATAGAGGGAGAATGTTAACTTCTCATGCCAATCTTTATAATTTCTCCATGATCTTCTTAATGTTCTTATTGGCTACCTGCACTGCACCATTCATTTTTGGGCGATATGATGACGAGTTGTGGTGTTTGATCTTGAACTGATTGCAGACTTCTGATATTGTGCTGTTATTCAAATTTAATGCATTGTCAGATATAATCCTTTCTGGCATCCTATACCGACATATGATCTCTTTCTTTAAGAATTTGCTGACTGCCGACTTCGTGACATTGGCGTAAGAAGTGGCCTCTACCCACTTGGCGAAGTAGTTTATGACAACAAAGATGAATTGGTACCCATTGGAAGCTTTTGGCAAGATCGGCCTAATGATATCCATACCACGCATAGAGAAAGGCCATGGAGAAGTCATAAATGAAGAGGTGAAGGAGGCAGATGAATTTTGTCTCCATAAATTTGGCACTTATAGCTCTTGGTATAACTGATACAGTCCCATTCCATGGTGGACCAATAATACCCGAATCTCATGATTTGTCTGACCATTGTAAAACCATTAGCGTGTGTTCTACAATCACCCTCATGGACTTCTTCCAAGATTTTCTTAGCCTCAACAATGTCCATACATCTTAGTATTACCTGATCCTTTCTTCTTTTGTATAGGATCTCCCTATTTAAGACATAGTTACTGGCCAGTATTCTCAATGTCCTTTTATCATTCTTAGTTGCTTGATCAGGGTATTCACAATTCTTCACATATCACAATATATCGTGGTACCAAGGGTAATCGTCCTTTTCTTCTTCCTCATTGTTGTAACAATGAGCCGGAATCTCATAAATACTCATCTAGATAGGTTTTACGTCCTCTTGTTTGTTCACTTTGATCATAGAAGCTAAAGTAGCCAGGGCATCAGCCATTTGATTTTCATCTCGTGGGGGATAGCAGAAGGTGATGTTATCAAACTCTTCAATTAGCTCTAGAACCAGCCTTCGATAATTGATTAATTTGGGGTCTCTTGTCTCCCATTCACATTTGAGTTAATAGATCACTAATGGAGAATCCCCATATACCTCTAGAACTTTGATCTTATGTTCTATGGCTACACGGATACCCATGATACATGCTTCGTATTCTGCCACATTGTTCGTGCAATCAAAATCTAGTTTACTAGTGAAGGGATAATGATCTCTGTTTGGGGATACCAGAATTGCCCTAATTCTGTTACCTACAGCGTTTGAAGCTCCGTCAAAGTTTAGCTTCTAAGGATGACTTTCTTAAGAGCCTTCTTCAGTGGTTGCCACATACATTAGATCTTCATTCGGGAAATCAAAGTTTAAAGGCTCATAAACTTCTAGAGCTTTACTGGCCAAAAAATCTGCTATTGCATTCCCTTTTATAGCCTTCTGATTTACATAGACTATATCAAATTCGAAAAGCAGAATTTACCACCGGGTCATTCTTCTATTCAAAGCAGGCGACTCCATCATGTACTTTAGAGGATCCGGTTTTGATGTGAACCAAGTTGTATGGTACAACATGTACTGTCTCAGTCTTCGAGTTGCCCAAATTAAGGCGCAACACAACTTTTGAATTGACAAATATCTTGTCTCACATTCAGTAAACTTCTTACTGAGGTAATATATCGCTTTTTCTTTTCTCCTTGACTCATTATGCTGGCCAAACAAGCATCCCATAGAATTTCCAAATACTACCAAGTACAGTATCAGCGGCTTATTTGGGCTAGGTGGCATCAGTACTGGGGCATTGGACAAGTAATGTTTGACCTTGTCAAAAGTCTTCTGGCACTCCTCATCCCAAACACCTGGATTGTGTTTCTTAAGAAGATGGAATATGGGGTCGCATTTTTCAGTTAGTTGTGAAATGAACCGGGGCGATGTAATTTAATCTTCTTAGAAAACCTCGAACTTCTTTTTGGGTGTGCAGTAGAGGCAACTCCTGTATAGCCTTAACTTTATCTGGGTCGATCTCGATCTCTTTTTCACTGACTACAAATCCTAGCAAATTCCCGACCTAGCCCTGAAGGTACATTTTGCTGGGTTAAGCTTCAGCTAGAATTTTCTCAATCTCAAGAACAATTTCTTCAGGACTTGTATATGCTCCTTTGTGCATCATATCATGAAACAAAGTTACCATGGTTCTTTGATACGTTGCTTCTGTATTTTCAATCCAAATGGCATCACCTTATAGCAAAATGTTCCCCACACGGTTACAAATGTGGTCTTCTCCATGTCTTCAGGATGTATCTTTATCTGGTTGTATCTCGAGAAACCATCCATAAAAGAGAACAATGAGTAACCTGCCGTGTTGTTCACTAAGGTGTCGATATGTAGTAATGAGAAATTTTCTTTTAGGCTGGCTTTGTTCAAATCCCTATAGTCTGCGCACATTCTTACTTTCCTATCTTTTTTAGGGATGGAGACGATTTTAACTACCCATTCTGAATATTTAACCACTTGTAAGAAACCAGAGTCGAATTGCTTCTTGACCTCTTCTTTTATTTTCAGCAAGAAGTTAGGCCTCATCCTTCGGAGCTTCTGTTGAACTGGCTTGCACTATTCCTTTATAGGGAGCTGGTGTACCACGATGTCAGTACTTAGCCTAGGCATATCTTGATACGATCATGTGAAGACATCTTTGAATTCTTAAAGTAACTTAATGAGGTCTCGCTTTGTCTCTATGCGTGATGTCAGCTCTGATCTTCACCTCTTTCTCTTCTCCTAAGCTCACAATTTCTACTGACTCTTTGTAAGGTAGGATTTGTTTCTCATATTGTTCTACCATCCTCAACAAATCAGGAGATAGGTTACAGTCTCGATCATTTTCAAAATCCTGAGAATCCTCCATACACATATCTTGCTCAAAAGGAGACTTTGAGTCAGTGGCAGCGTCGCTCATCTCATTGATATCTGGAGACCTGTTATAGGGATGGAGGAAGATCCAAAGAACAAATGAATTTAAGAATAATTATTTGTGTGGTATGATTATGAATAAAATGAAAAGAATAAAAGAATATTTGCTCAAGGTGATATATGCATTTTATTGAAATAAAAATAGTGGACATGTGCCTTTTTCACAAAAGGATTCCTATTATTCCCAGGCTTAGAGCAATAGGTGTGTTTTGAATATTACTCTAAAATGGTCCTAAAAACTACAGGGATCTTTTCCACAATCCAGTTGTTTAGAACACTTCCGCGGATGTAGGAACAATTTTTTTTTAGTTCCCTTTTCAACTCTTTGTTATCCATCAAGCTCTGTACTAGAGTTTTGAACTTGACACACTTTTGGATTTCATGAAACTTATTGTATGCAATGAAATACAATGTTAATGAATGGAAAAGATGCATGCAAAAAGGTGTTGATTCTAGTTCAATTCCATTAGAACAAATTTACTAGAAAACAAGTTTCTTTACATAAAGCGGATACATAGACAGTCTCGCTTTCGCACTTAAAACCTTAACTTTCCCAAGAAACAAAGTTAATTCTCAACCCTGATCCGACTCCGATTCATATTTCAGGCTTTGAACAGCTGGGGTCTGTAAGTGGTTAGCCACTTCTCGTACTTGGACCAAAGCTTCACTCATGATGTGGTCCATATCCCTGACCTGCCCCTTTCACAGGTTACCTTTTTCTTGTTGCCTTTTCTCGGACCATATTTGAGCGGCCGTGTTGTCTTCCACTTTATCAAGAAACCCATTTTCCATGACAAGCCCTCTATTTAGCAACCGAAGTGAATCAACACCCTTTTCTATGATGAAAATTCAATGCAATCACAATCAAAACAAAACGAAACAAGTCAGTATACTTCATACAAAGCTAGAATTTAAGGCAAGCAAGAAATAATAAATAGAGTACCTATTCGGGTAACCTTTTAGGGTTTGGTGTGGTTCTACCTAGGGTGAGCTCTTAGGGTTCATTATATGCGGTTCAGTTTTAAAGTAAGGGTACCTGAACCAACAGATTCCTCGATCCTCACCCATTATAGGCTCATACGGACTGAGTTCGGTTCAGGGGAATACATTTCCCTATGGATATACGGAGATGAAAATCTCACGAAGACATAGGTACGGATGTATCCTGAAAGTGATTCACTATCCTATACGGAGGTGAAGACGTCACGAAGGAATAGTTTCTCACTCCCACTTAAGAATTGTAAAATCAAGCGGTTATGCAATGCAACATACGGTAAACACACAAAAAAACTTTCGAACCAATAAAAAAGTACTAGATCGCTATACAACCCGAGATATCAAAACATTAAGGATGAAATGCAACAAAGGGGTCGTAAATTTAAACCAAATTACCAATTTTCGACAAAAAAGACCAAATTCCATTCCTTCTTACTTTACTTTTGGGTCAACTCGTGGCTTGACTCTCTTATTTTATCCCCAGTGGAATCGCCAAGCTGTCGAAACTTTTTTGAAAAAACTTTTTTATTTTAAAAAAACGAAAATGGGAATCGCCACCAATCATTTTTGTGAGGTGTGATCGGGTTTCTTCTTAATTTACTCATTTTAATAGGAAGTTTAATTTATTAAAACGATATTTTTCAGTCTACAAAAATCCAAAAAAATGGGTTCGGGATTCGGTTACGCACGAGGAAGGATTAGCACCCTCGTAACGCCTAAAATTGATACCTAATTGATTAATTAATGTCTTAATGTCAAAAATTGAAAACTCGAAAGGAATTTGAAATACGATCCCTCTTTTTATTATGTTATTTTTAATTAAAATTATTCGAATATATCAAAATGTATAAAATGCCTTCTTATCTTGAAGTAACAAAATGTCACATCCCGTAAGTTAGGACACAACACCTCGAATCTTTGAGAATAAGCTTGCCTTTTATTTTTTATTTAAATCTCATATATTTTAATTTTAAAAGGATATTCAGTCATTTAAGTTCAATGAGAAAATCGAAACCCCGTAAGTTAGGGTACGACTTCTCGAATCCACAAATATAAAGCATTGCCTTATTTTGAATTTTTTTTGAATAATAATAAGTGTAATATTTAAACGAAATGTATTTCTCTTATTCAGGGAATAATACGACAATATTTAAACATTGCTTGGGACGTGATTACAATGAAATGAATGGTAATGTATAAGAATGGATTGATAATATACAAAAAATAAAAATGCCACGCTAGTGAATGGCAATAATGTAATTATGACAGTGATAATATACTAATTTGTAATGAAGATTGCAATGATCATATTATAATTATTATTCTAATAATAATACAAATAATCTGAGTAAGGTAAGTGATAATAATAATAATAATAATAATAATAATAATAATAATAATAATAATAATAATAATAATAATAATAATAAATTTACAAGTAAAAAACATAAACAATCTAATTTTTGAAAGTATAAAAAGGGGTAATAAATAGATGAATAGATGATAATAAAATAGTAATAATAGATAATAAAATGGTAATAATAATGAAGGTATAAATAAAATAAATAATCGATGAAAGAAAAAAAATTTTAAAAGAAATGAAAGAGCAATAAATAAATGATTACAAGAATTAAAATAAAAAAAATAAATGAATAATATATACATAGATAAATAAATGAGCAAGCAAATGAATAAAATAAAAGGAATAATGAATAAATAACGAGTAAATAAGTAAAAGAATTAAAATAAAAAGGGTTTAATTGTAACTTAAATAAAACTAGGGGTATAAATTACGAATAATAAATATAAGCTACTAAGGATTAAAACGTAACAAAACTGAAATCGTAGGATAAAAATAAAAGGAAAAATAAACTGGACCCGATTGTAAACCATTTAAAATTAAAAGGATCAGGACAGTAATTAAACGTGTTGATCCCATCTGGAAACCAAATCGAGTTTCGTGTCATCGAAAATGGCACCGTTTCAGGCATCCGTCTCTTAAAATGGTCCAAAGACCAAAATGAAAATAAAGTAAGATTAGGCGATAAAATAAAAAAACAGAGCAGTACTAAATTGAAGCAGACCGCAAAAGTGGAATGACTACAAGGGTGAATAGACCCCTAGTCCAAAAACACGCGGATCCTAGATTGGGTTGCGTCGCGTCACGGGTCGCTTCAAAACGACGTCGTTTAGACGTCTAAAATTCGGCCCAAAACGACGCCGTTTTGCAACTCTTATTTATGTCAATCTTTTTTTTAAATATCATTTCAGACCTAATTTTTAAAAAAATTGAAACCTCTTTTTTTTTCTCCCAAACCCTTTCCCCCTTTTGGTCATCGGCGCCGTCGTGGCAATTGATCATCGGCGACAGTGACCGTAACCTCCGGTGGCCGGAGCCGCACAAAAATGGGGTTTTCGGCCTTTTTTTCGACCATATCTGAAGGCCCAGCCTTCCGTTCGCGACAAAAAAAAATAAAATAAAAGGAAATTTTTCGGCCCTTTCTCCTAGCCGACATGCCTTCCGTCACCGTCGAAGCCCGGGCCAACCCCTAAGGGTCACCTTATGATTCTGTTTCAAAATCCTTGTTTTTTTTTGTATATTTCTCAGTGTCCCCAAAATTACATTGATTGTTATGGGTTTATAGCCAATTTACATTGTTGTTTTCACTATCTGCTCTACTGTTTTTGTTACTGTTGTTGGCATGTTTGTTTTTTTTTCTTTCTCTTTTCTTGCAGGTAACGGAGTCAACGGAGAGGAGAGGCAGACCCTTTGCTCTTTTGGTGAAATGGCAATCAAGGTGTGTCAGTCTCGGGATGAGGAGCCTCAAGACAAGGAGCTTCGGGCGGTGTGCACAAGGAAACGGGAGTGCGGAGCATTAGGGTTTCTAGTTTACTAAAAATAGTTTAGGTTGTGTGCCATTTGGGCCTGAAGGTTTTTAATTATTTTGGGTTGTTTTTGGTCTGATATTTTTTATAAATGATCTGTTTTTTAATTTTATTTTGGTTTTATTTATTTGGTCTTGGGCCCGGGCAAAATTGGGCTTCTACACGTATAAATAAATATTTTCTCTTGACTTATGGTTTAAAAGAATTTATAAGTAAAATATTGTATCAAGAAAATTTCATTTAAACTTAATTGATTTAAATTTTAAAGAGAAAATTAAATGACAGTACCAAACTTGAATTTAAAGTGACAACCTATTCCAATATTACCACACCGGCACAAATTTTGATCTTATCTGCTATTATTTAGGTTGCTAAACAAAGTAAACCGTAAGTTGGCTTTGCAAGCAAATGTAGCCCTTGGCAATGAAAGACCAAAGATTTCAGTCATGTCTAGTTCATCGGGCAACATCCCATCAGGTAACTCCCAATTAAAGCAATGGACTAATTGAGCTAAAGACTCACATTGATTAGCGCTAAATGCATTCCAGCGCAACCTCTCGACCTGATCCGAATGGGATGAACCGGAAATCATGTCCACGAAGATCTATGTTATTATTAATGAATCTTTCCGGAAAGAATTCTTCTGCATTTTCCGACCACATATTCCAGTCTCGACCCATTGACCAGATATTCACTTAGATCCGTGATTTCTTCGGTATGAAATATCCATTAATGACAAATCTTCTATGGATTCATGTGGAACTAGGAATGGAGCAACTGGATGCAATCTCAAACCTTCTATCACAACCATATCCAAATACGTTAGTTTCGATAAGTCTGACTCTTCGACAAGTCTATTCCTTCCAACCACAGTTTCCAACTCATGTTGAAGAGCAACCATAACTCGAGGATGCCTCAAAATTTCTGAAAATGTCCACACGATGGCTACAGCTGATGTTTCAAATGAAGCTGCAATCATATCCAATAGTGCAATCATATCCAATAGTATTGCCTTGATGTTTTTTCTCTTGATTATGTAGGTTTCATATTTGTCGTGAGGGTTCATTGGTTGATTCAACAAGGAAATCATAACATCAACGAAATCCCTATGGGGTTTGCGATCCTCGGCATCGGTCCCTTGCATATGTTCATCAATTATTTTCTCCAATACTGTATCAACTAACTCGCCCTCTTAAGCATTTGTCCTAATCCCTGGAGATGTTATTAATATATAGTAGTAGTTCTTAAACTAATGTATCATTACAATTATATTCCAAAGTGATAATGGTAGAAGGAAAAAGACAAACCTGGAGGTCAAGTGGAGCAAGATAAGGCACAAAATCTGATATATTGAAAGCTCTAGAGAGATGCATGGTTTGATCAATTAGTGACCTCAGCTTGAATCTATCATCATTGGAT
Organism: Gossypium australe; assembly: GCA_005393395.2. Classification (NCBI taxonomy): domain Eukaryota; kingdom Viridiplantae; phylum Streptophyta; class Magnoliopsida; order Malvales; family Malvaceae; genus Gossypium; species Gossypium australe. The sequence continues at coordinate 93,006,391 of CM016622.1, read as the reverse complement.
TGTCCAAATATAATCTTAAACATAATTTTTTCAATAAGCTCGCTGGCCTTCTCGCTAAGGTTCACCGTCTCACCCGCTGCCGCTGACTCCTTTACTGATTCAACCAACGACCTTAGCTCCGTTTCCTTACTGGGGCAAAATATTCAACTTTTGAAGCACTAAGGAGATGCAAAGTGCACCATTTCCGAACAGTTCGCCAATAGGAACCTTACGGAGTAAAACTCCCCGGCTTGCATTCCAGGCCTGCTAGCAAATACAAGGTCATGAGTTTTGAGGAATAGTTCAGCTGTTTCAGGTGATGATACCACGATTGTTGGTACACAGCCTAGCCTTATTGACATTATGGGGCCATATCTTTTAGCTAGATGGTGAAGATTTTGGTGAGGAAGCTTTCGTAGCATATGGAGGTTGCCGATTATGGGTAGGGCGCGGGGACCAGGAGGAAGTTTCTGCCCATTTTTGTTATGGTTTGATCGGGATGTGGTGGGGCGAAAGATGTAGATTAACAGAGAGTTCCAAGGAGAGCAAACACTAAAGCTAAGGTTGGAGAAATTTTCTCTCTCTCTCTGTGTTTTTTTTCTTTTACGGTGGGTTAGGGTTGGTGGGTATATATAAGCTATACACCAAACTAAAGTATGGAACCTGGCATATATTTACTGCCATATAAAAACATGGAGCCAAGTGGGGAGTGCCAAATCCAATCGTGATAATAATAAAAATAATCGCCTCGATTAACAAGCGTTAAAGTGTAATTGGAAGGAATGATTTTTGTTGAAGTAAGAAAAATCAGTTTTAAAATCAAATTTATTAGGTTGGACCGCGTGATTTTAGGGACAAGAACGGGAATTAGGAGTGGCATTGATAAATTATTTAATGAGGGAATTACTAGTAATTTACTGGATAAGTTATTATGTAAAGCATAGGGACTTAATTGAAGGGAACCAAGAATTGATGGATTAAATGGATTAATAACCAAAGCCCACATCATTAAACCAAGGATATAAATGCTATAATACCATCATCAAAATATACTTAGCCTTAGTTTTTTTATTGCTCTTGAAAAGTGTTTTGTGGTGATTTTGAAAATTTTGATTTAAAATTTTAGTGTATTAAAAAATGCTTTTAAAGATATAAAAGATTTATTTTAGATATAATATCGTAAAGTAAATAATATACATTTAAATGGTATTAAAATTAGTTAATATTACGTTTTGAGTAATATTATGATATAATATCATAATATGATAATAATACAATATAAAAATAATATACTATTAATATTTTGATACAATATATATTTTTCTTTCAAAGAATAAGCCCAAATTTGCTCCACGAAAATGAAAAATGGAGATATATTTGCATATTAAAATAAGGAGTGTCACTACAGCAAAACAGGTTTTTAGCGGCGGTTTTTTGGTAAGTGCCGTTAAAATTATTTGTTGCACTTGTAACACCGTTATAGACAACGTTGCCAAATTTTGTGGCGTTTATGTGAAAAAGCGCCGCTATAGAACATGACCTTTAGCGGCGTTTTTTCCAAAACCGCTGCTAAAGAACATGACTTTTCGCGGTGCTTTTCCCACAAACGCTATTATAGAACATGAGCAGCGCTTTCCTCACAAACGCCGCTATAGAACATGACCTTCAACGACGCTTTTATTGAAAACGCCACTAAAGGTCCTGTTCTTTAGCGGCGTTTTTAATAGAAGTGCCGCTAAAAGTATTGTTCTTTAGCGGCATTTGTGAAAAAAAAACGTCACTAACTTTAGCAGATTTCTAATATCCTATTTTCATTCATATACAACCCTTCCTGTAACATCAAATCCAACCAAAAACAACAAATCTAAATGATACTTCAAAAATCCAACGAAAGATATATGATCTAAATTAATAAATGAAATAACAAAATATTGTTACAATAATGTTAAAAGTTATAATGTTAAAATATTCTTATAATAAGAAAACAAACGTCTAAGATGGTGGATTTTGCGACTGTTGAAACATCTTCATCATATTCTGACGCTGTTGCTGGAGTGCGTTGTATTTTTTTGCTTTGCTCTGCTTCCCTCGCTGCTACCTCCGCTTTAAGTTGTAGCTGGAGTTCTTCGTATTTTCTTTGAACCTCTGCTTCTGTTGATGCTGCCTCCACTTTACGTTGAGCAATTTGCTCAACTGTGCTCGTTTGCATCTGAGCCATCTGGTCTCTTAACCTTTGAACTTCAGCTTGAGCCTGACTTCCTGAAGGCATGTATTGCTGCGAGCTGGATCTAAAATATTGGGTTGGGTTAACAAAAGATCCTTAAAATCGAACCCGACCATACCTTTCAAGACCCAAAACTTCTGTAATAATTCGGTTATCAATGTCGTAAAGATTAACAGAACTATCACTTAAAGCAATCGTGTTGTGCAGAAGCGTATAAAAGAGTAAAATTATTGTACTAAAAAATCACACTAAGTTCAATTCCCAGGAAAGAGAGGTGGATCACAAGGATCGTTTAAGTACCAGGGCTTTCCTAGCCAGAATATCTCTCTATCGTAATTTAATAGCACAATAAATCACTACAATCACACTCACAAAATATGAAAAATAATACAATAAATAACACTAGAATTTTAATGAGGTTCAACAAATTTTGCCTACGTCCTCGGGCACTACCAAATATGTTTCACTCCAAAATAAAAGTGAAGATTTACAAAGAGAGAGAACAATGCCTTAAGTAGAGAATGACAAATGTGGGTTGATAAAAATGAGAAATGGTTAGGCCTATTTATAGTTGAGGTTCAAGGATCAACTTGCAAAGTCACTATACAATTAGGGACAAAAAAAATTGCAATTATCTCATGCCAAATCTCAATTCCACTTTTGGTGCCTTAAATATCAGATTTCTAGTGGCAATATTTTGATACCTATATCTTTAACTTTCCAAAGTATGGATGATTGCAAATTGCTTCATACTTCGCCCTTTTATCCTTTAGTTTCTCCTAATAAATCAATCAAAGAGTCAGAAACGAAATATATAATAAAAACAAATGCAACATAACTTAACATCATTTGCACTACAAACGACGAATTAAACCATTATAATTAAACATTATAAATATTTAAAATAATTCAAATTTTATTAAGTAAATATACCATAATTTCTGCAGCTTCAGTAGTCATAGGAGATGTAACACCCCAAACCCAGCCTAGAAGTTAGGCCCGAATCTGGCATGTCACATGGAAGTGTTTTTCAAAACCATATATCTTGTTGTTAAAACCTGTTTGAGAGATAAAACCTCTTTGTTAAAACTCAAAATACTTAAGCAATTGTTGTCCACTTGAAAATGTAACTACTTGTAAAACCCTATCTGTAGCGGAAGCATATTTAAAATAAAGAATTTACGAAAAGGTGATGTTTAAAAACTGAGTTGCAGAAGCATTTTGAAAACGTTGCGGATGTTTTGAAGACAGTTATCGTTTTGGAAATCGTATTCCACTGTTAGCAGTTAGAAAACATCATAAATAAATATCACAAATAATAAGTTAAAAATAGAGAGGCCTTATTACAACCCAAATCAAATTATTCAAAAATAAATAATCAAAACGGAAAGCATAAGCAGTGTGTGGTCTTCTCCGAGTCCCTCGCAGCTCCGGACCGTCTAAGGCTGAGGATTACCTGTACAATTCAAAATGGGGTGAGTTTACAAAAACTCAGTATATAATCCCCTATTACGGTTATAATACCCAAATTTCGTCCGGGCCCATTGAACCAAGCCCATTAAAAACCCAATAACCAAGCCCAGTAGCAAACCCAATAAAAAAAATAATAAAAATAGTCCTTAAAATGTCCATTTACAAGAAAAGGTCCATTAAAGCCCAAATGCTGAAACCCAACTACAACAACCCACTAAGCCTAATCCATTAACCCAAGTCGGGCCACCACTAAGCCCAAACGCCAGTCCAAGCCCGCAATGGACTAGCCCAAACATTTCAGCCAGACAAGAGAACCCTAACCCTAACATTGCCGCCGCCGACCATTCATCTGCATCACGCCCCCTTCGTGCCGTTTCCAATACCCACGCGTGCAACGGTCCAACTCCCAGGCGCGTCGTTTCCCGCTTCGCACGCTTCTGACATCTCTGGCACCACCAACGCACCCTGAACCTCGGCCAGAAACCTCACGCGCCTCGGCCTTCGCACTTTTCCACTGCCCATCACCCCACGAGCGCACTACGCTCCACGCTCCTGACCAGCACACGCCTCGGACGACCCACACGCTTCGCATGCTTCGCCCATCACCTGCAAAAGACTGACAAACAAAAAACAGAGGCAACCAAGAGCAAATATGGGCGAAATAGTAGATTAAGAAAAACAGTTGTAATTTTTTGGCTATAAAGCCATTCAAACTTGATATAGAAGGGGTTCCTTTTTTTTCCCCCCTCTTGGTACGAAATTCCAGCAATAAAAAAGGGCAAAGAAAAGCATTCAAAAGGTTGATTTTATTCGCCCCGTCATGGCCCGAAATAATGGCGGGCGATCGCCTAGAAACCAATCGCCGGGGTGTGAGAGAGAAGGGGCCGAGGGAATCGTTTTGAATGGTGGCTGCGTGTTAGGGTTGGGGACTACTGCATTTACAAAAGGAGGTTTAGGTCTTTAATATAAACAGAACGGCGTCATTTCGTCTAAGGGAGGCTGCGTCTATCCCTCAAAAGGGATAATTCCGCTATCGGTCCCCTTTCTTTTGCGGCGTCGTTTGATCAGGCCCGCTTTGTTTTTTTTTTCTCTTAATTTTGCCCCAATATTTCAGTCGTGTTTCAAACTAGTTCCTTCCAAACGCAGCGCATAGAATTTGGGATATTTCACATTCGGCCCTCGCTATTCTTCTGCGCGTTATGCTCAGCTCCCTTACTTTGATTACTATTTTACCCCTTTACTTTGTCCTGATTTCAATTTAACCCTTTTTCGTTTATATTTTTTAATTATATTATAGTTTATATTATTACTGTCCTTATTATGTCTACTTTCCATTATTAAGTATTATATTATTGTTTTGTACATATCTTGTATTATTATCATCATTATTATTGTTATGCTTACTACTATTATTATTATATCGTACATACTTTGGCACTATATTATGGCTATTATTACTATATTTATATTTTTATATATTATGATTATATTATTATTATTATTATTATTATTTTATTATTATTATTATTATTATTATTATTATTATTATCTCATCATTATCATGTCATTATTTCTTATATTATATCGACATTGTATATAGTTTACATCTTTATCATTACATAGTCACTATTGGTAACATTACTAGTATTTTATACTCACTGTTATCATTATTATTATTCTTCGTCTTCTTGTAAAGATTCATCCCGCTTATCATTCTTCCGCTTTCTGTTTATTATCCTTCAGCATATTGGTTTTACTCATTCTATCTATTTCGTCTTGTCGTCATCGTTGGAATTTAACATATTTGTTCCATATGCTTGCTAGCATTGTATTTCATTTTTGCATTTTGTTACAATTTCGTGCTACTTTTTACCCAATACAAAATTGATTTCTTTCATGAAGGCAACATTTCGTATTTAGAAATTTGAGAAAATCGTGCCTTAACTTACTAGGTCTCGAGTTTCCTCGTTTAACCTAAATAACGAAATATCTTTTAAAATAAAATCTTTTTGAATAAAAATAAAAAAACTTATTTTCGAAAATTCGATATGTCATGACCTAACTTACTGGATGTGACATTTCGTTATTTCGAAATAAGGTTTTTCTAAACGAGGCAATATTCATCTTGGATTCGGGGGTTTAAATTATCGTGTCCCAAAGTATTGGATGTGATATTTTATTCCTTCGGAACGAGGAAAGCTTGATATTTAATTCGAAGAAATTCGAATATTTTTTAAAGGGGATCATATTTTTTTAAATCCATTTTTATAATTTTCAACTTTCGACATAAGGACATTAACTAATCAATTTGGTACCAATTTTGGGCGTGACGAGGGTGCTAACCCTTCTTCACACGTAACCGACTCCCGAACCCATTTTCTCAAATTTTCGTAGACCAAAAGCATTGTTTTAGTAAATCAAAATGTTTTATTAAAACAAAGGTGATCCGATCACACCTAATAAAAGATCGGTGGCGACTCCCGTTTTCTATTTTCAAAACCCAAGTTCGATTCCCGCCTTTTCAAAAAAGGATGGTTTCGACAGCTTGGCGACTCCGCTGGGGACATCAATAAGAGAGTCAAGCCATAAAATTGATTACTTTTTGTTCTTTTGTCAAAATTTGGAAAATCGCTTTCAAAAATCATTCTTCACTTGATTTAAAGTAAAAAGCTTATCCTCGAGAGTACAAAGTGTTGTGCCCTAACTTACTGGGTGTGACATCTCGATACTTCGAGGTAAGAATTTTCAAAATAACAATGATCCGAATTGTATCCTATCTTACTCTCGAGAATTCGGCGTGCTGTGTCCTAACTTACTGGATATGGCATCTCGATACTTCGAGATGAGAGGGTGTTTTAATTCCAATTCATTTGAGTGTTTTAAAATCAATGAAAATGATCGTTTTTATTCGATCTCTATTTTAAATTTTGTGGGTGCTAAGATTGCAATAATGTTGATATTTCTACATTCATATTTGCATGACCGTTGTGGTCACACCCCTAAGTGGGAGCGAGAAGCTATGCCTTCGTGAGGTTTTCACCTCCGCACGGGCTAGGGGACTGCTTCCGAGATACATCCGTACCTATGTCTTCGTGAGGTTTTCACCTCCGCATGGCCATAGGGAAATGTATCCCCCTGAACCGAACTCGATCTATATGAGCCTATAATGGGTGAAGGTCGAGGAATCTGCTGGTTTGGGTACCATTACTTTAGAACCAAACCACATGTAGAGAGACCTAAGAACCCATCCTAGGTAGAGCCACGTCAAAGCTTAGTGGTCACCCGATAGGTACTTTGTTTATCACTCCTGTGCTAATGTGTTTCCTTCTATTTTGATTGCATTGCATTGCATCATCATAGAAAAGAGGTGCTGATTAATATTCGATTGCTAAATAGAGGAGTTTTTCATAAGCAAATAAATTTCTTGATAAAGTGAATTGTAATACGGTTGCTCCGATATAGTCCAAATAAACAACGAAAGAAGGCCAACAGTCCACAGAAGAATACAAGACTTTGTTCCATGATTCAAGTCAACAAGGATTATTCAAGAGTCATCACCCTCAGACTTTCTAAAGGAGCCTATGAACGATCACAGAGGATAAACGAGTGAAGAGATACGGCTCGAACCAAGCCACAAAGAGCTAGAAGAGGCATCTACGAAGAAAGCGCATAAGACATGACTATGATATCCGGCCACGAAGGAAAAGATTGGTGTTTTGTTTGGACTATGAGAACAAAATCGTATATTCAATCCATTTTATGTAAAGAGCTTCATTTTCTAGAAAAGTTCTTCTAATGAAACTGAATTAACAATCAGCGCCTTTCTTTTTGCATTCATTCCATGCATTTGCATTGCATTGCATCATCTTAGAAAGGAGGTGTTGATTCGTGTTGGATTGCTAACTAGAAGAATTTGTCATAAGAAAATATGTTACTTGATAAAGTGGAATACGATACGGTCATCTGAACATGACCTAGGGAAACAACAAGACAAGACATTGTAGAAGGTTCAAGCCGACAAGGATTGTTCGGGAGCCATCCTAAGATTATGAGCACCACGGAGGACACGTGGGTGATGAGGTACGACAACGAAGAGTTAGAAGAGACATCTAAGGAAGCCATGGGACATGACCACAACGTCCGGATAAGAAGAAGAAGATTTGTCTGAAAATTCAAGCCGACAAAGATTGTTCGAGAGTCATCAAAAGATTAGGAGCATCAAAACATAAGGGAGTGACGAAGAACAACCTGGATCAAGCAAACAAAGAGCTAGAAGAGACGGGACACGACCACAATGTTTGGGTACGAAGAAGAAGATCGGTGTCTTCACATGGACTGAGAGGAAGAGGCCGTATATACGGTCCACTTTATGAAAGGAACATACTTTCTAGGCAAGTTCTTCTAATAGGAATTGAATTCATAATCAACGTCCCCATTTCTTCTTGCATTGCACTTCATGCATTTTGCATTGCATATCATGCATTTAGCATCGCATTTCATGCATTTAGCATCGCATTTCATGCATTTGCATTGCATTTCATGCATTTGCATTACATCATATCACATGCATTAAAACTTGTAACAAAACTCTAATTAAGGTGAAATTATCTCAGAAGACATGGACCGGAGATTGGAGAGATTAGAGCAAAGACAAATCTTGATGCAAGAACAATTGGCCAGAATTCAACAGGATATGCAAGATCAAATGAATATGATGCACCAGTTAACCCAATTACTAGTCGAAAGACTTGAGAAAAGGGGTGGTCCAGTGGTCAGCAGTACAGATGGTGATGAAGAAATCGTTTATTCCCTGATGAATATTCCGACTCAACCAGATACACAGTCGCATAGGGGACCCGTCATTATTAAGCCCCAATGTCAGATTAATACCCCAGCACTGTTGAATCTCCCAATGGGCTCATGTTTTAACCCTAATGACTATCAAGCCAAACCGGTTGTTCAAGCGGAGACAAAAGAAAGGAGAGAGCAGACATCAAGGGCCCCGAAGAAGAAGGAAAAGGAGATGGGTAGTACAAGTAAGCGCGACAAGGACCGTCCGGAGCTGATTTCAGTAAGCCAGTTAAGGATGGTGACTACCAACCCTCAAGGCCCTCTTAAACAGGATTCCAACCCAAAGCCTAACACTGGAGGGTTCCACTTCACACTCATCTCGATGACATACAAAGAGCTCTATCAAAATTTATTTGATGCACATGTGGTGTCTCCCTACTATTTGAAGCCATTACAACCCCCATATCCTAAATGGTATGATCCTAACGTTCAATGCGACTACCATGCAGGAATAACAGGTCACTCAACCGATAACTGCATTGCATTTAAGAAGTTGGTTGAAAAGTTCATTAAGATAGGAATTGTACAGTTTGACGATTTTTTAGGACCTAATCATTCTGATGAAGCCGTAACAGAAACCGGGACGAGGCAGAAGAATGCATTTCCTTGAAGAAAGTCCTCGAAATCGGGAAACAAGGACACTAACGATGTATCTGTAAAGTGAACCGAAGAATCAAAGTTTCCAAGACCTTGCATGTTTAGGAGTGTTTTGAACAATGAGACTGTGGAAGAGACCCCTGTGTTTTAGAGCTAACTTGAAGTAATGTCCAAAACGTGCTTGTTGCTCTAAAGCCTAGGAGCAATAAAAATCTTTTTGTGAAATAGGCTTGTGTCCGGAATTGTCATTTCAATAAAATGTACCTTTCTAAGTAAATATTTGCATGCTTTACACTTTTCCTTTTTCATTTTTCATTCATGTCTGTATCATACATATAATCATCCTTAGAATCAGTTGTTCTTTGGATTTTCTACCTCACACCCACAATGGGTCCCTAGATATCAATAACACGAGCGACACTGTTGCTGGCTCTCTTTTTAGCGAAATATGGGTCTAAGGGATCCTAAGACCTTGAAGATGACAAGATTGTAACCTATCTTTTGATTTGTTAAGGATGGTAGAATAAGCGAAAATAGACTCCACCTCGCAAAAAGGGTCAGTGGACGTTGCGAGCTTAAGAAAAAGCTCAATCCACCACAGAAATAAGGCGAGACGTCATTAAGATATTTTCAAGAATTCTAAGATATTTCTATGATCATATCAAGACACGCTAGATTGCTAAAACGTCAGGATGTTGGAACCCATGTTGATGGTTCTACAATGGCCAAGCTAATTAAGAAGTTCGAACTACTGGTCTGCTTAGAAAAGAGACGCCAAATCAAAGAAGTCAAGACTTATGCGGGGCCATAAGGGGGCATAAACGTTACGGCACCGATCTCGCCAAAGGTATCCAGCCGATACTAGCACTTCTTCGTGGTTATCAAATACTTCACTAAGAGGGTAAAGGTTGCTTCATATGCCAAAGTTACAAAGGCAACAGTCATCGAATACAAATTCAAATCCAAGCTCAAAAAAAAAAAAAGGGCGGCAATGAAGAATGCCAGAAAAAAACATCAGAATCAGGCGCCTTACTAGTGTAGCAAAAACAACCAGAAATCATGCGAAAACTGACTGAGGCTTGTAAAGGTTGGCATAGAGAAGCTACCATTTACCCCCTATGTTCTAGAGCGTTGGCTGGAACCTTGATTGGGGGCAACAGAAACTTCACCGGGGCAACACATTTCTTATCGATTTTGGCCAATTGGAGTTGGAACTAGATGGGGCAAAACAGATCCAATCTAATGCGACCAGGTGAATTTGAAAATAAGGTTATCTATCATGCTCAAATGATGCGAGGTCATAACAAAATGATTCACCCTAGAGAATTTCACGTAGAGCTTAGAAGAGGATTTCTTCCATGCAAAAGGAACTTCGAAAGAAAGCGAGTGCCGAACTAGGAAGGACCTCATGAAATGAAGAAGGCCTGTTCTGGGGGAGCATGAATATCGACCAAAATGGATGGTCGGGACTTGCCCAATTTGGAGAATTCGAGTTCAAAAAAAAAAAAGAAGAAGAGGAAGAAGGAGAGAGAAAACCAGCGAAAAAGAGGAAAGAAAAAGGAGAGGTCAAGGCGAAAACCTGCAAAGGGCGCTTTGAGACCAACGGGATTTTGAGTTGAAAACTCGGAAAGAGCAGCTCAAATTTTGATAAAAAATGGGAGGCATACAGTAGTCTCGCTGCGCTTGAGATAACGATGAAGATATATGTTACATCTGGGGCATCGACAAAGTACTCCTGATCCCCTAAACACATGTTGAGCTTAAAATGGTCCTCAAGAAGTTGGAACAGAGGAGCTCGGGCTGCGATATCTGGGGCACCTAGCTTCTATTTTATCCATTTTAATTCGTTATTTGTAATTATCTACCGATAAATCTCCTCCTTGGTTGTATTTGCTAGCCTTGATCAAACTGGTTTGTTTCAAACTTTTCCCCTTAGTCAGTTTCTTTTTTGTCCCCTGTTACAACCTTTTTGGGCATTTTGCGTCAAAATAACGATTTTTGGACTAATAATGCTTTCACGAAAGGAGTTTTGCATACTACTCTAAGAAAACCTAAATAATACAACAATATGAAACAGGATTGTTGTTTAGAATCCACCAAACTTAAAGGTTGGAGATATCTGAATCCAAATTGAGGTTATCTCCTTGGATTTTTTCCAAAAATGGTGATTAAACAAAATGACAAGGTATTGCATCAGTAATGCGATCCTGATGAGAAATGGGCATTGGTAACCCAAGTACAAAACGGGAATCATTCTCGAAAGAAAATGATATGCTGCATTCATACGAGCCTCACGCATATACATCTGGTGGAAGTCGCCCGAAGAGTGGTCAATAAATGGAAGCTAATCCTATAATAGCGACAAGACAAGTTAAAGAAGTCGCAAATGCTACAACCCCGCGTCATAGTAGGATGGATCGAAAATGATGCAAATTCTAAACCCCTGACATTGAAGTTACATTGGGGCAAGTCACTTGAGCGAAATATGACTGTTTGTACAAATAACATCCTGCATTCATACAAATGTCCTCCATAAGGCACGTCTACCTAGGGGCATTCGATTCATTTTGATCATTACACCCTAATCATTCTCATGACATTCTGCATTCAAGAAAATGTCACCCATAACACGCGTAGTGAAGAGGTCGTTAGTTGCTCCGATCGTAATATCCTCATTATTTGCATAAGCATAAGCACATTCAAGGACAGGTTCCTCAAAGAATAGTGTAGCAAGTTCAGATCGTGTTCCCTAAGAGATGGTAATGGAGAAGATCGAAGACAACGAATCTGGCACTCCTGAGCTTTGCGGGAGGCAGATTGAAGACAACAAATCTGGCATTCCTGAGCTTTGCAGGAAGCAGATTGAAGACACAAATCTGGCATTCTTGAGCTTTGCAAGAAGCAAATCGAAGACAAAAGATCTGGCACTCCTGAGCTTTGCAGGAGGCAGATTGGAAACAGAAAGATTTGGCATTCCTGAGCTTTGCAGGAAGTAAATCGAAGATAACAGATCTGGCACTCCTGAGCTTTGCAGGAGGCAGATTGAAGACAACAAATCTGGCATTCCTGAGCTTTGCAGGAAGCAGATTGGAGACACAAATCTGGCATTCTTGAGCTTTGCAAGAAGCAGATTGAAGACAGAAGATCTGGCACTCTTGAGCTTTGCAGGAGGCAGATTGGAAACAGAAAGATTTGGCATTCCTGAGCTTTGCAGGAAGCAAATCGAAGACAGAAGATCTGGCACTCCTGAGCTTTGCAGGAGGTAGATTGGAAACAGAAAGATTTGGCATTCCTGAGCTTTGCAGGAAGCAAATCGAAGACAGAAGATCTGGCACTCCTGAGCTTTGCAGGAGGCAGATTGGAAACAGAAAGATTTGGCATTCCTGAGCTTTGCAGGAAGCAAATCGAATACAACAGATCTGGCACTCTTGAGCTTTGCAGGAGGCAGATTGAAGACAACAAATCTGGCATTCCTGAGCTTTGCAGGAAGCAGATTGAAGACACAAATCTGGCATTCTTGAGCTTTGCAAGAAGCAGATTGAAGACAGAAGATCTGGCACTCGTGAGCTTTGCAGGAGGCAGATTGGAAACAGAAAGATTTGGCATTCTTGAGCTTTGCAGGAAGCAAATCGAAGATAACAGATCTGGCATTCCTGAGCTTTGCAGGAAGCAGATTGAAGATAGAGGATCTGGCATTCCTGAGCTTTGCAGGAAGCAGATTGAAGACTTTCTAAATAAGGAATATCACCTTTATACAAATACAAAAAGCTTATTCTCAAGAATCTGAAATGTCGCGTCCTAACTTACTGGATGTGATGTTTTGATTTTTCGAGATAAAATTTCTAAATCAAAGCCATGTTTTGTATTTAGAAATTCAAGAGATCGTTACTCTGGGGGATTTAAGTCATCGTGTCCTAAAGTATTGGATGTGGCACTTTTTCCTCCAAAATGAGAAAATCTTGAAGATCTGGCATTCCTGAGCTTTGCAGGAAGCAGATTGAAGACGGCAAAATCTGGCATTCCTGAGTTTTGTAGGAAGCAGATTGAAGAAAGCAAATCCGGCATTCCTGAGCTTTGCAGGAAGCAGATTGAAGTCAGCAAATCTGGCATTCCTGAGCTTTGCAGGAAGCAGATTGAGGACAGAGGATCTGGCATTCCTGAGCTTTGCAGGAAGCAGATCGAAGACTTTCTAAATAAGGAATATTACCTTTATACAAATACAAAAAGCTTATTCTCAAGAATCGGAAATGTCGCGTCCTAACTTACTGGATGTAATGTTTTGATTTTTCGAGATAAAATTTCTAAATCAAAGCCATGTTTCGTATTTAGAAATTCAAGAGATCGTTACTCTGGGGGATTTAAGTCATCGTGTCCTAAAGTATTGGATGTGGCACTTTTTCCTCCAAAATGAGAAAATCTTGAAGATCTGGCATTCCTGAGCTTTGCAGGAAGCAGATTGAAGACGGCAAGACTGACATTTCTGAAGATACAGAGAATCAAATTGAAGTCAGTCCAAGTTGCAGTAAAATGGACCAAAGTAGCGAAAGGCAAGGGGCTAGAATACGAAGAATAAGGGCGCCAAAAATCCAGAGTCAGTGGACCCGGGCAAATTTGGGCCTTCTTTATGTCTTTGCTCTATTCTCGTTACACGACAATGAGCAAAGAGGGGCAGCTGTAATACCCAAATTTCGTCCGGGCCTATTGAACCAAGCCCATTAAAAACCCAATAACCAAGCCCAGTAACAAACCCAATAAAAAAATAATAAAAAGTCCTTAAAATGTCCATTTACAAGAAAAGGTCCATTAAAGCCCAAATGCTGAAACCCAACTACAACAACCCACTAAGCCTAATCTATTAACCCAAGTCGGGCCACCACTAAGCCCAAACGCCAGTCCAAGCCCGCAATGGACTAGCCCAAACATTTCAGCCAGACAAGAGAACCCTAACCCCAACATTGCCGCCGCCGACCATTCATCTGCATCACGCCCCCTTCGTGTCGTTTCCAATACCCACGCGTGCAACGGTCCAACTCCCAGGCGCGTCGTTTCCTGCTTCGCACGCTTCTGACATCTCTGGCACCACCAACGCACCCTGAACCTCGGCCAGAAACCTCACACGCCTCGGCCTTTGCACTTTTCCACTGCCCATCACCCCACGAGTGCACTACGCTCCACGCTCCTGACCAGCACACGCCTCGGACGACCCACACGCTTCGCATGCTTCGCCCATCACCTACAAAAGACTGACAAACAAAAAACAGAGGCAACCAAGAGCAAATATGGGCGAAATAGTAGATTAAGAAAAACAGTTGTAATTTTCTGGCTATAAAGCCATTCAAACTTGATATAGAAGGGGTTCCTTTTTTTCCCCCCTCTTGGTACGAAATTCCAGCAATAAAAAAGGGCAAAGAAAAGCATTCAAAAGGTTGATTTTATTTGTTATTTACTGCTATCTACTGTTATTTTATTTTTCTTTATTCTTCGTGATTTCAAAACCATACAAAAAGGTATAGAAAGGGACTTACTCGGGAAAAAGGCGCGTCATCGGGGTTCCCTCTTCATCGACGAGGCTGGGTCGGGGGTAGAAAAGGGCGAGTTCTCTCCTTCCCCTTCTCTGCTCCGTCATTCGATCTCACGGACGCTAGGGCCCAGCCCTTGAAGCGAGGGCCTCGAATGGAGTCGAAGGCTCGCCCCCAGTCGTCATGGCCACCGAAATAATGGCGGGCGATCGCCTAGAAACCCAATCGCCGAGTGTGAGAGAAGAAGGGGCCGAGGGAATCGTTTTGAATGGTGGCTGCGTGTTAGGGTTGGGGACTACTGCATTTGCAAAAAGGAGGTTTAGGTCTTTAAATATAAAACAGAACGGCGTCGTTTCGTCTAAGGGAGGCTGCGTCTATCTCTCAAAAGGGATAATTCCGCTATCGGTCCCCTTTCTTTTGCGGCGTCGTTTGATCAGGCCCGCTTTGTTTTTTTTTTCTCTTTAATTTTGCCCCAATATTTCAGTCGTGTTTCAAACTAGTTCCTTCCAAATGCAGCGCATAGAATATTTGGGATATTTTCACATTCGGCCCTCGCTATTCTTCTGCGCGTTATGCTCAGCCCCCCTTTACTTTGATTTACTTCTATTTTACCCCTTTACTTTGTCCTGATTTCAATTTAACCCTTTTTCGTTTATCTTTTTTAATTATTATTATTAGTATTATTATTATTATTGTCCTTATTATGTCTACTATTTCCATTATTAAGTATTATTATATTATTGTTTTGTACATATCTTGTATTATTATCATCATTATTATTGTTATGCTTACTACTATTATTATTATTATATCGTACATACTTTGGCGCTATTATTATGGCTATTATTACTATATTTATATTGGTATATTATACGTATATATTTCGTATATTATTATTATTATTATTATTATTATTATGATCATCATCATCATTATCATGTCATTATTTCTATTATATTTATATCGGCATTGTATATAGTTTACATCTTTATCATTATCATTATAGTCACTATTGGTAACATTACTAGTCGTATTTTATACTCACTGTTATCATTATTATTATTTCTTCGTCTTCTTGTAAAGATTTCATCCCGCTTATCAATCTTCCGCTTTCTGTTTATTATCCTTCAGCATATTGGTTTTACTCATTCTATCTCTATTTTCGTCTTGTCGTCATCGTTGGAATTTAACATATTTGTTCCATATGCTTGCTAGCATTGTATTTCATTTTTGCATTTTGTTACAAATTCGTGCTACTTTTTACCCAATACAGAATTGATTTCTTTCATGAAGGCAACATTTCGTATTTAGAAATTCGAGAAAATCGTGCCTTAACTTACTAGGTCTCGAGTTTCCTCGTTTAACCTAAATAACGAAATATCTTTTAAAATAAAATCTTTTTGAATAAAAATAAAAAAACTTATTTTCGAAAATTCGATATGTCGTGACCTAACTTACTGGATGTGACATTTCGTTATTTCGAAATAAGGTTTTTCTAAACGAGGCAATATTCATCTTGGATTCGGGGGTTTAAATTGTCGTGTCCCAAAGTATTGGATGTGATATTTTATTCCTTCGGAACGAGGAAAGCTTGATATTTAATTTGAAGAAATTCGAATATTTTTTAAAAGGGATCATATTTTTTTAAATCCATTTTTATAATTTTCAACTTTCGACAGAAGGACATTAACTAATTAATTTGGTACCAATTTTGGGCGTGACGAGGGTGCTAACCCTTCTTCACACGTAACCGACTCCCGAACCCATTTTCTCAAATTTTCGTAGACCAAAAGCATTGTTTTAGTAAATCAAAATGTTTTATTAAAACAAAGGTGATCCGATCACACCTAATAAAAGATCGGTGGCGACTCCCGTTTTCTATTTTCAAAACCCAAGTTCGATTCCCGCCTTTTCAAAAAAGGATGGTTTCGACAATGGTCATTATCTGGGCTTGAGCCCATATGGTATCAGTTCGGGCCTAAGCCCTATTCGGTAACAGTCTGGACCTAAGCCCTAAATCATATGCAAACGAACATGTAATCCAACCCTTAAAAGTCAACTTACCACCCGTACCAACCATCTCTCCATGTGGGGACTAAGTCAACCCACCCAGCCAACTCTCCAATAATACCAACCAACTCTCCATGTGAGGACCATGTCGACCTACCCATCCAACTCTCCAATAATACCAACCAGCTCTCCATGTGGGGACCATGTCGACCCACTCAGCCACTCTCCAATAATACCAACCAGCTCTCCATGTAGGGACCATGTCGACCCACCTAGCCAACTCTCCAATAATACAGCCTAGCTGCTAACAACGATATACGAGGCTGAGCCACTAGGATCAGAATACGTGGCGATGCCACTATAACGGTACTTCCTCCAAATCAGAAAAAACTCAACCCAATACAATATGTCATGTCGTAACTAGCCAATCATAATCAATCATACAATTATTGCACATACATTGCTGGTACTACCACTAAGGGTATAACGGTCATACAACCACAGTCAAATTAGTCAACTCATAGTCTAAGTCAGTCATTTACCCACAAGGGTAAAATAGTCATCTTACCCTATAACGGCTTTTTGGTAATCCTACCCTATAGGGGTAATTCAGTAATTTTACTCTACAGGGGTATTTTAGTAATTTTGTAAATTGAGGGTATTTCAATAATTTTACAAACCGGGGGTATTTTGTAATTGCACAAACTAGGGGTATTTCGGTAATTTTACAAACTAAGAGTATTTTAGTAATTTTGCAAATCAGGGTATTTTGGTAATTTCACAAATCGGGGTATTTCGGTAATTTTACAAGTTAGAGGTATTTTGGTAATTTTGCAAACCAGGGGTATTTTGGTAATTTTACAAATCGAGGGTATTTCGGTAATTTTTCAAATTGAGGGTATTTTTGTAATTTTGTAAACCAAGGTATTCTAAACAGAAATAACGATACAAATGGGCCTAGGGCCCATTCTCAGCCCAAATGGGCCCACACGCTCTTGTGGCCCATTTAGCCCAAATCTAGCCACAAATATGAGATTCACATAGTCTAGTCCAATATTTACTACACAGTCATACAACTTATCCAATTGGGCCCATGGGCCCATTGGCCCCATATGGGCCCTTTCGGCCCATCGTGGCCCAAATAGCCTAAACCCACAAGAACACTCATGATGGCATCAACTATCGCGTCGAAGCTCCTACACGTGCGCTCGCACGCTCGTGTGGCTACCATCGCCGTGTGACCGGCATTTCGGCATTTGCCGCTCTACAGTTAGAGTAGTGCGAAATACACACCTGATAGGAATTTGGAGTTAATCCACGCTCTGAACACTCCTATGCCTAAACGCCAACCAAGGTATGCTTACTCTCCTCATAGATCGGCTCTATTTAAAGCCAGCTTCTCGCTTACTCTCATGCTAGCTTCCCGATGTGGGATCCCTCCTTCAGTAGAGTTTAATTCCATCACAACCACCTGTCGTCCCAACTTAGCAAAATAAATATCCCTTTTTGCTTGCAATGGGATTCGAACCCTTGCCCTCTCCTATACTCCAGACGCTACATGCCACCACAACACAATCTCATTTTGTGACTTAAAACATGCGCAACTAAATATAAGCCTATGGGCCAAAGTCTAAGTTCATTTAAAAAGAAATCAAAATGAATTGCAAGCGCCAAGACTTGAGCCCAAGCTCTCCCTTACACCCTTAATGACACTTTGTCACTAGACCACTCCCTTCCTTGTGTCATTTTTTTCCACATTTTATTCTTAAAGCCTACTTACTTACTCCTTGGGTTTTATTCACCTAAAACCAAATTTTTTCCTAAAGCCCAGGTTTGATCCCGGGATTTCATGGAAGCCCCCTAACTGTAACACCCCAAACCCGACCTAGAAGTTAGGCCCGAATCTGGCGTGTCACATTGAAGTGTTTTTCGAAAACCATGTTTTCATTGAAAACCCTTCTTGTTTAAAAGCTTAAGTAAAATCCCAGTTACGTTAGTTTTATTCCCCAAAACACTTTTTTCAGTTGCAGAAGCTAATTTTGAAAGTAATTGATTTACGAAAAAATTAAGTCGTAAAACCATTTAAAAAATGTTGCGAAAAAGTAATGTTGTTTTAAAACAGTTAGCATTTTGGAAAACTGTGATTTACTTCTAACAGATATAAATTAAAATAAAACCAATCTAAAATTTAAAGTGCGAAAACTTTAAAATGCCTTATTACAACCCAAATCAAAATATTTCAAAGTAGATAATCAAAACGGAAAACATAAGCAGTGTGTGGTCTTCTCCGAATCCCTCGCAGCTCCGAACCGTCTAAGACTGGGGATTACCTGCACAGTTAAAAACGGGGTGAGTTTATGAAAACTCAGTGTGTAATCCCCTTTCTAAAGTAACAGCCAGTATACAGAAACAGAACCCGAAGTAGTCTGGGCTAAAGCCCTTTAATAGTTACAGTACAGTACAGATCAGAGCATGCGTGGGCCAAGCCCACTACAATATTATTTGGGTCACAACCCATAACAGAATCAATTGGACCTGGCCCAAACCAATAACAGATCTCATAACAGATATGCAATAGTATGAGGATGCATCTCATCCCAAATCCAACCCTGCACTCCAATTCCCTTTTAACCCTACACCCATGTGGGGATATAAATATCAACCCACCCATCCCTACACTCCAAAGGTAGCACCAACAGCGGCACTACTCAAATGTTGCAGCAAGGCTACTAAGCATATATATACAGCTCTAAGCCTTCAGTAGCGGTATTAAAATTGACACAAAGCCATCAGTAAATGTATTATGTTTGGCATATAGCAATCAGTGACAGTAATATAATCGACACACAGCCTTGGGTAGATATGATCGACATAGAGTCATCGATATATATGTTAGGCACATAGCCACGGATAAATACGATTGGCACAAAGCCATAATCAAGATGGCACAGAGCCATATTTAGGTTGGCACAGAGCCATATTCAGATTACGCGGCTTTAAGCCGTCCGTTGGTCCACAGTCTTCGTGCGACCCGTGCGACCCTATCAGAACTTCCTCCGTATCAATGTCCCAACCCCATGCAATATGTCGTGTATGTCATGCTCAATCATTACACATGTATGCAAAATGGTCATACTCAGTAACAGTTATTTCAACACATATTAACAGCATATCAACCATATGCCCATAGTCAAGTCAGTTAAAACACAGTCATACGATCACAGTCAAATCAGTCATTTACCCATAAGGGCAAAACAGTCATTTACCCTATAAGGGTATTTCGATAATCCTACCCTTCAAGGGTATTTCGATAATTCTACCCTATAGGGGTATTTCAATAATTCTACCCTATAGTGGTATTTTAATAATTCTACCTTATAGGGGTATTTCGATAATTTTGCAATTTGGGGTATTTCGATAATTTTACAAACCGAGGGTATTTCGATAATTTCACTAATTGAGGGTATTTCGATAATTTTGCAAATTGAGGGTATTTCAATAATTTTGTAAATTAGGGGTACTTTGGTAATTTCACAAACTGAGGGTATTTCGGTAATTTTCTAAACTGAGGGTATTTTGATAATTTTCCAAACTGAGGGTATTTTGGTAATTTCACAAATCAGGGGTATTTCGATAATTTTACAATCTGAGGGTATTTCAGTAATTTTACAAATCAGGGGTATTTTTGTAATTTCACAAAATAGAGGTATTTCAGTAATTTTAATCTGAGGGTATTTTGGTAATTTCTCAAATTAGGGGTATTTTGGTAATTTTACAAACCAAGGGTATTTTAGTAATTTTATAAACTAAGGGTATTTCAGTAATTTTGTCAACCCCTCAGAAGGTCTATAGTCGCCTCGAGCGACTCAAGTATTCTAAACAGAGATAATGATGCGAATGGACCTAAGGCCCATTCTCGGCCCAAGTGGGCCCATACGCTCGTGTGGCCCATTTAGCCCAAATCTAGCCACAGATATGAGATTCACATAGACCAGTCCAATATCTACTACACAATCATACAATTTATTCATATGGGCCCACGGGCCTATTGGCCCCACATGGCCCATTTCGGCCCATCGAGGCCCAAACAGCCTAACCAACAAGAACATTCATGATGGCCTCAACTATCGCGTCGAAGCCCCTACACGTGTGCTCTCACGCTCCTGTGGCTACCATTGCCGTGTGACCAGCATTTCGGCATTTTCCGCTCTACAGCTAGAGTACTGCGAAATACACACCTGATAGGAATCTGGAGTTGCTAATCCGCGCTCCGAGCACTCCTATGCCCAAACACCCACCACGGTATCCTTACTCTCCTCATAGATTGCTCTATTTAAAGCCAGCTTCTCACCTTCCCTCATGCTAGCTTTCCGATGTGGGATCCTACCTTCAGCAGAGTTTAATTCCATCTCAAACACTTGCCGCCCCAACTTAGCAAAATAAATATCCCTTTTTTGCTTGCAATGGGATTCGAACTTAGGCTCCCTTGTAACATAATCCACGCCGCTAGCCACTTTACCAACTAGCTCCTTGTTGTCTTAAAACATGCGCAACTAATTATAAGTCTATGGCCAAAGTCTAAGTTCCTTTAAAAAAATCAAAATGAAATGCAAGCGCCAAGACTTGAACCTTGGACCCCTTGCTTCCTTGTGTGGCGTCATTCCCTTTTCTTCTATGTGGCACCATTTGCCACCAGTCCACAACTTATCTTGTATCATTTTTCTCCACATTTTATTCTTAAAGCCTACTTACTAACTCCCAGGGTTTTACTCACCTAAAACCAAAATTTTCCTAACGCCCAAGTTTGATCTCGGGACTTTATAGAAGCCCCCTAACCCTCCAAAATCACTCACCTAATAGGTCCAACTTGCATTAGTGTCATTCTTTCGTTCTAAAAAATTTTAAACGCTCCCATGCCCAAGGCCCAATGGGCCCAATTCTACTAGGCCCAAATTCGGGGCGTTACACTAACCTTCCAAAATCACTCACCTAATAGGTCCAACGTGCATTAGTGCCGTTCTCTTGCTCTCAAAAATTTTAAATGCTCCCATGGGCAAGGCCCAATAGGCCCAATTCTACTAGGCTAATAAATTCGGGGCGTTATAGGAGATCCATCTTTCTTTCTATGTGTAATGTCAAAAAGCTGAAGGCGTCCAACTTTTTGGCTAGACGATAATTCCTACAATATAGTAGTAAAAATATTATTTAATATAAAGTAATTAATATTTGACACAATTAATAAATTCAAAATACCTCGGCCTTAGCTACACAAGCAAAACTTTTTGACCCAGCTGTGTGCGTGAATTTTTATTTTTGCCTACTTGTAGTCCCAACTCGCTCACGATCCTACATTATGAAATTACTATTACGTATATAGTAAATACTATAAACAGAAATAATTATAAGAGTTTGGAAGTAGGTAATACCTCTCATTTCTTTGAATTCCAAAATCTAACTGTATCTTCCCATTGGTACCTCAGCATTCCCGGTGGGACATTTTGCAATTTCTCTTCAAGGCTTATATTGTTCTTAAAATATTCCTTCTTTAAAGCACTTTTATGGTCTCTCCATTTTTTTCCTAATGCATTCTTGACATAATTATTTGAGACCTCTAAAGTAAATCTCTCCTGCAAAAAACACAAGTTTAGAAAGTAAATATAAATGAAACTTAAACCAAAGTATTATAGATTACATTCACGTTATTACCTTAATATTATCGAGAACTTGATTTTTGTTACTATCAGGCATATGATGCCATGACTCGTAGTTGATAGGAAACATATGAGCATATGATACGCCGCTAAAAACTTGTTTTACTATAGTGTGTGTACACCAATTTACAAGGGAAAAATTAAAAATAATTGTTGGGGTTGAGTTGAAAGTGCTTTTGACAAAAGCCAAAAGTTGATAAAAAGTGCTTATGGGTTGATTAAATAAGTAATTTTGAAAAACACTTTTGACTCTAAAAATGAAGTGTTTAGTGTTTATTATTTAAAAATACTTTTTACATCAAATGTGGAGAAGATTCATCATATCCGTCATTTTCCACTAATGGTTTCAGAAAACAAATTGTGGCATTTGATTAATATATTTTAATAAGGTTAATTAGATAATTGTTATATATATATATATATATATATAAATGTAGTGGGAGAGAGAGGGTTAAAAAAACAACTTCATCACATTCTTCTTCTCCACCGGGAGAGTGAAAGAAAGGAAAACTTTTTAAATTTTGCCAGCATTACCGTCCATCATACAAGGAGTAAGGAGAGCTTTCTCCTTTTATTTTTGCTGAACTATTTGTCTAACATGTTATATTAATATAGATATGAAAATTGTTACGCAAAAGGCTGATTGGATGGAATTACCTCTTTGAAACTTGATCTTGAATCAATGATGTTCACTTTAAGGTTCATTGAGGCTTGATCTTGAGAATGGATTTGGATGGTTAAGTCTACTTTAGGGTCTTTGAGAGTTGATTTTGAAAATATGCATTATCTTCTTTGGGTTGATGCAATTGGATTAGGGAAAGCTTTGATCCAAGAATCGTCTAGACTTTATCTTAAACGGAAGGATGTTTTTGCTTCAAGAGCCTTCTAGGCTTAGTCTTGAAAAAAGGGTTTAACCTCCTTTTTATCAATTGAACAAAATCGAAGCAGCTTTCATCATAACTGATGTGACGTTCTTCAGAATTTCTTCGAGTTATTTAAATTTTTCAAAAATTTCTTGAGATTTTGGAAACTTCTAGTCTTTGAAATGTTCTCCCCAAACTTCGATTTCTGAACTTCTAGAATTTTAAACTTGTCGTGTCATCAAAATAAAAAGTGTAAAACCCATCTTATCCACCTATGCAAACTTCAATTTGATTGTTTTTCCATAAATTGGCAATTGGTCAAGAATGGGTTGGAGGTAATCCATTTTATAATGTCATTTAATCAAGTAAAAGTTAGATTTTGTGGAATGTAAACTCTTCGTTTGAAATTATCCACAAAGATTAATCTCTTTTATTTATTATTTATCTCGTATTAATTTAATTAATTAGAGATAAAATAATCATTTATTATATTAATTTATTTATTGATAATACATTTTTTATTATTTATCTCATAATTAATTTAAATTAATTAAAAATAATAATTATTACATAATATGTGATGTCACAATTTTTTCCATGATAATTTTAGCTTGACTGATGATAATTTGGCCTTGACAAATGGTTTTTTATTATTGGTCCAAAAGTTTCTTTGTTTGCAATCATAATTTTATCCTTTCCATTGTTATTCGAATTTTACTCTAAAGTTGCACATACTTAGGATCATTGTTATAGACTACAACTTTCAACTTCAATTTTGTTTTATGCTTTTCATTTAACATGTGCTGCTAAATTTTTCATTCTAATAAAAAAAAAATTGAAGTTTTGATTCTTCAAATTCGTGAGATCTAATTGATTATTCTTTTTTCTTTATTTTTTGATATGGACATATATTCTTCTTTAATTCTAAATATTCAAGTTTATTAAATATATGATTGTATTTGCTAAGTTGAAATATTTGTGTTGTCAATTAGAATTATTAAATCATTTAATTATTTTAATTAAGGGTGTTCAGTCGGTTAACCGATCCGAAATACCATTAACCGAATTAATCGACCCTTTAAAACCCTTAACCATTAGCTGAACTAATTTTTTTTTTTAAAAAAATTAATCGAACCGAAATTTTTCAATTAATTCGGTCGGTTAACAAAATTAACCGAAAATTATATATTTTTTATTTATGGTTAAAAGAAGTATAAAAATTAACCGAATTAAAGTATTGAATCACTACAAAATTAAAAATACTACATAAGTCTTAAAATTAACACATAATTGAAATGTAAGTATTTAATATTCTCCATTTGTATCCATTTCTTCTCTCCAAAAGATCTCCATTTGCATTATACCTAAAAAAAATATGTGCAAAAAATGAGCATATAATAGAAATATATGCATTTTAAAAAAAATCAAATAATATAAACAAATGGATAGATTGTAAGTTAACAAGAATAAGATAGTAAGCATACCCTTCAACTCACGAAAGCTCATGAATTTAGATTAGACTCTGATGCATTCCAAGAAAAGTCTAAACATTGAATCGATTAAATAAGTAGGAGTGATATGGAAAAAAAATTGAAACTATTAAAATAAAACAATAAATATACCATTTTCAATCTTGTCAAGCTCTTGAATTTGTTCTTCAATCTTTTTGATGTCTTCTTGTAATGATTATTTTCGAATCCAATCTTGAGTACACACAAGAGCTTGTACAATTTTAGGAGTTAAAGAACTCCTATATTGATCAAGCACATGTCCCCCGGTGCTAAATGCAAACTCTGAAGCAACTGTAGAAACCGGTATAGGTAACACATCTCTTGCCATTTTTGAAAGTTTGGGAAATCTAGGGCTATTCACTTTCCACCACAATAAAATATCAAAATCTTCAACAAAATCCTCATTAGCCTTAGCTAGATATTTATCCAATTCAGATGTTTTATCCTCACCACCATTTTCGAACTCACACTTTTACACAAAGCTTGCATTTGCCTTTTCATTTTTTGTTGTGGTTCACCGAGAGAAACATGTGTTGGCACACTCGATTGGTTACAGGTACTATGAAGTGGAGGCTTATACTCATCAAACAATTCATACAAAGATTCCTTCAATTTTAGCATCATTTCACAAGCCTTTTCAGAACAAGACATTTCACTAAGTGCAAATTCAAGATACTTTAGTTTTTGTCTAGGATCTAAAACACAAGCAACAAACATAAGTAAATTCATCTTATTAATATCATCCCAATACTTATCATATTTCTCTTTCATCTTGATGGCCATAACATTGAAATCAACATTAGTATTGAACTGAGCATCTCGTAAAAGAATATCAAGTTTAAAAAGCTCGTCAAAAAAATTATTGGATGTGACATATGAAGTGTCAGATATACGCAAAGTGACTTTATGAAAGTGTTCCAAGAAATCCCTCAAGTTTCTAACACTAGCCAAATCATCCACACTAGGCCAACCCTCTCCTCTTTCATTTCAAGTTCAGCCCTAAAGTTTTTATCTTGCTACTCAAATCTCTCAAAAGTTCTCTCAAAGTTTTGAGCAGTGCCTAACATTAAGTAGGTTGAGTTCCACCTAGTACAAACATCAAGACACAACATCTTCTTGCACTCTATCTTTTCCACCACAACACACTCTTTAAACTTTTGTAACCTAGCTGGAGATTGTCTTACATATCTAACAGCCCCCTTAACACGTTCAATAGATTTATTCAATTCCTTTAAGCCTTCAACAACAATCAAATTCACAATGTGTGCCATGCATCTCATATGAAGATATTTACCATTTTGAACTAAACCCTCTCGAGGGTTAAATTTCTTTATCAAATAACCAATAGCAATATTATTTGAACTTGCATTATCAACGGTAACAGTTAGCAACTTATCAATCCCCCAATTCAACAAGCATTTCTCAATCACCATCCCAATGGACTTACCCTTATGACTAGAAATTGGACAAAAGTTTAAAATCTTTTTATTCAATTTCCAGTCGTTATCAATAAAGTAACCAGTGATACACAAATAATTAACTCTTTGCAAAGAAGTCCATGTTTCAGTAGTTAAAGAAACTCTAGAACAAGAACTTCTCAAAATATGTTTTATCTTGACCCTTTCGTTTAAATACAATTGATAAACATCCCTAGTCATAGTAGTTCGTGAAGGAATAGGAAACCTAGGACATGCCAGAACATAAATTTCTTAAAGCTTCACTTTCAACAAACTTGAAAGGTAATTCATAAACCACAATCATTTGTGCTAATCCTTTTCTACATGCTTCTTGATCAAATCTCCAAGTTGAAAGACGCCCTACCCCCCTTCAGCTCCCTTTCTGGGTAAAACTATTTGTCTTTGGCTAGTGTCAAAGACATTAGTAGGAATTTTCTTATATGAACTAATATGATATTTCAATGACCCCATACCATTTTTTTTCATATCACAATAAAATTTCTTTTGACAATAATTGTGACACCCCAAACCCAGCCTAGACGTTATGGCTGAATTTGGCGATGTCACATGATAGTGCTTTAGAAATCGCAATGATGTCAAGACCATTTCTTCGTTTGTACCACTTCTCATTATCTTATCCATTTTCAAAATGTTATACTTTGCGGAAGCTTTTAAAATAGTTGTAATTTTGTATGTATTTTGATAAAATGTTTGTTTGTATGGAAAACTCGAGTTTTCCTACTAATAGCAGTAAAACCATAAATGTTGCAAATCCCAAATTTAAACAAAATACTTAATGGCCATAATTACATTAAAATTTCACAAATAAAAATTAAAACCATGATAAGTATAAACCATAAATCTATCTTGAGGTAGTAGCAGTGGTCACTGTCGAGTCCTCCGCTGCATCGATCCATCTAACGCTGAGGATTACTTGGATAGATTAAACAGAAAAGGGTGAGTTTCGCAACTCAGTGTGTAATCCCCACAGATATCAAACATACAAAGTAAACACTAGAAATCAGAAATCACAGACTGGGCCGGAGCCCATTCCAGAAACAGTGTGGGCCTTAGCTCACTTGGATGTAGAATCAAATATATATAATAGAGCCTTAGCCCAACCAGATACAGAATCAGAAATATATTAGGGCTTTAGCCCAATCAGATATAGAATACATATCAGAATATCAGAATCCTACCCACCAGCCTCTACACACCATCTCTGTTAAACCCTACACACCATGTGGGGATATAATCAACCTACCCATCCCTATACACCATACTGTACCAAAATGCGGCATATAAACAGAATAATGCAGCTGAGCTACCAGATAACAGGCTTAAAGCCTTTCAGACACTTCCTCCTAAATCTCATCAACCCTCACCGATGCAATGCAACATACCAAATATGATATGCAACATGCAAATAACCGATCATACATTTAGTTCAGTACAAACATCATGCTCATTTAGACACCATATAATCAGATCACATAAATAGGGGTTTAAGTAACGCTTACTGACCCTACAGTAGGTCCACAGTCATCATGGGCGACCCGTGCAACCTTACATATCATTTCAAAAAAATGGGCTCACACACCCATATGGCCTGCCCGTGTGGGCCAACACGGCCAAAATTTGCCTTGGCCGTTTGGATCACACGGCCTGGCCCTGAATTCTACATGCTCCTGTGGCTCACACAACCTAATAGGTCAAGCCCGTGTGTCACACACGGCCTTGCCTGGCCATCACACGGCCGTGTCACTTACACACGGCCTGGCTCATTGATCACACAGCCGTGTTGTGGTTCACAGCCTACTACACAGCCTACCACACGGCCATGTGGCGTCGACATAATCGTTTTTTGACTTTTGCCGATTCTCATTTTCTGTGTTTCCGGGTACACACCTATGTCATTTTCGACGCGTAAGCACTCCCGAGCCTTCAAGAACCTAATATTGACATTCCAGAGCCAAATTTCAGTGTTAAAACGAGTCTTAAATGAAACTAAACCGAGATATTAAACTCAAAACTTTCATCCTCCTTACCTTCACTTGAGTGATAGCGTATCCACACGGCTTCAATGTTAACTGATACACTCTAGCCCTTAACCTTCTCCCATGAAATAGTAGACTAAGTCACCAAAAATCCATAAACCAAATTTACACTACAGTTACGAAAGACTTACCAACAACGCACGAAAGAGCAACGGAGAAGACGAAGACTAGAGGTCAATAACAAAAATTAAAACAGTAGATGGGGACGGTAGCAAAAGAAAAGTGGCGTGAGAACAGAGTAGGGAGAAACTGAAAAGTTGGTGATTTTTGGAAAGAAAAGATTGATCAGAAAAGAAAAAAAAACGTTAACCCCCAAAACCACATCCCTTAATTCTCTCTACCAAATCCCCACTACTCAGAATTCTATTGCCACTCAAACTCCTCCCTATAATCGTGCAAAAATAAAGCCAAAACAGAGAATCAAACTCAGGACCTCATGCAATCAAACACTCCACTTAACCACCAAACCAGCAGGCCCATTCTAATATCATTTTACCAACAATAACTTAAAAGCCTACCAACCCCAATGAGAGCTTTATTCATAAAAATGCCAAAATTTACCCAAGTTGTGACTTGAACTTAGAAACTCCCACATACACCCAGAATACACAACCACTGAAGTAGATAGACAATTGTGTTAATTAATTTCAGAAACACATACAGATATTTTTATCTCCAAAATCACATAAGCCGGAATTAAAGAAATTTGGGGGATTACAATAATTACATTTAGCCTTACTTGCACCCTCACTATTAATAATCTTATTGAAGTGAGACCAAACTTCTGACTTTTGAGGAGTGGCTTTACTTTTCCCAGTAGTCCCCTTTGTTTGGCTTGAAGCTCCAACTCCCGAATTTTCAGAAATAATAGGTGTAACACTATCCTCAATAGATGTTGGTTCGGTGGACATTCTGCAAGAAAAAAATTATATAATAAATTAAAATAAATTTATAATATTAAATATATTTTGATGTTGAGTTTTAGAGAAATAAAGTACTCTTCATCTTTTGATGTTGAGTTCAACATATACTATTACATTTTTTGTTTGGCTTATTTTCCTTCATTTAATCTGGCTTGTTTATGCATAAAATCATACATAAATCAATTTTAATTGGATTAACACCATTTATAGACGAGTGCTAAATTTATGTGGTGAGGCAAAAAATTCCCTTCAAATCACATTCAAATTATATATAAAAAAGCATCTATTATATATATAAAAAAATCCCTTGAGATCACATTCAAATTATAGACAAGTATTAAGAAAGTATGTTCTTTCCTTGTCTACTAGACTAACAATCATCTATTATATGTAAAAAAAGAAAAAGAATATAATAGTAAAACAAAATAAAAAAAGGAGACATTTCAAATTTAATATGATTATGGGATACGCAAGTATAGATTATAATATACATTTGATTAAAAATAATTATAATATACTATTTCAATGAAAATCATATTAAATTTAATATGATAATCGGATATGCAAGTATACTATAAATATATACTTTCATATCCCATAATCATATTAAATTTGAAATGTCTTATTTTTTCTATTTTATTTTACTGTTATATTCTTTTTCTTTAATAAAAAGATTGTTAAGTTATATTGACATGGTGTCGATTTAATTGTCATATTCTTTTTCTTTAATAAAAAGATTGTTAAGTTATATTGACATGGTGTCGATTTAATTGTCGATGTAATCTTTTTATAGTTATGGTGTCAATTTAATAGTCGAAATGAGAAGTGAATGTTATGGTGTTTTTTTGTTCAAATCTCCCTAAGATTTCATAAATAATAAATTATAAAACCAAAACCAAAACAAAAGTAATAGCAATATTAAGTTGTTAACTTACAAAACAAACAAGAGCACGAAACCCAATCCAAAATAAACCAAAAAATATAAACCAACTCAAAAACAAAACAAAATTCATAAAGCGGAAACAATTAAACTAAGAACAAAAAACATGAAACACCAAAAGCAGTAGCAGTGCTTGAAGAACAAATCATCATAAACCAGATTTTATGATGAACAAGAAACAAGAAACAAGAA
Organism: Gossypium australe; assembly: GCA_005393395.2. Classification (NCBI taxonomy): domain Eukaryota; kingdom Viridiplantae; phylum Streptophyta; class Magnoliopsida; order Malvales; family Malvaceae; genus Gossypium; species Gossypium australe. The sequence goes on along the minus strand of CM016622.1, from coordinate 92,976,084 downwards.
ACAAATTAACCAGATTCACCATAAACCAGATTTATAAACCAGATGTCTTCTTGAAGAACAAATCATCATAAACTAATGTTCAAACTAATATCTTCTTGTTGATTTATCATAAACTAATTTTTCGAAAATAATCATCACAAGAAGACATCAAAAAGATTAAAGAACAAAAAACATGAAACACCAAAAGCAGTAGCAGTGCTTGAAGAACAAATCATCATAAACCAGATTTTATGATGAAGAAGAAACAAGAAACAAATTAACCAGATTCATCATAAACAAGATGTCTTATTGAAGAACAAATTAACCATACGTCTTCTTGAAGAATAAATCATCATAAACCAGATTCATAAAGGGTCTTAGTGCTACTGTAATACTCTTCCTCTAGTCAACAAATTAACTGGCAGCCACTCCTTAGAAAATATCCCACCCTCGAAACTTGTTGATACCAGTTCCCAAAATCAACAGCCTTCAATAAACCATCCCATTTACTATTTTTTCTTCTCCCCAAACCCTATCTCATCTTCTACTGTCAATCCAGCTCCCTCCTTCTCCATCCCCATAATCTATCATTAACAACCACCGGCACACTTCCACTCAGGTAACTCTCCCTTTCATTTTTTAGGCAATCAATGGCTAAATTATGTGCTAAGATATTAGCAGATCTTTTTATTGTGTCAAAATAACAGAGCAACCCAGGAGATATGTTCTTCTTAAGAAGACCTACAAACTTGAAAACAACTACAACATGAGAGGAAAAGCCTACCTCAACTCGTCAGTGATGGTAACCTGGTAGACACCAGACGGTATGATTGGTGGATGCCAGACGGTTCACGAAGGTGACTGACAGTGACAATAGAGAGATTTTGGGAGATTTCAAATTAAGGATTTCGAATTTTGAGGGTTAGGGTCTTATTTAGGGATTTCTTATTTCTGTAGTGTTTTTAAGTTTTAGACTTTTAGTTTTAGGATTTTTATTTTTATTTATTAAATTATTTTTAATTTTTATGATTGGGTTGGGTTGGGTACTTGGGTTTATATATATTAGATTGAGTTTATATTGGATTGGGCCTGGGTGGATAGTAGGCTATTTATATATTATAATTTTACTTATTAAATTTTTCGGTTAAACAAAAAAAATTCGGCTAATCGACCGGTTTTGAATCAAATTAATCGTTACTCGAAAACTCAAAAAATTATTAATCGACCCCCGATCGGATAAACGAATTCGATCGTTAATAGAATTTTTCAATTTTATCTGAATTTTGCACACCCCCAATTCTAGTATTTTTGAGAAAAAACATGGTTGGTTATAAGTTAGATACGTAATTTATGTTGTGGGGCTTGTAATATAGTTTGAATGAACCTAGTTTGTGTGTGTTGTTTGATAGAATCATGCCTCTCTAATTTTTAATGTTATTGATAAATTAATCCTAGATAATTCTTTTTATGGTTGTCTGTTAATAAGTAAATAATTAACATGTTTTATCTTGATTATCTGAAGGTAATAAGAGTTTAGTTGCTAGATGCTTCGTCAAACTATAACCAATTTATTAAAGAGTATTTAGATATATGTTTGCATCAATGATAAAACCAATCATTACTGAGATTTTGTATTTGATTAGACTCTCATCATGTTGATTTATTATATTTTATTCCTGTTTAATGTTTTTGCCATTTGAACTTTAATTTTAATTTTTAGTTTCAAAACACCTAATTTGAATTTTGGTTTACTTTATTTTATTGAAGGAATATAGTTTTATCAATATTATTGGATACACCCTGCATTGTACTCGTTATATCTACAAAATTTTATATTTTAGTAAAATTCTATCAACCATCATAAATCCTCTTTTATTATTAATAAACGGCTTCATCGAGGAAGAAAACAGTAATGTTGAGATTATAAAACATAAATAAAAAAAGTACATTCCTTAAGATAGTTTGATGCCATGTTGTCCCCATTATTACGCACTTTATTAGTCTTGTAGACGATATACTGGCATAGCAAGCAAGTGTTTGGCCCTTGGGGCTGTAAGGCCAAACTTCTCACTCATGCTCAAGTCACTAGGCAACATACCATCAGGTAACTCCCATTCAAAGCAGTGCACCAACTGAGCCAGAACAAGGCGAACATTCGTTAACCCCATTTGCATTCCTGGACATCCTCTACGACCTGATCCAAATGGGATGAGTTGAAAATTATGTCCTCGAATGTCTATGTTGCTATTGACAAATCTTTCAGGAAAAAAATCATTGGCATTATCAGACCACACATTCGAATCTCGACCAATTGCCCATGTATTTATCAGGATGCGAGACTTCTTCGGAATATGATATTCGTTTATCGTAATATCCTCCAATGATTCGCGAGGCATTAGGAGTGGTGCCACTGGATGCAACCTTAAGCTTTCTTTCAAAACCATATCTAAGTAGGTTAATTTTGGTAAATCTGCCTCTTCGACCATTCTAGTCATCCCAACAACACCTTCTAACTCTTTTTGGAGATGTGTTTTGACTCGTGGGTGCTTTAAAATTTCAGAAAATGCCCACTCAATCGCCACTGTTGATGTGTCAAGTGCACCTGTAATCATGTCGAGTATTATAGCTTTGATATTTGTTCGATCAATTATGTGTAGTTGTGATTCATCATTTGGATTCATAGGTTGATCCAAATGTGAAAGCATCACATCAACGAAATCACGATGTTTTTTCTGCCCTTTATGTTTATCTTGTTGATGCTCATTGATTATTTCCTCCAAAAAATTGTCACAACCCTCTCTTATTGCCTCAAACTGTGGTACCAGATCCTGGCTCAAGTATATATACATATGTAGATTTGTTAGTTGGTCGAACTTCATTTCATATGATCTAAAATAAATGGGAGGCAAAAACTACAATGTCCTTGTCATGAAAGTGGTAATGTTTTCTGCCTCATATGCACTTCCACTTTTTTTGTCAATTTCAAATTGATTCAAGCAATACTATGAAAGTGCAAATTTACTGTATTATAGTTATGTGAGTAGTTCAGTTATCTTTTTTTTTTTAAATAATTGGTTCAAATTTAATATCGTATTTACAATTCTGGAATAAAATTATGATGTACTTCTAATGTTAAAGCAACTAGAAAATATAAATCAAAAGAACTTCAAAAGGAAATCTTTTAAATAATATAGTAGGATAAAAGCAACCATGAAACTGTATCATGAGAATCTATAAACTAAGGCCCTAATGCCTTTTTTTATGAGGGTATTTTTTTTTCTTAACAATGGTTAAATTTCATTTTTGATAATTTTACTTTTTTTAGATATATAATAATAGTAAAATTTTAGTTTTCATTCCTATATACTTTATTTCTTATATAAATTGTTATCTAAACCTTTATAATGTAAAGCATTCCTTATATGACACGCATCTAAACTTCATGTTGAAAAGTGTTTTTCAATTCAAATCTGATTTCAAATCAAAAGTAACGAGTAGCTTTCGAAACCAATTCATGTTTTTAAACTAAGATTTTAAGCTGAGCACAAAAGCAAAAAAGTTTAGCCTTTTGCTTTTATAAAAATGTTTTTGGCTGAAATTAATTTCTCATTCTCATTAAAGAAGTCCAACATATCTTCTACTTTACGACACATGTCTAAAATAGAGATATATCAAAAATAGATTCTTTTTTCTCAAAAGTACTTTTTGATAGTAATAATATATACTGTCAAACTTTATAAATCACTTCTCGAAAACATTTTTCGACAACACTTTTCAACCCAAATGCTCAATTAGTCATAGCTCTTTTTTTTATATTATAAGATAATTGTTAAATTTTAATTTTGACCCCTCCACTTGTTTTTTAAGATTATATAACAATGGCCAAATTTTAATTTCAGCCCCTTTATTACACTTAAGTTTGAGATTAATCTCTATATTTTAATTTTTGCATAATTTGCTAACACAACTATTAGAATGCCATTGGTTAGTCTAAATATATTATTCTAATAAAAAAATGCTAATATGAACTTTAAGAATTTTTAACATAGTTAAATATTTTTGTTAAATTTAGGTCCATTGCAATGTCCTTTTTTGTTAATGCCTAAGTATTTTTTTTTAAAAAATCAATATGGCATATAATCAAATTTAACAGAAAATTTTGAAATGTTTTAACACTTAGACTTGGATTTTTAAATTAAAAAAAAGAGGGAGAGACTAAATTCTAAAAAATAAAACTATGAAGATTAAATTTCAAATATATGAAAAATTAGCTAAATTTTTTTTAATCCAATGCCAAACTAGTTGAAAACTAATAGATAAAGAGTCAGGAAACGGTTACAGATGGTTGTATAATGTATAATAATATTAGGTTTTCATCATTAATTAACTTGTTACTATTTTTTTTTTTTTTGAAATCCACCTAGGGCTGCTAATCAATTAAGGAAAAATCAACTTCTCTTAAACTGTATAGAACTTGATCTTCAATTTTAATTTTAATGTGATAATATGCAAGATGAAAATTATGGTATACATATAGAAGACAGATGAATAGAGATACCTGAAGATCAAGTGGAGCAAGGAACGGCACATAATCTGCTATGTTGAAATGTCCTGATAACCTGAGGATTTCTTGAATAAGCGGTTTCAAGTCGAATTTATCATCTTTACTTCGGCCTATGATCATTCTATACATGATATTCTCCATCAATTCAACTGCCTTGGCACTAAGATCCACCACTTGGCCACTTGCCGCGGCCCTCTTTATCCGATCCATCAACGACTCCACCTCCCTCCTCCTAATCGGCTCGAACAATTCTACTTTCGATGAACTAAGAAGTTGCGAGGTGCACCATTTCCTCACTGTGCGCCAATACGACCCGTATGGTGCAAAAGCCAAGCCTTTGTTACCGTAGGAGACGTAATCAGCGAATTGGAGTTTAGGCCTACTGGCGAAAACAACGTCGTGGACTTTTAGAAATAGCTCCGCTGCTTCAGGTGATGACACCACAATTGTTGGGACATTGCCTAGCCTTATTGACATTATTGACCCATATTTTTTGGCTAAGTTGCTAAGGCTTCGGTGTGGGAGCTGGCCTAGCATGTGGAGGTTGCCGATAATTGGTAGGGGCCTGGGTCCTGGGGGAAGTTTCTTTCCATTTTTAAACTTCTGTTTTGATCGCGAGGTGATGAAAAAGAAAGAAACCAGAGTTGTGAAGAAGGTTAAGAGAAGGGCATATGTTGAGATTGAAGATGCCATTATAGCTCCGGAAAAGAGATGATGGGACTTGAGAGGAGGGGTTGTAGTAAGATTTATATTGCTATGTTGTGGGGCTTGAGAGGTAGGATTTATATTGCTATTTTATTACCTAACTGGGCATGTCCCTTATAAATTAAATATTAAAAATTTTAATTTATTTTTTAAATTCTGTTAGTTATAAATTTTAAAAATTATTGAAAAAGCATACATAAAATTAAAAAGGTTATAAAATTTTTAAAAGTTATAAATATTTTATTAAAAATAACAATACCGATCCAATAAAAGATTAGGGGTCAATTTTTTTAAAAATCTTATAACCATTAGATTTTAATGGGTACGTATTTTTTTATTTTTAATAAAATTTTATAATTTTACAAGGTTTGTTTATAAATTTTATGATTTTTTAAAATAATTTAGGTAAACTATCTAGTTGGTCACCCAACTTTTAGGATGTTTTTATTTTAATCACCCAAACATTAAATCTCTAATGATGCTAACTGTACACGTCACATCATGTTTGCACTTTCATTTAGGTCACTAATTTACCCAATTTTCAATAGATGAATTAAAATGGAATCTAAAATATAGTACAAGAGCTTTGCGGTACTTTTATCAGCTACCCTCTAACATCCACAAATATAAAAAATTATTAGGTAAATCATTCTTATTATGTAAAAACATTTTTACATATCACTAAAACTTTTTCGAGCTCACTCACCTTCTATTTTGGCTTATTATTATTTTTTTTCTCTTCCAGCGATTCTTCCTGCAACTTTCATTTCTCATATTTCGAATGATGATGCAAACATTTAAGCTTATATATTTTTTCTTCATCTCTTCAAAGCCTCGACTTTTTTTTTCTTGTCAAATCCTAGATTTTTCACATTTAACCATAAAGGTTTTCATATTTTCTCTAATTTCTAGATTTTTTAAAAATGTAATTAATTTTTTCTACTACAAATACCTTCATTTCTCGCCAATGACTCCTTTTTCTTCCGAGCCCTACATTTTTATTATTATTTTGAAACCCATGGAATAATCACAACAATATTCTTAGCTTGAAAAATATATTTAATTAATTGATAATAAATAAATTCGATTCAAAATTAGAAAAGCTTACCAGCTTTTGAACAATTTATCGAAATAAATTGCAATAATTATATATATGCAATTTTGAACAATCTTCCTTACATTTCTAGGAAAAAATTAGTTGAAGCAATTATTTATAAAATAAAAAGAAACTAGATAAAATTAAGGTAAAAAATCAAGTTTAAATTATAATAGAGAAAATGAATTAAAAAAATGAAAACAAATTTCTGTTCTTTAAACTGAAAATAACCTTTATTAAGCCACACATATTAAACGCGAAAGTAGCATAATTGTTCCAGCAAAACGTATACCAAACTATTAGGCAAAATGATATGCTGGATTGCATTTAATTGCAAGTGAATCGTCAATTCCTAGTATGAATTTGGTACCAAAAAAGCATTTCTAATTTCATGGTCAACGAATCTATGCACATATTTCCTCACATTGGTTCATTTGCAGCCTTACAAATATGCTTGCAACTATTAACATCAAAATGGAAAAAACTTTTCAAACCCAACAATGCAAAATAACACAATGTGACATAGATAATATACATTCGTGAATCTTAAAAAGGATGGTTGGAAAAGGTCAACAGATTATCCTTCACACACTTTGTACTATTACCTTACCAAACTTTAAGTAGGGTTCAAATTGGAAAGTGGATCTAGAATAAGATGCTGGCATGCCTTATGTGTAGATTAGAGGGGAAAAACGGGATAAGTTTGAGATTTTGGATGTAGTTATTTTTTAAGGATCCTTTCTCGTTTTATATTTCCTTTTTGGTTGTCTTTTACATTTATTTTTAAGGAAACAAATATGGAATAGTATTTGATGCAGTATCTGTTGTATAAGTCTTAAGCACCATCAATAAATAATAACATGACACATTATTATTAGATTAAACAAAAAATATGGAGCACGTGTAAATAAATGCTAATAATTTTATGCCATTATTGCAATGATAATTCCTACATCCATTGATTTAAGTTATTATGGGACAATCTCAACAATAATCATATATGCCTAGTTGTCCCCTCAAATGGAATCGCATCCAGTGAACCCACATGATAATACTTACCGTAGGATGAGGCCAGGCTAAAATCAGCTCAAAACATTTGTTGGAAATAATATTTAAGAAAATAGTGTTTGTAGCACAATAGAAGTTTACATATTTTCTTAAAACCTAGTCTTATGATATTTATAGTAATAAACCCTAGATCAAATTAGGACTTGTTAATAATACTCTAAAATGACATACTTTTACGATCCTACTAATTTGGGTTGTTTATGGTTTTTTTATCTTGTAGGGGCTAAATTGAAGGGAAAAGAAAATTTGGGGGCAAAAAGCGTGAATTTAAAGACAAAACGGGTCAGCATGCGAAATAGAGAAGAAGTGGTGCCGAAAATACAAAGTGTGGAAGACTTGAGACAAAATTTCAAAGAAGAGATTTATGGACATAAAACTTTGTTTAAGATTTGAATTTTATTTTTTTAGGATGATTATTATATTGTTTAGATTTAATTTTAATTTCTTAAACATTATCATCTAGAGTTTGAATAGAAACCAACTAGGGTCTTTCATGTACTATAAATAGGGGATAGAGTGGCATGAATATTCACTTATCACTTCTGTAAAAAAAAAAACTCCTTCCCCTAAGGCTCTGTGCCTTTTGTTTCATTTTCAATAAAACTCCATTTCATTAAAACATGTGCTCCCCCCCCCCCCCGGAAAAGCATGAACAACTAAACTCATCTAGCCAAAGGTTATCAAGACTCCTCTAAAAGAGTTCACGAGGCTTAGAACCCGCACTTTGTCCTTCTCAAATGACTATTCATCATTTCTCCGCATTATGGGACTGACAGTTCCGTCCATGTCCTTTCAAAAGTAATATTTTCATCTTGTGCAAATAAGAATGCTTTGTATGTTTTGGGAATGTTGCACAATCAGTTCACTAACTTACTACATCAGAGGTTGTCGAGCCCAAGAGATGAAACGACATGGCATTCGCCATTAAGAAACGATGATCTAGTGTAAGATGATCCTACAAAAGTGATGGTTGGCTAGAGTCAGGTTCCTCTAGATCGTAAGGCTATAACCTAAGTGGAGCTGGAGGTCGTAGGCGTCCTCTTCCACTATAATTGGCTTATTCGGTCATGAGAAGGATCACCTAAAAGCCTATGATTGAACCAAAGGAGGATCGAGATAACCGAAGCCTGGAATCCCTCAATCGGAAAACACCTTTTTCTCAATTCTGCTTCTTATCACAATTACGATTCCAATCTATTTAATTTCAACTCAATCATATTTTTAATTCTGTTTTATTTTATTTTTTCCAGGTCAACTGTTTCTCTTAGGCACGACTGTACCCAAGATTTCGAGAAACAAGGAGCAGTGGCAATCCAGTTCCTGAGAATTTGACCTACTCCCATATACTATTTCTTTTTGTTATTTAAGGATAGGATATTTTTGGCACTTTTAACGACACATCAAATTTTGGTGTCGTTGTCGGGGACTGGCAACCTACAAATCTTGTTTGTTTTTCTTATGACTAGACCTTCTCTAGGAAATCTTGCATTTGATTCAGAAATAGAAAAGACTGCGAGAGCTAATCGCAAGGAAACGAAGCTACGAAAAAAATAGTTAGAGGTGGTAGGAACTCAGAGTAACCCACCGCCGGAAATAAAGGCAAGAGAAAAAGTTGAGTCTAGGGTTAATGAAAACCCTACTCAAATACTGGAGAATGGAAGAGTAGGAGTCGATCCACCAGAAGAGGTGCCTAACGCTAGGGTTAACGTAAACTTGAATCCAGCACAACAACCTATGGCTCAAATGATTCAACAAATGACTGAAGCACCTGCAGATCACTACTGTTATGCATTGCGTATCCTACTATGGATACTAATTTTGAGCCTAAGTCAGGATTATTCCAATTGTTGCTGACTTTTCGTAGTTTACAAGATGAAAATCCACACAAACATCTAAAGGAGTTTCATATGGTTTGTCTTAGTATGAAACCTCAGGGCGTAACTGAGGATCAAATCAAATTACGTGTTTTCCCTTTGCTAAGGAATGGTTATTTAATCTACCTCCTGGATCTATCACAACCTAGGCTGATCTTTCCTGTGTGTTACTCAGCAGATTTTCCCAGCATCGCGTGCAGCTGAGTTAAGAAGGGAGATTCTTATTCAAATTTTTTTCTGAAGTTGCACATACTTAGGATCATAATGTATAAACCAGAACTTTCAACTTCAATTTTGTTTTATGCTTTTCTTTTAACATGTGCTGCTAAACTTTTCATTCTAGTAAAAAAATTTGAAGTTTTGATTCTTCAAATTCGTGAGATCTAATTGATTATTCTTTTTTTCTTTATTTTTTGGTATGTACATATATTCTTCTTTAATTGTAAATATTCAAGTTTATTAAATATATGATTGTATTTGATAAGTTGGGATATTTATATTGTCAATTAGAATTATTAAATCATTTAATTTTTTTAATTAAGGGTGTTCAGTCGGTTAACTGACCCGAAATACCATTAACTGAATTAACCGACCCTTTAAAACCCTTAACCGTTAACTGATCTGAAATTATTTCAAAAAAATTAACCGAACCGAAATTTTTCAGTTAATTCGGTCAGTTAACCAAATTAACCGAAAATTATATTTTTTTATTTATGGTTAAAAGAAGTATAAAAAATAACTTAATTAAAGTATTGAATCACTACATAATTAAAAACACTACATAAGTCTTGAAATTAACACATAATTGAAATGTAAGTAATTAATATTCTCCATTTGATCCATTTCTTCTCTCCAAAAGATCTCCATTTGCATTATACCTACAAAAATTATGTGCAAAAAATGAGCATATAGAAATATATGCATTTAAAAAAATCAAATAATATAAACAAATGAATACATTGTAAGTTAACAAGAATAAGATAGTAAGCATACCCTTCAACTCTAGAAAGCTCATGAATTTAGGGTAGACTCTGATGCATTCCAAGAAAAGTCTAAACAGTGAATCGATTAAATAAGTAGGAGTGATATGGTAACAAAAATTGAAACTTAAAATAAAACAATAAATATACCATTTTCAATCTTGTCAAGCTCTTGGATTTGTTCTTTAATCTTTTTGATGTCTTCTTGTAATGATGATTTTCGAATCCAATCTTGAGTACACACAACAATTTTAGGAGTTAAAGAACTCCTATATTGATCAAGCACATGTCCCCCGGTGCTAAATGCAGACTTTGAAGCAACTGTAGAAACCGCTATAGGTAACACATCTCTTGCCATTTTTTAAAGATTGGGAAATCTAGGGCTATTCACTTTCCACCACAATAAAATATCAAAATCTTCAACAAAATCCTCATTAGCCTCAACTAGATATTTATCCAATTCAGATGTTTTATCCTCACCACCATTTTTGAACTCACACTTTTATACAAAGCTTGCATTTGCCTTTTCATTTTTTGTTATGGTTCACCGAGAGAAACATGTGTTGTGTAACACCCCAAACCCGGTCAATACGCCATGACCGAATCTGACATGCCACAGAGGAAAACATTTTGAAGAAAAACGAGTTATCGAGTAAATTTTTGTGAAAACTCTTTGTTCATCTTTGTTTGTAGAAAACAAGTGTATAATAAATTGAAAGCTGATAATTTACTTTTGAAATCTCATCAATAAGTCTTTAAAACTTAGTTGATAAATCATAGGATAGAAAACATTTATATCTTTTTAAGAAAATCCGTATTATTACTTTGAAAATCATTTGCATTTGAATGTAGAAACTTAATATTTGAAAATCATTTAAATCGTACAAAACACTTAATTTATATTTTACTATCAAAGGATTTGTATTACCCGATGGTAAGATTTTAAAACCAATGCGTTTTTATAAGTTAGAAAACTTTGGGCTCAATTATTAATTTAACCAAGTAATTTATAAGCCATATTTAAAACAAGTCCAAAACATATAATTAAATCCAAAAACATAATTTAAATGGCCTTATTACAAACTCAAAATAATTATGAAACCAAATTTAAATAAAGTAAAGTTCCCAAACCAAAGATCATGTAGAACCGAAATTTATTGCATGGCCTCCTCGAGTTCATCCGGCTCCTTATCCGCGATCTCACGAATCACCTGAAAAGATATCCCTCGAAAGGGTGAGTCAACAGACTCAATGTGTAACAATACACTAAAAGTCTAATCGATCATACAATAAAGCCCATTTAAAACACATTTAGCCATAAGCCCATAATATAGCAAATCAAATAATCACATGTACATATGAAATGAAATGCAATCCCGAACCCAACTTAGATATCCATCCGCTACACATCACCCGTACCTACCAATCACACCGTGGGGATTACTAAATCGACCCTCCATCGGCTACACACCATCGAAGGCAGTTGCTGCAGTCAACATGCACATCGCCGTTATAATCGTGGCATAGCCACCAAATAATTGTCACCGAGTCACCGGATTCATAATATCGTGACCGAAGTCACCGGATTCATAATATCGTGACCGAAGTCACCGGATTCATAATATCGTGACCGAAGTCACCGGATAATGTGGTAAAACCACCGGAACACTTCCCCTTTCAATATTACCCATATGCCCATGCAATAACATATTATTTCATTATCATGCCATATATCTCATAATCATATCGGATTCGGACACATTTCATAATATGCATATAGCATTATTAACGATGCAAATATCATGTCTTGTACATTATCCCAAAATCATAATCAACTATCAAATATGTTTCATATTAAAATCATACATAGTACGAAGGAATAACGTACCTCAATTCACCGTACCGTTGAATGGTACCCAAAGCCATAATCATTTATATTTCTTTATAAACACATCTATATTAATAAAGCTATTAATCAATTAGAAGTTTAGTATAATTTACACACCTTGCAAACACAAAGAGCGATAGAAACTTTAGGATTTCCAACTCTTGCCTACACGTCGATAGAACCTACATATCACTATGTGAGAAATCAGTTATCACTAAAAAGATATGGCCTTTGGCCGAATATCATTATCCCTTACCTTGGATTATTCAAACTCGAATGATCTCTCCCTAACGTTGACTACAAGGAAACCCCGAAAATCTTCCTTCAAAGGTTTAGCCACGGAGAAATAAGAGAATTAGATTCCTAAAATCGATTAATCCAAAGAAAGATAAAGAAGAAACCATTGATAGAAAAACCTTACCCGAAACACGATGATCGATTAACCCTTACTAAAACTATCAAGAAATTCGGCCTTAACAACTTAAAAGAAAAAGAATGATGATTTCGGCTTTAACAAAAGAAAGAAAAGAAAGAAAAATGATGAAAAGGTATAGGGTAGTTTCGGCTATGAGAGGGAAAGAGAAGAGAGAAATAGAATGAAAAAGAAAAAGCAAATAAGAGAAATGCTTTTGGTGAAAGATGAATTCGGCACTTAGAGAGGAAGAAAAGAAATGGTAAGAGTCTTCAAAAAATGACATTATTTTGGTATCAAAAGAAGATAAAACTTTGAGAGGAAAAAAAAGAAATAAAGGTATCAATTTGGTCAAAAAGTAAAGGCCAAACAAAACAAACTTTTTACCAAATGCCAAAAGGCAATTTCAACTAAGAGAAAGAAATATTGGACAAAGGAAAAGATGCACAAATGACAACCTCTTTGGTCAACCAAAACCTCCCTAATCCCATACCAAAATTCGGCCAACACAAAAGCTTACACAATCCCCCTTTTTCCTCCTTAATTCTTCCCTAACACCCCCCTCAATCACCATCACAATTAAACCACCCCCTTAGCCCCTTATGCCGTCTAGGTTCATGGTCAAATGACCATGGAAAAGCTTCCAAAAATATCACCCACTCTTCAAGCCTCTTGTCCCCTAAACCTTCCTTAACCTTAAGAATCTTATCCCCAATATCAAGCTTTCCTTAAACATATATTCAACTTACCAAAAGATGAAAGTCTAACCTATCATAAACATAAGTTGACCGTCCATAAATGCTATGATGAAATAAAAATCCTCAAAATGCTTTCCTTGATACTCGAACCACTAACCTCAAGCAACCTTTCAAGAGCCTTAACCATCTTGCCACTATTCCTCTTGTGAGTTAATTTAACACCTAAATTAACTTAAGTGCTAAGTTCACTTAATCCACTTCAATAAATGAACCATACTAAAATTTATTCTAGCTTCCTAAATAAAATCAAGCCTTCACAAGACTATGCTAACACACAAAATTCCTACCCGAGCAAACACAAAAATAATGCTCTAATTCCTAAAGCTCGAGGCCCAATCCTACTAGGCCCAATTTCGGGATGTTACATGTTGGCACACTCGATTAGTTACAAGTACTATGAAGTGGAGGCTTATACTCATCAAATAATTCATACAAAGATTCCTTCAATTTTAGCATCATTCTACAAGCTTTTTCAGAACTAGACATTTCACTCAGTGCAAATTCAAGATACTTTAATTTTTGTCTAGGATCTAAAACACAAGAAACAAACATAAGTAAATTCATCTTATTAATATCACCCCAATAATTATCATATTTCTCTTTCATCTTGATGGCCATAACATTGAAATCAATATTAATATTGAACTGAGCATCTCGTAAAAGAATATCATGTTTAAAAAGCTCATCAAAAAAAAAATTATTGGATGTGACATATGAAGTGTCAGATATACGCAAAGTGACTTTATAAAAGTGTTCCAAGAAATCCCTCAAGTTTCTAACACTAGCACTATCATCCACACTAGGCCAACCCTCCCCCCTTTCAAGTTCAGCCCTAAAGTTTTTATCTTGCTACTCAAATCTCTCAAAAGTTCTCTCAAAGTTTTGAGCAGTGTCTAACAATAAATAGGTCGAGTTCCACCTAGTACAAACATCAAGACCCAACATCATCTTGTACTCTATCTTTTCCACCACAACACACTCCTTAAACTTTTGTAACCTAGTTGGAGATTGTCTTACATATCTTACAGCCCCCTTAACACGTTCAACAGATTTATTCAATTCCTTTAAGCCTTCAACAATAATCAAATTCACAATGTGTGCCATGCATCTCATATGAAGATATTTACTATTTTGAACTTAACCCCCTCGAGGGTTAAATTACTTTCTCAAATAACCAATAGCAACATTATTTGAACTTGCATTATCAATAGTAACAGTAATCAACTTATCAATCCCCCAATTCAACAAGCATTTCTCAATCACCATCCCAATAGACTCACCCTTATGACTAGAAATTGGACAAAAGTTTAAAATCTTTTTATTCAATTTCCAATCATTATAAATAAAGTAAGCATTGATACACAAATAATTAACTCTTTGCAAAGAAGTCCATGTTTCAGTAGTTAAGGAAACTCTAGAACAAGAAATCCTCAAAAGTTGTTTTATCTTGATCCTTTCATCTAAATACAATTGATAAACATCCATAGTCATAGTAGTTTGTGAAGGAATATGAAACCTAAGACATGCCAGAACATAAATTTCTTAAAGCCTTCAGTTTCAACAAACTTGAAAGGTAATTCATCAATTACAATCATTTGTGTTAATCCTTTCCTACATGCTTCTTGATCAAATCTCCAAGTTGAAAGACGCCCTACCCCCCTTCAGCTCCTTTTCTGGGTAAAACTAGTTGTCCTTGGTTAGTGTCAAAGACATTAGTAGGATTTTTCTTACATGAACCAATATGATATTTCAATGACCCCGTACCATTTTTTTCATATCACAATAAAATTCCTTTTGACAATAATTGTGACACCCCAAACCCAGCCTAGACGTTATGGCCGAATTTGGCGATGTCACATGACAGTGCTTTAGAAATCGCAATGATGTAAAGACCATTTCTCCGTTTGTACCACTTCTCATTATCTTATCCATTTTCAAAACGTTATACTTTGCCGAAGCTTTTAAAATAGTTGTGATTTTGTGTGTATTTTGATAAAATGTTTGTATTGAAAACTCGAGTTTTCCTACTAATAGCAGTAAAACCATAAACGTTGCAAATTCCAAATTTAAACAAAATATGTAACGGCCAAAATTACATTAAAATTTCCCAAATAAAAATTAAAACCATGATAAGTATAAACCATAAATCTATCGTGAGGCAGTAGCAGTGGTCACTGTCGAGTCTTTTTTCTGCACCGATCCATACGCTGGGGATTACTTGGACAGATTAAACAGAAAAGGGTGAGTTTTGCAACTCAGTGTGTAATCCCCACAGATATCAAACGTACAGAGTAAACACCAGAAATCAAAAATTGCAAACTAGGCCAGAGCCCATTACAGAAACAGTGTGGGCCTTAGCTCACTTGGATGCAGAATCAGATATATATAATAGGGCCTTAGCCCAAACAGATGCAGAATCAGAAATATATTAGGGCCTTTGCCCAATCAGATACAAAATGCAGATCAGAATATTAGAATCCTACCCACCAGCCTCTACACACCATCTCCGTCCAGTCCTACACACCACGTGGGGATATAATCAACCCACCCATCCCTATACACCATACTGTACCAAAATGCGGCACATAAAGAGAATAATGCAGCTAAGCTGCCAGATAGCAGGCTTAAAGCCTTTCAGACACTTCCTTTGAAATCTCATCAACCCTCCCCGATGCAATGCAACATACCAAATATGACATGCAACATGCAAATAACCGATCATACATTCAATTCAGTACAGATATTATGCTCAGTTAGACACTATATAATTAGATCACATAAATATAGGTTTAAGTAATGCTTACCGACCCTACAGTAGGTCCAAAGTCATCATGGGCGACCCATGCAACCTTATAGATCATTTTAGAAAAATGGGCTCACACACCCATGTGGCCTGCCCGTATGGGCCCACACGTCCGTGTGGCCCACATAGCCCAAGTTGGCCTTGGACGTGTGAATCACACGGCCTGGCCCAGAATTCCACACCTAATAGGTCAAGCCCGTGTGTCACACTCGGCCTTGCCTGGCCATCACATGGCCGTGTCACTTGCGCACGACCTGGCTCGTCAATCACATAGTCATGTTGTGGCTCACGGCTTACCACACGACCTACCACATGGCCATGTGGCATCGACATAATCATTTTTCAGCTTTCGCCGATTCTCATTTTTTGTGTTTCTAGGTACACACCTATATCATTTTCGACGCGTAAGCACTCCCGAGCCTTCAAGAACCTACTATTGACATTCTAGAGCCAAATTTCAGTGTTAAAACGAGTCTTAAATGAAACTAAACTGAGATATTAAACTCAAAAT
Organism: Gossypium australe; assembly: GCA_005393395.2. Lineage (NCBI taxonomy): Eukaryota > Viridiplantae > Streptophyta > Magnoliopsida > Malvales > Malvaceae > Gossypium > Gossypium australe. The sequence continues at coordinate 92,959,446 of CM016622.1, read as the reverse complement.
CTTCATCCTCCTTACCTTCACTTGAGTGATAGCGTATACACACCGCTTCAATGTTAATCGATACACTCCAGCCTTTAACCTTCTCCTATGAAATAGTAGACGAAGTCACCAAAAATCCATAAACCAAATTTACACTACAGTTATGAAAGACTTACCAACAATGCACATAAGAGTAACGGAGAAGATGAAGACTAGAGGTCGGTAACAAAAATTAAAACAGTAGATGGGGGCGGCAGCAAAAGAAAAGTGGTGTGAGAACAGAGTAGGGAGAAACAGAAAATTTGGTGTTTTTTGGAAAGAAAAGATTGATTAGAAAAGAAAAAAACTTTAACTCCCAAAACCACATCCCTTAATTCTCTCTACCAAATCCCCACTACTCAGAATTCTATCGCCACTCAAACGCCTCCCCATAATCGTGCAAAAATAAAGCCAAAGCAGGGAATCAAACTTAGGACCTCGTGCAATCAAACACTCCACTTAACTACCACACCAGCAGACCCGTTCTGATATCATTTTTCTGATATAATTTTACCAACAATAACTTAAAAGCCTATCGACCCTAGCGAGAGCTTTATTCATAAAAATGCCAAAATTTACCCAAGTTGTGACTTGAACTTGGGACCTCCCACACACACCCAGAACACACAACCACTGGAGTAGACACACAATTGTGTCAATTAATTTCAAAAACTCACACAGAAATTTTTGTGCTCCAAAACCACATAAGCCGGAATTAAAGAAATTTGGGGCATTACAATAATTACATTTAGCCTTACTAGCACCCTCACTATTAATAATTTTATTGAAGTGAGACCAAACTTCTGACTTCTGAGGAGTGGCTTTACTTTTCCCAGTAGTCCCTTTTGTTTGGCTTGAAGCTCCAACTCTCGAATTTTTAGAAATAAGAGGTGTAACACAATCCTCAATAGATGTTGGTTCGGTGGACATTCTGCAAGAAAAAAATTATATAATAAATTAAAATACATTTACAATAGTAAACATATTTTGATGTTGAGTTTTAGAGAAATAAAGTACTGTTCATCTTTTGATGTTGAGTTCAACATATACTATTACATATTTTGTTTGGCTTATTTTCCTTCATTTAATTTGGCTTGTTTATGCATAAAATCATACATAAATCAATTTTAATTGGATTAACACCATTTGTAGATGAGTGTTAAATTTATGTGGGCGAGGAAAAAAAAATCCCTTGAAATCACATTTGTCGTAACCATTTTTTGATAAAACGGGAATCGACTTTGGTTTCGAAAACAAAAAAAAAAAAAAGGGAGTCGCCACCGATCTTTATTAGGTGTGATCGGGTCACCTTTGTTTTGATAAAACATTTTGGTTTATTAAAAAAACAATTTTGGTCTACGAAATCCGAGAAAACAGGTTCGGGAGTCGGTTACGTACAAGGAAGGGTTAGCACCCTTGTAACGCCCAAAGTTGGTACCAAATTGATTGATCAATGTCCTTGCGTCGAAAAATTTGAAAATATTTAAGGTATGAAGTTTTTAAAGAAGCGTTGACTAACCCTGAATTGAATTCCGAGATTAACTCGTTTCAAAGGAATAAAAATGCCATGCCCAGCACGTTAGGATATGACACCCTTATACTTTGACACCGAGGTCACCTTGGATCTTCAAAACATGTAAAAGAAAAAGGGGTATTTGAATATTTAGTCGAACAAAAAAATCGACACCCAGCTCGTTAGGATGTAATTTTTCGTACTTCAAAACACACAAATACTGCCATGTTTTTTATATGGAATCTTAAAATTCGCTCGATATTCGTTTTCAACGTAATGCAATATTTGGAAAAGGCTTGCACATGTTGAAATTTGAAATATGATACGAGGATAAGAAGCGTAAGCGTTAATCGTAAAATACACCAATTTAAAACGTTGATCGACAAATTATACTATACTCTGCGTAACAAAATAAAAATCGATAATAGCAATGGCAAGTTATAACCAAATAATAATATATACGTATATATATATATGTGAAAATAATAGTAGTGACAGTAATAGCAAAAATACTAATAAATGTAATATAAAATGTACAATATAAAATAGTTATAATAATAATAATAGTAATAATGCAGTGATAATGGTAAAATAATGATGGTATACAATGTACAATATAAATATAGTGCTAATAATGATAATGGTAATAATAATAATAATACTATTACTAATAATATAATAATAATAATGTAAGGATAAAGCAAATAATAATAATAAAAACAATTATGATAAGAATAATAGTAGGTATGAACACAAGTGATAACACAACAATAGCAATAATAAAAATGACATTACCATAGCAATAACGATGATAAAAGCTAAAGTAAATAATAATAATAACAATAATAAAAATCGCAAAATATTTAAAAGGGGTCAAATTGAATTAAATGTGAAATTTCAAGGTCAAATTTAAAATCAAATAAAAGGGGTCAAATAACAATTAGAAGGAACTGAAAGGGTTAAAATAAGATGCGCATTAAATGACGAGGGCTAAAGTTGAAATTATACCAAATTTTAAAAGCGGCGTCGTTTTGATTTATACCATTAAAGACTTGTGGGGTCGAATTGAGATAAAATGGGAGTTTTGGGGCCAAATTAAGAATCAAAGGAGTTTGAAACAGACGTGATTGAGAATGATAAAAATGTGGAGGGACTGGGACGACAATTAGACCGATTGAAGAAAATGCGCGGATCCCCTTTTATGGGTCGGGTCAACGCGCGGACCTAAGGAGGACTAAACGATGCCGTTTAGCCTCCAGTTTTAAAACCCCAAAATTTCCCCTTTACCCTTCATTTGCAGATTTAACTTCTCAAAAAACAAAAAATGAAAGGCATTTTCTCTCTGCTCTCTCTCACGACGATCGGGCTACCCCGTCTTTCGATCGACCCTCGTTCCTCCGTCCAAACGCTAAGGCGTTGTTATCAACGACAAGCAGTGGCGCAGGATGGCCCGGCCTAGGTGGTCAGCACCCTCGTCTACTCCGATGGCGACGGAGAGACCAAGGGCTAAGTCTTTCAAAGGTAACCCCTACCCTTATCCTTCGTTTTTTAGATTTATAGATGTTCTCCCTTTTTTAGTAATAAATAAAATAAATAGGTAAATAAATGGTAGAGAGCGAAACTAGAAAAAACATCTGAATCGACCTTTTGTGCCTTTTCTTGATTTCGGATGAGTCGTAAGGGAAGACGAGAGCCAATCTTATTTTTTTCTATTTTGTGGCTTCTGAATGCGTAAAAGAGATGTGTGTAAAACTAAAAACGAAGAGCCCACCCTTTACACTTCGATTTTGAACGGCTTTATAGCCAAGTACGGAATCTTTTTATTCTTATTCAACTATGTTGTTCCATACTTCGCTGTTCTTCGTTTCTCTATTCTTTACAGGGCATGGGCCATGGCAGAGGTGTGCGAAGGGCGCGGGTCGAGGGTCGTTGGTCAGCGTGCGTAGTGGCTGCGGGTGCTGAGACGATGTGAGGTGTGCGCGGAGACCAAGGTGACTGGGAACTGGAACGGCGCGCGTGGCGTGTGTGGGGACGCGCGGGGCAGACGAAAGGTTGCTGGCGGCGCTGGCTAGGGTTTCTTATTTTTCTTTTTTTCTGATTCGGGCTGTTGTGGACTAGGTCATTGGGCCGATTGTAATTTCGGGTTTTGGGCCATTTCGGGCTTATGTAATTGGGTTTGGGTCTGTATAAGTTTTAGGATTTCAGAATTTGGGCTTCTGTATTGGACTTCTGCTTTTGGGTTTTTGTAAACAGACGGTTTTATTTTTGAGCTATTGGGATTATTTTGGTGTATTTTGTTCATTGGGCCGGGTTTTCTTTGTGAATGGACTTTGACCTATTACTGCTAATTTGGACTGTTTTCATACTACTTTTGGGCTTATTATCTTTTTGTTTTATCACTTGGGCTTCTAATCTGTATTGGGCCCGGGCAAAATTGGTTATTACAGCTGCCCCTCTTTGCTCATTGTCACAAAATGAGAATAGAGCAAAGACAATAGAAGAACCAATTTTGCTCGATCTCGGCCAAGACTCGACTTATTGGTCTTTGTCTTCCTCAAACGTCTTCAAACCCTGTCGCTTCGACCCATTCTGCCACTGCTTCCGCGAGATGACCCGTAGCTTCAATCTACTTTTCCTCAATCTTCTTCATTCTTTAACTTGCTCCAACTAGAATTGTAGCTTCGATCTACTAACTGCTCCATGGGGACTTCGAGGAAATAAATCTGAACTTTTCAAACTGCCCCCTATTCTCGCAATATGAATTGATTTTGGACGGGAATTTAAAGACGGAAATTAAAAATACCTCAGCGTGCGTAACCCGAGGCTCAACTCACCTTTCGCAATGTGAGTTGATTTTTAAACAGAAATTTAATGACTAAAATACCTCAGCGTGCGTAACCCAAGGCCCAACTCACCTTTCACAATATGATTTGATTTTTGAACAGAAATTTAAAGACGGAAAATACCTCAGCATGCGTAACCCGAGGCCCAACTCACCTTTCGCAATATGAGTTGATTTTTGAACAGAAATTTAAAAGCAGAAATTAAAGATACCTCAGCGTGCGTAACCCGAGGCCCAACTCACTTTTTGTGCAATGAGTTGATTTTAACAGAAATTGAAAAACAGAAATTAAAGATACCTCAGCGTGCGTAACCCGAGGCCCAACTCACTTTTCGTGCTATGAGTTGATTTTAACAGAAATTTAAGAGCAGAAATTAAAGATACCTCAGCGTGCGTAACCCGAGGCCCAACTCACTTTTCGTGCAATGAGTTGATTTTAACTGAAATTGAAAAACAGAAATTAAAGATACCTCAGCGTGCGTAACCTGAGGCCCAACTCACTTTTCGTGCTATGAGTTGATTTTAACAGAAATTGAAAAGCAGAAATTAAAGATACCTCAGCATGCGTAACCCGAGGCCCAACTCACTTTTTGTGCAATGAGTTGATTTTAACAGAAATTGAAAAACAGAAATTAAAGATACCTCAGCGTGCGTAACCCGAGGCCCAACTCACTTTTCGTGCAATGAGTTGGTTTTAACGAAAATTAAAAGACAGAAATTGAAAAATTGAAAGACGGAAATTAAATACCTTGGCGTGTCCCGGGGCTCAACTCACTTCTCATTTTATGAGTTGATTTTTGGACAGAAATTAAATACCTCGGCGTGTTTCGGGGCTCAACTCACCTCTCGTTTTATGAGTCGAGTATTTTCTTGAAAAATAGTACTTGAAAACGTATCATCTGGTGGAACTTGGACGCCTTCTTTATCCTTGGTTCGGTACAGTTGTCGTCAAAACTTCTTACTTTACTGGTGTGCCTGTATGTGTCATGCGTGATGTTATCATGATGTGCACGTTTTTCTTAAATTCTCTTATGCCTACATGATTATGCCATGCGCTCTGGGCTTGTTTGTCATGTATCTCTCGTTATAACTTTCATGATGACTTGTATTCATTGCTTCGGTTCTTGACTTTTCTTTTTAGGTTTTGTACCCGTCCTCAAGTTTTTAGAGTAGTCTACATTTCTCAAGTATTACCCATTTTGCCCCCTTGTTGAACTTTTGTCCTTACTTCGGGGCTCTTGCACTCACCAGGTTTTCATCCAGGTAATGCTCAATGTTCCTTTTGTTTAGAGTATGTAATTTCACTATTTACCATTTAAATGAACCAAACACGAGATGCATGAGAATGGCCAAGTAGGTACAAAAGAAATACCTTAGGTTCGTATTTGTTTCAAAGCAACAAGCAAAGAAAATTGACAAAGAATGATTCGATAAGGAAAACATTGTAAAAAGGAAAGCAGGTTTGATTATCGCAAATGCTCTAGATATCCACGCATGAACTTCTCCATGTCCCTTCATCCTGAATCCTTTTGAGTGAAGCTTCTTGCGTAGAAGATTCTGAGCTTCCGAGTCTGCTTCAAATATTATAATCTCGCCCTTGACTTCCTGTTCAAATCGCCCTTGCTCTCCATTAGGACGCCTTTTCAGGTTTTCATCCTAATTTTGTTTATCAAACCACCCTTTTCGTTTTTTTTTATTTGTCAAGACGCCCTTTCAGGTTTTCATCTTGACCTTTTTCTTTTTTTTCTCTTCTCCTTCCCCTCTTTTTTTTTTATTTTTTATTTTTTATTTAGGCGTAGTACTTCTTCACGGCATCTGAGTTTACAGGATTTGGTAACTCCTTCCCATCTATTTCAGTGAGAATCAAAGCTCCGCCTGAGAACGCTCTCTTCACGACGTATGGCCCTTCCCAATTTGGTGCCCATTTTCCTCGAAAGTCTTTTTGAATTGGGAGAATCTTTCTCAGCACGAGTTCCCCTTCACGAAATTCCCTTGGTCGTACCTTCTTGTCATGGGCTGTGATCATTCTCTTCTGGTACATCTGTCCATGACAGATGGCTTTCAAGCGCTTTTCTTCGATCAGATTTAGTTGGTCATATCTAGCTCGAGCCCATTCTGATTCTTCTAGTTTTGACTCCATTAAGACTCGCAGGGAGGGGATCTCTACTTCAATGGATAGCACAGCTTCCATTCCATAAACCAGAGAAAAAGGGGTTGCCCCCGTAGAGGTCCACACACATGTGCGATATGCATATAGAGAAAATGGTAGTTTCTCGTGCCAGCCTTTATACGTCTCGGTCATTTTCCCAATAATCTTCTTAATATTTTTGTTAGCAGCTTCTACCGCCCCGTTCATCTTAGGACAATAGGATGAGAAATTATGATGCTTTATTTGAAATTGCTCGCACACTTCTTTCATCATCTTGTTGTTCAGATTCAAGGCGTTATCTGAAATGATTCTCTCCGGTAAACCGTATCGACATATAATCTCCTTTTTTAAGAACTTGCAAACCGTGGTCTTTGTCACATTAGCAAATGAAGCAGCTTCCACCCACTTTGTGAAATAATCTATGACCACGAAAATGAATCAATGTCCATTAGAAGCTTTTGGGGAAATTGGCCCTATAACATCCATGCCCCACATAGAGAAAGGCCACGGAGAAGTCATGACATGAAGGGGCGAAGGTGCTGCATGAATTTTATCGCCGTAAATTTGACATTTGTGACACTTTCGTGCGTGACTAATGCAGTCGGTTTCCATCGTCAACCAGTAATAACCGAGTCTCATGATCTTCCTGGCCATGGTAAAACCATTAGTGTGCGTCCCACAAATTCCTTTGTGGACCTCTTCAAGTATCTTTCTGGCTTCACTATTATCCACGCATCTCAGGAGCACTTGATCTTTTCCCTTTTTGTATAGGATGTCCCCATCAAGAACAAATCCTGCTGCCATTCTCCTGATTGTTCTTTTGTCGTTCTCATTTGCTTGCTCAGGATATCTTTGATTCTTGACATATTCTAAGATATCGTGAAACCATGGTTGTCCATCTACCTCATTTTCGATGCTAAAACAGTGTGCAGGGGCCTCATATATGCTCATTTGGAGGGGCATTATTTCTGTTTCCCAGTTTGCTTTGAACATCGAAGCCAAAGTGGCTAAGGCATCAGCCAATTGGTTTTCTTCTCGTGGGAAGAAGTTAAAAGTTACTTCCCCGAATTCTTTGATCAGTTCTGCCACGAGATCGCGATATTTGACCAACTTCGAATCTCTCACCTCCCAATCTCCACGGATTTGGTAAATCACCAGCGCTGAATCTCCGTATACCTCTAAGATTGCGATGCCTCGTTCAATAGCTGCTCGAAGTCCCAAGATGCAAGCCTCATATTCTGCTATGTTATTAGTACAGAAGAAATTTAATCTGGCGGTGAATCGGTAATGATTCCCTTCTGGTGATACTAAGACTGCTCCAACCCCATGCCCCAATGCATTTGAGGCACCATCAAAGCTCATCTTCCATGATCTCTCCTTTGATGACTCACATTCTCTTTCCGTAAAGCACATTAAGTCTTCATCAGGGAAATCAAATCTCAACGGCTCATATTCTTCTGTTGTTCGAGTCGCCAAGAAGTTGGCTATCGCGCTCCCTTTTATCGACTTTTGACTCACATAGGTGATGTCGTATTCTGATAGTAGGATCTGCCATCGTGCCATTCTTCCTGAGAGTGCAGGTGATTTCATCATGTACTTTATTGGGTCCAGCTTTGAAATCAACCACGTCGTATGATACAACATGTATTGCCTCAGCCTTCGAGCTACCCAGACCAAAGCACAATAGAATTTTTCAATCGACAGGTACTTCACTTCATACTCGGTGAATTTCTTGCTGAGGTAGTAGATTTCCCTTTCTCTCTTTCCTGACTCGTCGTGCTGACCCAGTACATAACCTATGGAGTTATCGAATACCGTCAGATACAATATTAAGGGTCTCCCGGGATTTGGTGGTACTAACACCGGGGGCTAGACAAATATTGTTTTATCTTATCGAAAGCCATCTGGCACTCCTCATCCCATTTTCCAGGATTGTGCTTTCGGAGGAGTCGAAAAATTGGGTCGCATTGGTTGGTAAGTTGAGCGTTAAACCGAGCGATGTAGTTTAGCCTCCCTAGGAATCCTCTAACTTCCTTTTGTGTGCGCGGAGACGACAACTCTTGTATGGCCTTTATCTTGTCCGGATCAACTTCAATACCTCTCTCACTGACGATGAAGCCCAGCAATTTCCCTGAGGTTGCTCCAAATGTGCACTTGGATGGATTAAGCTTCAACTGGAATTTTCTCAGTCTTTCAAACAACTTCTTGAGGTTCCCAACATGCTCTCTTTCCCCTCGAGATTTGGTGATCATATCGTCTACATAGACTTCTATTTCCTTGTGCATCATGTCATGAAACAATGCTACCATGGCTCTCTGGTACGTTGCCCCGGCATTCTTTAGCCCAAATGGCATTACCTTGTAGCAAAATGTCTCATATTGTCGTGAATGTCATTTTCTCCATATCCTCGGGAGCCATTTTGATTTGATTGTAACCCAAAAATCCATCCATGAAGGAGAAAAACGAGTGCTTTGCCGTGTTATCTACCAATGTATCGATGTGTGGCAACGGGAAATTATCCTTAGGGCTTGCTCGATTCAGATCCCAATAATGCACGCACATTCGCACTTTACCGTCTTTCTTGGGTACCAGTACTATATTAGCCATCCATTTTGGATACTTGGAGACTTGTAGGAAACCGGCATCAAACTGCTTCTTGACTTCTTCCTTTATCTTTAAGAGCATTTCAGGCCTCATTCGCCTTAACTTCTGTTGAACAGGCTTGCATTCTGGTTTCAATGGGAGCCTATGGACCACTACATCTTCATTCAAACCTGGCATGTCCTGATACGACCATGCGAATACATTTTTGTATTCATGAAGCAAAGCGATCAAATCATGTTTGGTGTCCCCTGACATGGAGGTCCCAACTTTCACTTCTTGCCTCATTTCTTCGTTTCCCAAATTCACTGTCTCAACAGGTTCTTGATGGGGTAGTATCTATTTGTCTTCTTGCTCTATCATTCTTAGCAAGTCGGGGGACGAGACATAATCTTCAGCGTTTTTCTCAGCTTCAAATTCTCCTAAACAAACAGCTTGCTCGAAATCGATTCTCGGGTTTGTAACGGGATTGTCCACATCATCGATATCTGAGCACCTAAAAGATAAATGGAAAAGAAACTATAGAGGAATATCAAGGTGTTGGGACACACAAACATAGCACCGTGGCATGATATGCAATATACGTAGGCACAAATTATAAGAAGAGGGAATAAATATGAAGCCAATGAGAATGAAGAGGCCATAACATAAATGCATCTCTATTGAAGTTCATTTAAAAGATAAATTGCAGATATAAACTCTTGTAACAGTTTTCCCAATAACTTGGAGCATAAAAGGGGTGGACATTGAGGATTACTTTGGAGGAACCCTAGAAACTACAAGAAGGTCCTCGGCGGTCCAATTTCTCAACACAAATCCAGGCGGACCAGGGCGTATCATTGAGATATCTTTCATTGTATCATCCACTTTGTCGATGACGTTTATACTGAAGCTATGAAAATCTTTTTCGACCAATGACAGCGTGTTTCGTGCATTATCACTTTCTGGGTACATCATTCCTGCAGATGTAAACGTTTTTGACAAGGGCGGATAAGTTATAGGCTCCCATTCTGCTTTCCGACCTGAAGCTCTTTCCATCCTCTTTTCCTGATCTTTCTGCAGCTGTTTCTTTCTTTGTCGCACATCCGGCTTGAACCCTAAACCGTATCGGGCCTTGTGGTGTATCGGGTTTAGCGCTCTGGCTATCCCTTGTTGGTATCTTCCTAAGCCTTTCCTTGCTCGGGCTCCCTTTCCAACCGTCAGTTTGATCCCCATCTTGGTATTTCTCGATAATCTAGGTGTGAGAATCTTGTTTCCCTCAGCCGCGAATGTAGCATTAACAAATTCGAGGGAACGGAAAGAACATTCTATTGCATCTTTTCTCACTTCGATGTAAGGCGTGACAGTAGAAATAGACGCAACGATGTCCTCTTCACCATCGACCATGATCAAACGGTTATCCATGATGAATTTTACCTTTTGGTGGAGAGATGAAGGGACTGCCTCAGCAGAGTGGATCCAAGGCCTCCCTAAAAGGCAATTGTACGACGGATTAATGTCCATGACTTGGAACTCTACATTATATGTGCATGGGCCCACTTCTAGGGGGATTTCAATCTTTCCCATAACCTCTCATCGTGTCCCGTCAAATGCCCTTACCGTGGAGTGACAAGGCCTTAAATAGGACATATCAACTGGCATCCTGAAGAGTGTGGCCAAAGGCATGACATTGAGTGCGGATCCATTGTCAATGAGTACATTCGGCACTATGTAACCCTTGCAACTGGTCGTAATATGTAATGCCTTCACAGAGCCCCTACCGTTTGCTGGTATCTCATCATCACTAAATGAGATGAAATTATCTGCATTTAGATTCTTCACCCATCTGTCAAGCTTTTCTACAGATACATTGCTTTCTACGTAAGCTTGGTTGAGCACTTTTAGTAAGGCATTCCGATGTGACTCTGAGTTCAACAATAGGGATAACACCGAGATTTTTGCCGGTTGTTTGTTTAACTATTCCACGATGCTGTATTCGCTGTGCTTGATGAACTTCAAGAATTCGTGAGCTTCATCCTCATTCACAGGTCTTTTAAAGTCCAGTTCCGGCTGTTCTTCAACGTCCACCTCAGACTCACGCATTGGTGCCTTGCCTTTCTGATTCAAGTCGGCAGCTTCTTTCTTTGGTTCAGCCTTTTTAGGGGAATAGCACCTCCCGCTGTGAGTAAAGTGTCCTACTCGACCGATATCTCCAGCCACAGCTTTTGGCTTTTCGGGTGCGACAATGTTAACATCGTATTTCCATGGCACCGCCTTATCGTCCTTGTAATGGAAAGGAGAAGGTACCTTAATCACCATCGTCGGTTTGACTTCCTCTTTTTTAGCCTCATAATAAATCACCAGAGGACGATCGGCACTATAACAAGTGACTGGTGGTTGGTTATCAGAGGCGCATATCTCTTTTTCTTCGGCCTCATCCATTCTATCAAGGATCTCGACTTCCTTGTTGTTCATCATGTCTTGGAGTAGCTTATTAAATTCTTTGCAAGACTGGATGTCGTGCTCTTCGATTCCATGAAAGGTACAAAAACTTGGTCCTTCCATACTTTCTTCTTCGAAGCTTTTATGGGAATGACTAAATAACCCATGTTCCATCATCACCTTCCAGACCTTTCGCAAGGGTGTTTTTATTTCAGAGACGTAGTTCTTAGCTCGCCGTGTATCTTCCTTTATCACTACGCTCACATTCCCTTCGGTATGGTTAGAGAGCGGGTTTCCCGCCACATTACCAGTATCGTCAAACCGTAAAATCCCGGCATCAATGAGATCCTGAACCCTCTTATTGAAGGCTATACAATTTTCCGTAGAATGCCCTTGGTTTCCCCCATGATACATGCAACTAGTATTAGGATCGTACCATTTCGGGTATGGCAGTTTCAAAGGTGCCATATAATGCGGGGATATTAATTGTTTTTCCAGTAATTTTGGGCACAGTTCTCCGTATGACACAGGGATAGGGGTGAGTCGAGGTTTTTCAAGATTGGGTCTCACCGGCCTTTGTTCGTGTTTGGGTAGGCTTGGAGCGGGCGTGTTATTAGGTGGGAACACGGTGAATGGCCGTTGGTTATTCGTGTTGTACACAGTGTAAGAAGGAAGTGCTTGATAATAAAGGTTTTGGGGAGGGAGATAGAAATTTGAAGGTGGGCGATATCAGGGGTGTGATTGGGTTGGGTATGAATTGGGAGCGTAGTGGTTCCCAGTCCCCACCATATGGGTTTCAGGCTCTTTCTTTTTTATAGGTACTGGCCTTTTTGAGCTCTCGGAACCCTCCATCCTTCCGCTTTTGATGCCATTTTCAATGAGTTCCCCGGATATTACGACATCTGCAAAGTCTTTTGTGGCATTTCCTACTAGCTTGTCATAAAATGGCGCTTTTAAAGTGTTGATAAAGAGAACTGTTATCTCAGTTTTGGTCAGTAGGGGTTCTACTTGAACTGAGACGTCCCTCCACCTTTGAGCATATTGTCTGAAAGTCTCTGCTGGCTTCTTTTCCATCATCTGTAGCGTTAGCCGATCGGGTGCCATGTCGGAGACATGCTTGTATTGCTCACAGAACGCTGAAGCTAAGTCGTTCCATGATTGGATCCTCTCTCTTCTAAGCTGATTATACCATCGGAGGGCCGGCTCAGTCAAGCTATCTTGAAAGCAGTGTATTAATAATTTGTCTTCGTTCACATATCCAGCCATTTTTTGACAAAACATGATAAGATGCGCCTTTGGACACCTTGTTCCATCATATTTTTTGAAGTCTGGCACTTTAAATTGCGGAGGCAGGACCAAATCGGAAACTAGACTGAGCTCTTTGGCGCTCATTGCAGAAGGGGCTCTAGTACCCTCTATCACCCTGAGTCTTTCTTCCAAACTCTTATACTTGTCCTGGGCATCCTGGTCCTTCGTTCTTAACTTAGCTAGTTCTACCGGATCATCCAAATCTGGGGCAATTGGGTCAGCAGGGTTAGCTTCGTGGTTTGACATGAATACTCCTTGCCCTAGATGGGCGGGTGGTGGTGCAGGTGGTTGTTCTGGGCCCGCAAATTCCCTTTGAGGCCATTCTCCATGAGGTGGAGTGAATCCTGGGGGGTGGAATGGACTCTGATTAACTCTCGAGTGGGGTTCTGTAATTTCAGGACTCTGTACAGGTCCTTTTCCTTTAACCAGAGTCGTCACCATCTCCATTAGCTTGGCCATTTGATCCTTATGCTCTAGTGATTCCTCGCGGGATCTTATCATCAGGTCCCTTGCTTCTTGCTGCGACCTGGCTAACTGTTCTTGCAGCTCTTGCTGGATTCTTTCCATTCTTTCGATCCTCTCATTGAGTTCGGCGTCCATAGCTCTAATTCTTAGACGTGTCCTATAGGGATGATGTGATTCCAGATTTGTAATGTCGTAGCTTCTGTAGATTATACGATTTTAGCCTTAGTGAATAATTAAGGTGATATGATGCTAATGTATGTAATGCAATGCAAATGCATGGTATGAATGCAAAAAAGTGTCAACTCTGATTCAATTCCTCATAGAAAACTTCCTTAGAAAACAAAGCTCTTTACATAAAAGAGATTACAGGAACAGCCTTGCTCTAACATCTAAGGCTTTAATCTTTGCTAGCAGGGAAGCTAATTCTCGTCCACGATCCAACTGTGTCTCGAACTGTACGCTCAATGTGTCAGCCTATATGGCTAGAGTCTGTAAATACTCGGCTATCTCTCATATCTGGGTTATAGCCTCCCCCATGAGGTAATCTCTATCTTTGACTTGATTCTGGGAATGGTACAGCTCCACTTCTCTTCGTTCTTCATTCTCTTTTAAACACCCAATGTGATTCTGACAGTTCTGCAGCTCCATTTCTAATTCTTCGGTCTTCTTCTTCATTTCTTCGATTCTATTCAAACTTGCCTTTAATTCTCTTGCCGAGTTACGATTTCGATAATAGTCAAGGGATTTTTCCAACTCTGCCACCCTCGTTTTCAATGTATTTCTTCTATACTGGCCTTCTGACGCTTGCTTTTCTAGGATCTCTTTCTGAGCTTTCATTTCTTGAAACCTCTTTTCCCATTGCTCGGCTTTAGCTCTTTCTTCTTGTAACTCTTGTCGCCATTGACTCGAAGTCTTTCCTAGTCCGGCAGTTCTCATTGAGAGACGCATCTTCTTGTAGTCTTCCTTTAGGCTACCCAACTCTTCTTCGGCTTTGCTCTTCCCCTTTTTCATCTTTTCTATTTCTGATTTCTGTATCTCTATATCCATCTTCAAAAGCATCTTTTCTTCCTCCAACTGCTCAATTTTCTTCTCACGCTCTGAACTTCGCTTTACGAAATCTTGCTTCATAATTTCTAATTCCGTTGGTATCAGTTGCAAACGTTCCTCTATAGGTTGAGCATTATCTGAACTTGGTCTCGGGATATTGTCGTTGAGTCTCTTGTTTCGCCACTCTTTATACTCATAAGTCGCCGTTTCACCCACAGTTAACTTCTTCATCCGGTGGGTTTGCTTCCAAGCATTTGCAATTTCCTTAATCCTCTTCTTATAACCCTCTCCTGTATAAGAGAATTCGCTTCGATCCAATCCATGTGTTGCTGGCACAAACTGTCTAGACTGGTACTGTCTCGCTGCTAGCAATGGGGCATACCCAATGACTCCCCAAATTCCGGGTAGAGGTACCCAATTAAAGTCTCCGCATCTATAAAGGATCTCTCCAGGCGCCATCCAGGGAGCTCTCCACCCAATGTCTTTTTCTTGAAGATTCTGAAAAATCGCCATCCATCCCTCTTCTGTTATATCTTCTCTCCTTAACACCGTTACTTCTCCCTTTAAGGGTGAGTAGTCTTCGCGAAAGGGTCGGTAAGAGGGTCTATCCACTTTCCAAAAATGGCCATGAAACCATACAGTTAATAACTGCGCATAACCAATAAACCTTCCCTCTCCTATTCTTCGACATGCGTTTAGTGATCTGAAGGTCTCTGCCAAAATTGCCGGGACAGGTGTAACTTGCTTATCCAGTCGGTCAAATAGATCCACAACCGCTTCATCTACGTGCCTTAGGGCCTTAGGGAAAATGACTAACCCATAGATGCTTAAGGCGAAAATATCAACTTTCCTTTTCACATCAGGATGCGTCAGAATTAGGTCCCTTAAATTTACCCACGGAATACATCTCCCCTCGCCTTTCTGTTGAATTCTGGTCGAGATCCACTATTCACTCATTCCCGTAATTTTCATCAACTTCTTCGCCAAAGGAGGGACATAGGCAGGCCTAATATAAAACTTGTCGACTTGCATCTCGGGAATACGAAGTAAAGTGGTGTATTCTTCTATTGTTGGCACCAAGTCCACTTTCCCAAAAGTGAAGCAGCTATATGCAGCATTCCAAAACTGGACCATAGCCCGAAACAGGTGTTTATCTATCTTAACATCCAGTAAGTAGGAGATATCACCATAACGGTGGAAGAACATCTGTTTAACTTCATCTCCCCAATTGGTCCAGATATCCCGTAACTCTTGAAGCTCATTTTGTGTCACGCTAACACGGGTGAAGTCCCTCAGCTCTGACGTATGACCTTCAACTAAGCTGTCTCCTTTTTCTAGCTGCAACTTTTCCGACCATGCGCGCACGGCCGCATTGTCCTCTACTTTATCAAGAAAGTCGTTTTCCATAGCAAACTTCCTATTCCAGCAACCGAACAGAAATTGACACCTCTATTACATGGAATGTCATGCAGATCAAACAAACAAACACAAGTTAGTATTGCATAATCAAAACAAGCAAAATATCATTAAACGCCTATCCGGGTAACTATTTCAACACTATGCCTATGGTAGGCTCTGGGGTTTCTATATGGGGTTCGGTTCTACAGAGGGGTACCTGAACCAGTAGATTCCTCGATCCTCACCCATTATAGGCTCATTCGGACCGAGTTCGGTTCAAGGGGATACATTTCCCTACGGCCATGCGGAGGTGAAAACCTCACAAAGCACATAGGTACGGATGTATCCCGGAAGCAATCTACTAGCCCATGCAGAGGTGAAAACCTCACGAAGGCTTAGTTTCTTACTCCCACTTAAAGGTGTGACCAACGGTCATGCCATGCAATGCCAAAATATTTCACAAGACTCGACACTATAGCACAAGCAAATGCATCAAAAGGAAACACGATTTTCAAAACAATTTTCCAAATTTTCGATCAAAAGGACAAAAATCAATCAATTACGGCTTGACTCTCAACGTCCCCAGTGGAGTCGCCAAGCTGTCGTAACCATTTTTTGATAAAACGGGAATCGACTTTGGTTTCGAAAACAAAAAAAAAGGGAGTCGCCACCGATCTTTATTAGGTGTGATCGAGTCACCTTTGTTTTGATAAAACATTTTGGTTTATTAAAACGACAATTTTGGTCTACGAAATCCAAGAAAACAGGTTCGGGAGTCGATTACGAACAAGGAAGGGTTAGCACCCTTGTAACGCCCAAAGTTGGTACCAAATTGATTGATCAATGTCCTTGCGTCGAAAAATTTGAAAATATTTAAGGTATGAAGTTTTTAAAGAAGCGTTGACTAACCCTGAATTGAATTCCGAGATTAACTCGTTTCAAAGGAATAAAAATGCCATGCCCAGCACGTTAGGATATGACACCCTTATACTTTGACACCGAGGTCACCTTGGATCTTCAAAACATGTAAAAGAAAAAGGGGTATTTGAATATTTAGTCGAACAAAAAAATCGACACCCAGCTCGTTAGGATGTAATTTTCCGTACTTCAAAACACACAAATACCGCCGTGTTTTTGATATGGAATCTTAAAATTCGCTCGATATTCGTTTTCAACGTAATGCAATATTTGGAAAAGGCTTGCACATGTTGAAATTTGAAATATGATACGAGGATAAGAAACGTAAGCATTAATCGTAAAATACACCAATTTAAAACGTTGATCGACAAATTATACTATACTCTGCGTAACAAAATAAAAATCGATAATAGCAATGGCAAGTTATAACCAAATAATAATATATACGTATATATATGTGAAAATAATAGTAGTGACAGTAATAGCAAAAATACTAATAAATGTAATATAAAATGTACAATATAAAATAGTTATAATAATAATAGTAATAATGCAGTGATAATGGTAAAATAATGATGGTATACAATGTACAATATAAATATAGTGCTAATAATGATAATGGTAATAATAATAATACTATTATTAATAATATAGTAATAATAATGTAAGGATAAAGCAAATAATAATAATAATAATAAAAACAATTATGATAAGAATAATAGTAGGTATGAACACAAGTGATAACACAACAATAGCAATAATAAAAATGACATTACCATAGCAATAACGATGATAAAAGCTAAAGTAAACAATAATAATAACAATAATAAAAATCGCAAAATATTTAAAAGGGGTCAAATTGAATTAAAGGTGAAATTTCAAGGTCAAATTTAAAATCAAATAAAAGGGGTCAAATAACAATTAGAAGGAACTGAAAGGGTTAAAATAAGATGCGCGTTAAATGACGGGGGCTAAAGTTGAAATTATACCAAATTTTAAAAGCGGCGTCGTTTTGATTTATACCATTAAAGACTTGTGGGGTCGAATTGAGATAAAATGGAAGTTTTGGGGCCAAATTAAGAATCAATGGAGTTTGAAACAGACGTGACTGAGAATGATAAAAATGTGGAGGGACTGGGACGGCAATTTGACAGATTGAAGAAAATGCGCGGATCCCCTTTTATGGGTCGGGTCAACGCGCGAACCTAAGGAGGACTAAACGATGCCGTTTAGCCTCCAGTTTTAAAACCCCAAAATTTCCCCTTTACCCTTCATTTGCAGATTTAACTTCTCAAAAAACAAAAAATGAAAGGCATTTTCTCTCTGCTCTCTCTCACGACGATCGGGCTACCCCGTCTTTCGATCGACCCTCGTTCCTCCGTCCAAACGCTAAGGCGTCGTTATCAACGACAAGCAGTGGCGCAGGATGGCCCGGCCTAGGTGGTCAGCACCCTCGTCTACTCCGATGGCGACGGAGAGACCGAGGGCTAAGTCTTTCAAAGGTAACCCCTACCCTTCTCCTTCGTTTTTTAGATTTATAGATGTTCTCCCTTTTTTAGTAATAAAATAAAATAAATAGTTAAATAAATGGCAGAGAGCGAAACTAGAAAAAACATTTGAATCGACCTTTTGTGCCTTTTCTTGATTTCAGATGAGTCGTAAGGGAAAACGAGAGCCAATCTTATTTTTTTTCTGTTTTGTGGCTTCTGAATGCGTAAAAGAGATGTGTGTAAAACTAAAAAAGAAGAGCCCACCCTTTACACTTCGATTTTGAACGGCTTTATAGCCAAGTACGGAATCTTTTTATTCTTATTCAACTATGTTGTTCCATACTTCGCTGTTCTTCATTTCTCTATTCTTTGCAGGGCATGGGTCATGGCAGAGGCGTGCGAAGGGTGCGGGTCGAGGGTCGTTGGTCAGCTTGCGTAGTGGCTGAGGGTGCTGAGACGATGTGAGGTGTGCGCGGAGACCAAGGTGACTGGGAACTGGAACGGTGCGTGTGGCGTGTGTGGGGGACGCGCGGGGCAGACGAAAGGTTGCTGGCGGCGCTGGCTAGGGTTTCTTGTTTTTCTTTTTTTCTGATTCGGGCTGTTGTGGACTAGGTCATTGGGCCGATTGTAATTTCGGGTTTTGGGCCATTTCGGGCTTATGTAATTGGGTTTGGGTCTGTATAGGTTTTAGAATTTCAAAATTTGGGCTTCTGTATTGGACTTCTGCTTTTGGGTTTTTGTAAACAGACTGTTTTATTTTTGAGCTATTGGGATTATTTTGGTGTATTTTGTTCATTGGGCCGGGTTTTCTTTGTGAATGGACATTGACCTATTACTGCTAATTTGGACTGTTTTCATACTACTTTTGGGCTTATTATCTTTTTGTTTTATCACTTGGGCTTCTAATCTGTATTGGGCCCGGGCAAAATTGGTTATTACAACATTCAAATTATATATAAAAAAGCATCTATTACATATAAAAAATCCCTTGAAATCACATTCAAATTATGGACAAGTGTTAAGAAAGTATGTTCTTTCCTTGCCTACTAAGCTAACAATCATCTATTATATATAAAAAAAGAAAAAGAATATAACAGTAAAACAAAATAAAAAAAAGGAGACATTTCAAATTTAATATGATTATGGGATATGCAAGTATAGATTATAATATACTTTTGATTACAAATAATTATAATATACTATTTCAATGAAAATCATATTAAATTTAATATGGTAATCGTATATGCAAGTATACTATAAATCTATACTTTCATCCCCATAATCATATTAAATTTGAAATGTCTCATTTTTTCTATTTTATTTTACTGTTATATTCTTTTTCTTCAATAAAAATATTGTTAAGTTATATCGAAATGGTGTCGGTTTAATTGTAATCTTTTTACTGTTATGGTGTCAATTTAATTGTCAAAATGAGGAGTGAATGTTGTGGTATTTTTTTGTTCAAATCTCCTTAAGATTTCATAAATAATAAATTATAAAACCAAAACCAAAACAAAAGTAATAGCAATATTAAGTTGTTAACCTACAAAACAGACAAGAGCACAAAACCCAATCCAAAATAAACCAAAAAATATAAACTAACCCAAAAACAAAACAAAATTCATAAAGCGGAAACAATTAAACTAAGAAAAAAAACATGAAACACCAGAAGTAGTGGTAATGCCTGAAGAACAAATCATCATAAATCAGATTTTATGATGAACAAGAAACAAGAAACAAATTAACCAGATTCACCATAAACCAGATTCATAAACCAGATGTCTTCTTGAAGAACAAATTATCATAAACTAATGTTCAAACAAATATCTTCTTGTTGATTTATCATTAAATAAATTTTCAAAAATCATAATCACAATAAGACATCAAAAAGATTAAAGAATAAAAAACATGAAACACCAAAAGCAGTAGCAGTGCTTGAAGAACAAATCATCATAAACCAGATTTTATGATGAAGAAGAAACAATAAACCAATTAACCAGATTCATCATATACCAGTTGTCTTATTGAAGAACAAATTAACCAGATGTCTTCTTGAAGAATAAACCAACATAAACCAGATTCATAAAGGGTCTTAGTGCTACTGTAACACTCCTCCTCTAGTCAGCAAATTAACTAGCGGCCACTCCTTAGAAAATATTCCACCCTCGAAACTGTTGATACTAGCTCCCAAAATCAACAGCCTTTCATAAACCATCCCATTTACTATTTTTTCTTCTCCCCAGACCTTATCTCATCTTCTACTGTCAATCCAGTGTCCACTAATCACACCGTCCGGTGTCTACAATTAGAAATAACACTTAAGCATTTGCTTGTCCTCAAGCAAAATTCTCAACTCACAATTAGAAATAACTTCCCTTGATTCATAATTCTCATCAACAATGTCTTCTCATAATTCATAGATAATTTATACATGGATAATTTAACTCAAAGTGTCGTAAAGATTTAAACAGTCTAAGTCACAAATTTTTGTAGCACGAAAACATAGGTGTTTCCCCTTATCTAAATAATCACCTTTGATTCAAAACCGACAAGGATTGACATCCTCACTAAGGATTCACTCAAATCACTCAAAGTGTTTAAAGTTCAAGAATAGCACTCATAAGTCAAACATGAAAAGTTAATTCCATAGGCTTGCATGAAAATCAAATCTCCACCACTATAAAATGAGATGATACACAAATCAAAAGGTCTTTAAAAGGGTTGTAACGGGGCTTAGGTTAAAGGTGTGGATAGAGGCTGAATTAGAGGGTTAGAATCGAGATTGAATTGACAATTTACCTAACTAGAAAAATGAACTAATCCTGAATAATTACATCAATTGAAAACTTGTAGCACTAATAACACGAGCTTCTTCTCAGAATGTGGAGTTAATTGCTTAAGCTCAAAAAACATAGAACTAATAATGAATAACTTTCCAACATTTTTTTTAAGAACAAGTATTTACAATAATTAAAAAGAACTTTAACAACTGAAATATAGAACATAGTTAGGCATCTGCTCAAAATCAAATCTCGACAAAAAGGGAGTCAAGAAAATGGGACAAACAAGTTAATAACAGGGTTTTGGGTTAATATTAGCGGTAAATCAAGAAATGGTTGATTAGGCTCAAAAAGGGGTTCACTAAGGGTTAATTACGAAGGTAGGCTTTTTATGGAGTAAGTGGGTATAAATCCTAAGTGTCTTTATCATCTCTGTATATCAAATCAAATGTGTGGTCTCGACATGTATAATCGAAGCAAGTTCTAGAATAACAAATCAATATCGACACACTCATAATAAAAAAAGTGAGCAAGAAAAATATATGCTCTAAAAGGCTCAAAGTCTCACAAAAATTATGGTTTTTGATGTCAACCTTGCAAATTTCATACTTCAAAGTAATATTTAAATTTAGGTCAACAACCTAGCAAATTTTTAATTTTGAAAATAGACTTATCATGCTTGATTCTCTAATGTCTTAAAGCTTAAATCATCAATGCACAATTATCTATGACTTAATCCAAGACATATCAATGAAAATCATAAGTCAATAGAAGTTTCATTCTAATAGTAAAATGAGGAAATTGCTTAAGAACAAGGCATAATTCCGGGATTTTCAAATAAAACTATAGTTAACCCCCCACACTTAAGATGTACATTGTCCTCAATGTACAAAGATAAATAAATTGACAATATAATGAGAAAATCAAAAGATAGGGAGAGAAGTGAAACTTCCTGAAGTTTGGATGGAGTCAAAGAAAAGAAACGAGAAAAATTCGGGCCGAGTTGGAGGATGAGGCTCCGGTGGTGTGGTCGTTTGTTAACATCCCGTTGAACCTAAATTAAGAAAATCAAAATATAATCATATAAATTAAATATAAGAGAGATAAAAGAAAATAATGAAAAGAAAAAGAAAAACTAAATGGACTCAAAAGTCCCCACGCCCGTGTGCCATGGGCGTGTTAGGTCACATGGCCGTATCGCACGTATAGTGATCACCATGCCCATGTTGATAAATCAGTGTCGACCATGGTTGTATCGCATGGTCGTGGCATTTTGTCGCCGCCCGTGGTTCGTATATTTTTCGCCCTTGGTTCGTACAATCTCTGCCACGCCCGTGTGCAAGGCTGTGTGGTAGGAAATCTGCACTTCGTTAATTTGGTTAGTTTTTAGTTAGGTGCTAAAAGTAAAAATAAAAATAAAAATATGAAAATTAATGGGGTTAGTGTTCAGGTTGCCTCCCGAGAAGCGCTTGTTTAAAGTCTTAAGCTAGACTTACCTCTCATTCGCGTATTCATGGTGGTTTAAGGAGTTGAAACTCCTCTCCCCTGCCATCAGTCCTATGATTCTTATATAGTTTGAGTCGAGTAGTTTTACCTTAAAAGTGTCGAACTTGGGATTAGTTACCTCGATTGTTCCATATGGGAAGATATTCAGCACTTCAAAAGGAATCTCTTCATTTGTATTCAGGTCTAAAGTGGAGATTCAAGGGTCTGTCTTATCCAACAATACCTGATCCCCGATCTGAAATTGGTTTGGCTCATGGAGTGGTTTTGGTTCTGTTTCGTGTGTTCCTAGTTTCTCCTTGAAATGTGTCTTCCACACGTCTAGTTCATCGATTTGAAGCCGTCATTCCTCGTGAGTTATTTCTTTGTTGGCACAAGGTTTAGGATGTGGCTCAGCTATGTAGTTTTGTGATGTTTCCTGTAAAGAAGGTGGAACCAAATGGTCATTAGTGGAATTGATGTTTTCACCTTGATTACTCGATGTCCTAGCCGAGTCAAGAGTCTGAAGAGTAATCGTTTCGTCACCTACACTATGTATGAGTTCACCTGTACCAACATCAATTTTGGTCCTAGAAGTTGCTAAAAAGGGTCTTCCTAAAATTAAAGAAATATTGTTATCCTCATCCATGCCTAAAACAACAAAGTCTACTGGGAATATGAATTTGTCAATTTTTACTAGTACATCTTCGATTATACCCCTAGGAATTCTAATAGTTTTATCAGCTAATTGAATGCTTATCCTAGTTTGTTTGGGTTTCTCGAGACCTAGCTGTTTAAATATTTTGTAAGGCATAACATTGATGCTTGCCCCTAAATCAGCTAAAGTATTATTAACAGATAAACTACCAATTAAACATGAAATTGTAAAACTCCCTGAATCTTTTAATTTTCGTGGTAGTTTATTTAGCAAAATTGCTGATCACATTGCATTTAGCTCCACATGCGACGTATCATCTAACCTCCGTTTGTTTGTCAAAAGCTATTTTAAAAATTTCTTAAATTTGGCATCTGTGAAAAAGCTTCAAGAAACGGTAAGTTAATATGTAATTTTCTTAGAAGTTTAAGAAATTTACAGAATTGTTCATCTGTGTGGTCTTTCTTCATCGCATTGGGGTATGGCACATGAGGTTGGTACTCTATAATTACCGGTTTCAGTTTGTCATGGCTTACCTCAACCTTACGTTCCTCTACCATATCTCTTGCCTCAATTTTGGTTCATCTAACCCTTAACTATCATGAGCGGTTATGACTTGAAGTTGCTCCTTTGGGTTAGTTTCAGTTTTACTTGGCAAGCTACCTTGTGGTCGTTCTGAGATCATCTCAGCAAGCTGTCCTAATTGGTTCTCTGTAACATCCTAAAATTCAAAATTTATGTTTGTGCATTATATCTTGTGATAGATTAGTTAAAAATATTAATTGTGTAGGTTTTAAGGTTTTAAGAAGGCTCGGGGTTGAGTTGGGCCTTAGTAAAATTTTTGTGTTTAAGATCTTAAGGGGGAGAAGGTAAGTGGCATCAATGCTTATGGAAATAAGTGAGTAAATTGCTAGCATAAATGAGCATATGGTAAAGAGGATGTGGCGTCACATGAAGGGCTTTAGGGGAAGAGGTTCGAATCCCACTTGGTGCAAATTTTGATTATTATTATTTTTTGTTTTGTGCTATTCATCCATAGTGTCGGCCAAGGCTTCAATTATGGTAAGGAAGACTTTTTCTTTAAGGAAAGATGGCTAAGGAAATAAGGAAAGGATGAGTGGAAGGAAAGAAGGAAAAAGAAAAAGGAAAGAATAAGGAACATGTTGGCTTAAAGTATGGAAGATGTTTTGGAAAGAATTATGGTCAACATTCTTCCTTTAGGCAAAGTGATGCACGGTTTTGGTTAGGGAATAGTGAGAGCCAAATTTCTCTTTTCTCTTTGGTCATTTTGGCAAAATCTTGGTGCATGAGAGGTTATTTTTCTCCTTAGCATTTTGGTGACCTTTTATTTTTTTTTTCCCAATTTCTTCCCTCTTTGCCGAAAACTCCAAAGCCAAAAGTGAGCATTTTCTTTTCTTTATTTTGACCGAAACCTCAATACATTTTGGTCATTTTTTCTTTGATAGCCGAAACACCTAGCCTAATTATTCATCTTACTTCTTTGTTTTACAGCAACACTCAATCCACTATTGTTCATTTTTCTTTTGTTAGCTGAAACAACAAAGCACTCCTCCTTCATCTTTTCTTTTCTTTTGATCATTTCATCAACCCTTTTTCTATTCAAAAGCCGAATATTGATCATCTTTTCCATCTTACAAGTTGGACTTTTCTTTCTTGATTAAATCGGTGTAATAGTGGGAAGGCCGAATCTATTACCTTTGATTCATCCGTAGCCATAAGCACAATCAGTGGGAATCGGTTTTATAATCATTAAGGGACTAAATCGCTCGATCTATCCATTTTTTGATTCTACAGAAATAGTGGTAAGCCGAACCCTTTTTCCTTAGACAATCGATATATATTGTAATATCGTTTTGATTAAGACTTTTTCCAATGGAGGCAAGCGGTACCGAATCGAAAGAAAAAGCGATTGGAGAACTTAAAAGGAGTGGCTTTGCGATTCCTACTCCTAAGTTCAAACGAAGGGCGGTATCGGCGATTTGAGATTTTCCACCGGGTTGTGTACCATCATCCGGTGAGAATCGATAAATCGTGGTCGCTCACGATTTTGAGAGTAAGTATTTTAGATCGTTGATTTAGATTTGGATTAAGAAAAATACCTTACGTTGTTAATCGAGTATTATGTTGTCTTAGTTGCCGACGATCAAGACGGTTTAATCCTTACCGTAATCAGGTGTGTAATCTCACACCGTTATCCCGTAGATTTAAGATTCGATATCATATTGGAAATAGATCATTATTATGATTAAAATCGTAATGGCATAAATCGGGAAATTGGCTTAAATTACATTATTTCGATAGATTTGTCAAAATCGGTACTAAAACGTTGAGATTACGAAAATGCCCCTATGGGCCGAATTACGAAAATGCCCCTATGGGCCGAATTGCAAGAATGCTTTAGTGGGCCGAATTACAAAGTTCTATAATTGGTCGATTTACTGTAATAAAATATTGGATTAATGATTTTTGTACATATATGTGGATATTATGTTTAATTATGTATGTTGCATGTTACATATTGCATGGGTTGGGAATAAAATGTTGAAGAGAAAGTAGCCTTGTGGCATTGCCACAAAAATGTTATTATGATGTTTACTTATGATTTCAGTGGCTTGGCCACAACAAAAATATTATAAATGGCAAATTTTCCTGCGAATATTATAAATGGCAGCTTGCCTGCGAATTGGTGTGATTGGCGGGGTGGGTTGACTTGATCCCCACAAGTGTGATTGGCTGGTATGGGAGTGTGATTGGATGGATGGGTTGGGTTGCATACATTGCACTTATAGATATTCTGTTATGCAAATGGGCTTCGGCCCAAGATTATGCTATATGGGCTCAGGCCTAAGTTATTGTTAAATGGATTCAGGCCCTGTAGAAGATGGTAAGGGGGTTATACACTGAGGTCTAGTAACTCATCCCGTTTTCTTAACCCTTGTAGGTAATGCTAAGTGATGTGGACTTGGGCTATGGATGACTCGGTGGAGGCCATACTTCAGTAATGGTGTTATTGAACTTTAGATTTCTATTTTCGTTTACTTTACTACTTTTACTATTTTGGGTTTTTATGCTGTAATAAGGCCTCTGGAATATTTTATTTTTGCTTTATGTTTGATGTACTTATTATCTTGTTTGAATTATTTAAAATGGGGGTTTTTCTAAAAACTCAAATAATGGTTTTTCAAAATAGATTAACGAATGGATCTCATAACTAATTTTTACAAATATTTTAACTCAAAAATTTTCTCTCGAATTATCAATGATATTTTCAAAGGTCAAGGTTTTATAAGATCACTAGTTCAAATTTACGATTTATCAATCAACCTTCGAGGTTAATAGTACTTTATCAAATATTTCAAATCAAACTTGTTTTCTTGGTTACAACAAAATTTTTAGTATGAATCAAAAGGATTTAACACGTTTTCTCATGTGACATGTCAGATTCGATCATAACGCATGGGCCGGGTTTGGGGTGTTACATTTTATGTTATTAGAGCCAGGTTGCAAAACTCAGCTGTGGTTTGGGTTCAAAAGCGTTTTCCAAAGCTGTTTGAATTTTAAATTATAAATGCATGTTTTAAAGGAAGTATGGCACCACGGGTATCCGGCACCAAGTCAAGTAAGTATCTGTTATCATTTTAAGAATATTGTGGTATGACTGTAGAAATACTTTAGAACTTTTTAGTTTAGGAGCTGAAACTATAGAGATTGAGACTATAGGATGCGTTTTGCGAAAACGACTTTACTTCTTATACTTCATAAAATATTGTTTAATAAACACTGAAATAGCATACTGATTCATAAGACTCTTAATCAGATTAAATTGAATTAGCAAATATGAGCGCTAAAGGATGTGGACGTGGTAGACGTGGCCGTGGTAGAGGCCGAGGTGCTAGAGTTGTGTCTGAGGCATCGGGACATATGCCTGAAATGGATGCATCTGCATCACCTATGACTGAAGCTGGGTCACACGATCGTATGAGAGAGGACGGCACTCTGTCCAAGGCAATGTTCTGAGTTCTGGAAAGGGTTGTCAGGGCAAGAACTGGGTCAGCAACTTGTGGGTCAATATCGGAGCGACTCAGATCGAATGGAGCTGAGGTTTTTAGGGGTATCTCGGGTGTAGCCCCAAATGTAGCGGAGTACTAGCTTGAGGCGGTGGAGCAGATCATAGACTATTTGGATTGCACCGTCGAGCAGAAACTGAAAGGAGTGGTGTCTTTGTTGAGACACGAGGCGTATCAGTGGTGGCTCATTGTCCGGGAAGGCACTCAGGCCGATCGTATTACCTGGGAATTCTTTAAGACCGCATTTCAAGGAAAATATGTCGAAGCTAGCTATGTGGATGCCCGAAGGAAGGAATTCCTGAATCTAGTCTAAGGAGGTAAATTTGTGGCAGCATACGAGGCAGAATTTCTGATTCTTAGTCGGTATGCCCGGGGAATAGTGCCGACTGACTACGAACGCTGTGTGCATTTTGAGGACGGGTTACGTGATGAGTTGCGGGTACTGATAGCCCCACAGAAGGAGAGGAATTTTGCCACACTGGTAGAACAAACCAAGATAGCTGAAGAGGTTAAACACTCAGAGAGGCAAAATCGAGACAAGGATAAGGGCAGGAATAAGAGAGACTCGGGGTACTCAGGTCCTGCTAGAGAGTTTCAGAGGAGGCCCAAGAATGAGGAGCCAACTCAAGCTAGAGTACCAGCTGCTACCAATCAGTTACAACAATGTTCAGATTGCGGGAAACTTCACTCGGGTGAATGCTAAAAGAGAACCGGTGGTTGTTTTAGATATGGTTCCAAGGACCATTGGCTTAGAGATTGCCCTCGATAGCCTACTCAGACTCAAGGTGTTCGTAACGATTTTGCATAGCCAGCTAGAGGCACTCAGCAGCCACCGAGAGGCCGTGGGCCAGATCGAGGTGGTAATGGCATAGGACGAGGTCAGGGTGCACCGGGTAGAGGTACTGGTAATAGGGGTAACGCGGAGGTGAGACAGCCAGGGTTGGTCTATGCGGTCAGACATCGAGAGGATGGCGATGCACCTGATGTCATAACCTGTACGTTTTTCATAGCTGATGTACCTGTTACTGCTTTGATAGATATTGGATCCACCCATTCGTATGTTTCTTGTGATGTGTCTCGAACCTTGAACATTAGATCTAAGATTACTGCTAGAGAAACAACTGTGATTAGCCCTCTAGGACAGTCGGTGGTAGTAAATAAATTATTTAGGGATGTGCCCTTAGAAGTTCAAGGGGAAATTTTTCTGGCGGACTTGATGGAACTACCATTCGATGAGTTCGACCTTATTTTGGGCATAAACTAGTTGGTGAAACACCGTGCGAACTTGGATTGTGCTGCAAAGCAGATGGTGCTAAGAACTTCAGAGGATAAGGAAGTGATGATGATAGTTGAAAGAAAAAACTATTTGTCAAATGTGGTATCTGCTTTAAAGGTAGAAAAGTTGGTGTGAAAGGGGTGTGGAGCGTTCTTAGCCTTCATCAGTGCTTTGGATGCCAAAGAGTTGTCGATAAATAGCGTTAAAATGGTGAAAGAGTTTCAGATGTCTTTCCCGAAGAGCTCCCAGGATTGCCTCCGGATCGGAAGGTGGAGTTTGGCATTGAGCTGTTGCCAGGAACGGCTTTGGTATCCATTGCTCCTTATAGAATGGCGCCGAAAGAGTTAGTAGAACCTAAAGCACAAATCAGGAGTTGTTAGATCGCGGATTCATTTGACCAAGTGTGTCACCATGGGGAGCGCCAGTTTTATTCATTAAGAAGTAGGATGGGTCGATGCGTATGTGCATCAATTATAGGCAATTGAATAAGTTGACGATCAAGAACAAATATCTGTTACCGAGAATCGATGATCTGTTCGATCAATTGTGTGGAGCTTCGGTCTTCTCGAAGATAGATTTGAGATCGGGTTATCACTAGTTAAAAGTCAAGGAGGTGGACATACACAAGGCTGCATTTTGAACTCGTTATGGGCATTACGAGTTCCTGGTGATGCTGTTGGGGTTGACAAATGCACCAGCTGCATTTATAGACATGATAAACCAAGTCTTTCAACCCTATCTAGATCGATTTGTGGTGATGTTCATAGATGACATCTTGGTGTACTCGAAGAACGAAGAAGAGCAAGATTCGCACCTGCAGGTAGTATAGCAGATATTAAGGAAGAAGCAACTGTATGCCAAATTCAGTAAGTGTGAATTTTGGCTGAAGGAGGTGACCTTTTTAGAGCATGTTGTGTTTGCCGAAGGAATTAGAGTTGATCCCCGAAAGGTCGAGGTTGTGTTGGACTGGAAGCCATCGAAGTCAGTGGCTGAAGTTTGGAGTTTTCTACGCTTGGCTAGGTATTACAGGAGTTTCGTTGAGGGGTTTTCATTGATTGCTGCACCCCTAACTAAACTATTGCGTAAGGGAGTACCGTTTGTGTGGTCAGATCAGCAGCAAGAGAGCTTTGAGAAATTGAAGAAGATTCTAACAGAAGCACCAGTATTGATTCAACCTGAGGCTGGTAAAGAGTTTATTGTTTATTGAGATGCGTCACACACGGGCTTGGGATATGTGTTGATGCGAGGGGGAAAAGTGGTGGCTTATGCATCTCGTCAATTAAGGCCGCATGAGGTGAACTATCCCACGCATGACTTGGAGCTAGCTGCAGTGGTGTTTGCTCTGAAGATTTGGAGACACTATCTGTACGGTGAGAAGTCGATTATTTTTACGGATCATAACAGTTTGAAGTACCTCATTACCCAGAAAGAGTTGAACTTAAGACAACGGAGGTGGATAGAACTATTGAAGGATTATGACTTCTCAATCGAGTATCATCCCGGAAAGGCTAATGTAGTGGTAGATGCGTTGAGTCGTAAGGTGATATCGGATTTGAGAGCAATGTTCGCTCATCTCAGTCTTTATGAAGATGGTAGCCTGTTAGCCGAACTTCAGGTGAAGCCTGTTTGGATAAGCCAGATTAAGGAAAAGCAGTTGATAGATGAAGCGTTGGGTTCTCGACTTCAACAAGTGGAAGGTGGTGAGATGGGGGATTTTGTATTGAATAGTAATGGAATATTGTGTTTTCGCGGAAGAGTTTGTATGCCCAAGGATTCAAAATTGAGACAAATGATTCTACGTGAGGCGCATAGTAGCCCATATGCTATGCACCCTGGGGGAAATAAGATGTACCGAGACCTCCGTGAACAGTGATGGTGGCCAGGGTTGAAACGAGAGGTTACTGATTTCGTGAGCAAATGCTTGACATGTCAGTAGGTGAAGGTGGAACATCAATTACCGTCAGGGTTGCTACAACCGGTGAAAATTCCATTATGGAAATAGGAAAGGATAACGATGGAATTTGTTAGTGGGTTACCCTTAACGCCTACTAAGAAAGATTCAGTATGGGTTATAGTGGATCGGTTAACGAAGACTGCTCATTTCCTACCTGTTCGTACAGATTATTCGTTGCAGAAGTTGGCCAAGTTGTATATAGTAGAAGTCGTTAGGTTGTATGGGGTACCAGTGTCTATTATATCAGACAGGGACCCTATGTTTACATCGCGGTTTTGAAAGGCTTTGCATGAAGCTTTAGGAATAAGGTTAAATTTTAGCACGGCATTTCATCCGCAAACTAATGGTCAGTCGGAGAGAGTAATCCAGATTCTTGAAGACATGTGAAGGGGCTGTGTGATCGATTTCAAGGGTAGTTGGGAAGATTTTCTACCTTTGGCAGAGTTTGCATACAACAACAGCTATCAATCCAGCATTCAGATGGCACCTTACGAGGCGTTGTATGGTCGTAGGTGTCGTACTCCTACTTGTTGGACTGAGCTGGGGGAGCGACAGTTGTTGGGTCCTGAGTTGATCTCAGAGACGGAGGAAAAAGTAAAGGTAATTCGAGCACGGTTAAAGGAAGCTTCGGACAGACAGAAATTGTACGCGGATCTGAAGCATAAGGATATAGAATTTGCTGTGGGTGATCAGGTCTTTTTAAAGGTCTCACCTTGGAAAAAGATCTTTAGATTTGGGTGGAAGGGCAAGTTGAGCCCTATGTTCATCGGACCATACCCGGTATTGAAGCGTGTTAGGCCAGTGGCTTATCAACTAGAGTTACCTCTGGAGTTAAGTCAGATACATAGTGTATTCCATGTCTCTATGTTAAGGCGTTATCGTTTGGATCCATCACATGTTATACCAGTGGAGGAAGTTGAGTGAAGACCTGACTTGTCTTTTGAAGAGGAGCCAGTACAGATTTTAGATCGAGATGTTAAGGTGCTGAGAAGGAAGTCGGTACCGTTAGTCAAAGTATTATGGCATAATCACGGATCAGAGGAAGCTACATATGAGTCAGAGGACGCAATTCAACAACAATATCCTTATCTCTTTTAATCAGGTAAATTTCGAGGCCGAAATTTTCTTTAAGGGGGTAGAATTGTAACATCCTGAAATTCAGAATTTATGTTTGTGCATTATATCTTGTGATAGATTAGTTAAAAATATTAATTGTGTAGGTTTTAAGGTTCTAAGAAGGCTCGGGGTTGAGTTAGGCCTTAGTAAAATTTTTGTGTTTAAGCTCTTAAGGGGGAGAAGGTAAGTGGCATCAATGCTTATGGAAATAAGTGAGTAAATTGCTAGCATAAATGAGCATATGGTAAAGAGGATGTGGCGTCACATGAAGGGCTTTAGGGGAAGAGGTTCGAATCCCATTTGGTGCAAATTTTGATTTTTTTTTGTTTTGTGCTATTCATCCATAGCGTCGGCCAAGGCTTCAATTATGGTAAGGAAGACTTTTTCTTTTAGGAAAGATGGCTAAGGAAATAAAGAAAGGATAAGTGGAAGGAAAGAAGGAAAAAGAAAAGGAAAGAATAAGGAACATGTTGGCTTAAAGTGTGGAAGATGTTTTGGAAAGAATTATGGTCAACATTCTTCCTTTAGGCAAAGTGATGCACGGTTTTGGTTAGGGAATAGTGAGAGCCGGATTTCTCTTTTCTCTTTGGTCATTTTGGGAAAATCTTGGTGCATGAGAGGTTATTTTTCCTTCTTAGCATTTTGGTGACCTTTTCTTTTTTTTTTTCGATTTCTTCCCTCATTGCCAAAAACTCCAAAGCCAAAAGTGAGCATTTTCTTTTCTTTGTTTTGACTGAAACCTCAATGCATTTTGGTCATTCTTTCTTTGACAGCCGAAACGCTTAGCCTAATTGTTCATCTTACTTCTTTGTTTTGCCGTAACACTCAATCCACTATTGTTCATTTTTCTTTTGTTAGCCGAAACTAACAAAGCACTCCTCCTTCATCTTTTCTTTTCTTTTGATGATTTCATCAACCCTTTTTCTATTCAAAAGCCGAATATTGATCATCTTCTCCATCTTACAAGTTGGACTTTTCTTTCTTGATTAAACCGGTGAATAGTGGGAAGGCCGAATCTATTACCTTTGATTCATCCGTAGCCATAAGCACAATTAGTGGGAATCGATTTTATAATCATTAAGGGACTAAATCGCTTGATCTATCCATTTGTTGGTTCTACAGAAATAGTAGTAAGCCGAACCCTTTTTCCTTAGATCGATATATATTGTAATATCGTTTTGATTAAGACTTTTTCCAATGGAGGCAAGCGGTACCGAATCGAAAGGAAAAACGATTGGAGAACTCAAAAGGAGTGGATTTGTGATTCCTACTCCTAAGTTCAAATGAAGGGCGGTATCGGCGATTCGAGATTTTCCACCAGTTTGTGGACCATCATTCGGTGAGAATCGACAAATCGTGGTCGTTCACGATTTTGAGAGTAAGTATTTTAGATTGTTGATCTAGATTTGGATTAAGAAAAATCCCTTACGTTGCTAATCGAGTATTATGTTGTCTTAGGTGCCGACGATCAAGACGGTTTAATCCTTACCGTAATCAGGTGTGTAATCTCACACTGTTATCCCGTAGATTTAAGATTCGATATCATATTGGAAATAGGTCATTATTATGATTAAAATTGTAATATGGTATAAACCGGGAAATTTATCTTAAATTACATTATTTCGGTAGATTTGTCAAAATCAGTTCTAAAACTGTGAGATTACGAAAATGCCCCTATGGGCCAAATTACGAAAATGCCCTTATGGGTCGAATTGCAAGAATGCTTTAGCAGGCCGAATTACAAAGTTCTATAATTGGCCGATTTACTATAATAAAATATTGGATTAATGATTTTTGTACATATATGTGGATATTATGTTTAATTATGTATGTTGCATGTTACATATTGCATGGGTTGGGAATAAAATGTTGAAGAGAATGTAGCCTGGTGGCATTGCCACAAAAATGTTATTATGATATTTACTTATGATTTCGGTGGCTTGGCCACAACAAAAATATTATAAATGGCAGCTTGCCTGCGAATTGGTGTGATTGGCGGAGTGGGTTGACTTGATCCCAACAGGTGTGATTGGCTGGTACGGGGGTGTGATTGGATGGATGGGTTGGGTTGCATACATTGCACTTATAGATATTCTATTATGCAAATGGGCTTCAGCCCAAGATTATGCTATATGGGCTCATGCCCAAGTTATTGTTAAATGGATTCAGGCCCTGTGGATGACGGTAAGGAGGTTATACAGTGAGTTCTAGTAACTCATCCCGTTTCCTTAACCCTTGCAGGTAATGCTCAGTGATGTGGACTTGGGCCATGGATGACTCAATGGAGGCCATACTTCAGTAATGGTGTTATTGAACTTTAGATTTCTATTTTTGTTTACTTTACTACTTTTACTATTTTGGGTTTTTATGTTGTAATAAGGCCTTTGGAATATTTTATTTTTGCTTTATGTTTGACGTACTTATTATCTTGTTTGAATTATTTAAAATGGGGGGTTTTCTAAAGACTCAAATAAAGGTTTTCTAAAATAGATTAACAAATGGATTTCATAACTAATTTTTACAAATATTTTAACTCAGAAATTTTCTCTCGAATTATCAATGATATTTTCAAAGGTCACGGTTTTATAAGATCACTAGTTCAAATTTACGATTTATCAATCAACCTTCGAGGTTAATAGTACTTTATCAAATATTTTAAATCAAACTTGTTTTCTTGATTATAACAAAATTTTTAGTATGAATCAGAAGGATTTAACATGTTTTCTCATCTGACATGTCAGATTCGGTCATAACGCATTGGCCGGGTTTGGGGTGTTAGATTCTTGATCCCTTGAATCGATGCTTGTTGATTTTTAAGTGTTGCTTCGGTGTTTTGGAAACGAGTTTCTAACACCACGATGAATTTTGTTAGCATCTCCTCAAGGTTCGGCTTCTTTTCTTGTGAGTAGGGATGTTGTTGAAAGCCTGGAGGGGTTGTTGTCTCTGATTTCCATGGCCTTCCCATGAGAAATTTGGGTGGTTCCTCCAACCTATATTATAAGTATTACTATACAGGTTATTTTGAGGTCTTGAATTATTACCCATATAGTGAACTTGTTCATTTTCAGCGCTCGGGTTGTAAGTTGGAAATACTGTATTGCTCATCCCTCCTCCATTCATATCGCACTGCATTACTAGATGTACCTGCGAAGAACTACACAAACCATCAATCTTTTTATTCAAAAGTTCTACCTAGTTTGATAGCATGGCCACTGTATCTAGGTTGAAAACACTGGCGTTTTTTGTTGGCTTTGTCCTCATAACTTGCCACTGGTAGTTATTTAGTGCCATCTTTTCTATAAAGTCATAAGCCGCTTTAGGGGTCTTGTTATTTAGGGTTCTACCGGCGGCTGAATGAATCAACTGCATAGTTGAAGGGTTCACACCGTTGTAAAAGGTTTGAACCTGTAGCCACAAAGGTAACCCATGGTGAGGGCACCTCCTTAGTAAGTTCTTGTATCTCTCCCATGCGTCATAAAGTGTCTCTAAATCCATCTGCACAAAAGAGGAGATCTCATTTCTTAACTTGGTCGTTTTAGCCGGCGGGAAATATTTAAGTAAAAACTTTTCGGTCATTTGATCCCATGTAGTGATTGAGCCTCGTGGAAGAGAATTCAACCACTGTTTCGCTTTATTCCTTACAAAAAAGGGAAATAACCGAAGGCGAATGGCATCATCAGAAACGCCATTAATTTTAAATGTATCGCATAATTCCAAAGAGTTTGCTAAGTGCGTGTTAAGATCCTCATCCTACAAACCATCAAACTGAACAAGCTGTTGAATCATCTGTATAGTGTTAGGTTTCAGTTCAACATTATTTGCAGCAATAGTAGGTCTAACAATACTTGATTCAGTACCAACTAAACTAGGCTTAGCATAACCATCCATAGTACGAAGAACAAGATTTTGATTCACCGAATCTGCCGCAACCATAGGAGGTAGCAGACTCTTTTTGGGGATCAGCCATCTCTTCGGTATTATTGGTGTCGTCCTTTTGCTATTCTTGTATGTATTGTAAGCTTTGCCTTATTTCTCTACTATTTCTACTACCTATACTTTCGATTTCACTGTCAAAAAGTAATAGTCCTGACGGGTTTCTCCTAGTAATAAACTAAAAGTTCTTGCAAGAAGCAAAGAAAAGAAAAATTAGAAAAGTAAAAATAAAAATAAATAAAAATTAATGGCTAAAGTAATAAAAATTGAGCGTTCCTATTATTTTAGTTCCCCGGCAACGGCGCCAAAAACTTGGTGGTGGTTTGAAAGCTTCAATATTTATATAATGAATGATCGAGCCTAGAAACTAACTATCACCATGATTGAGGCAAGCACACCTATTGAACAGTAGTATAACTTAGTGGCAAGACCGGAATATCGAACCCAAAGGAACCAAAAGTACAAGTATTGACTTTCTTTTTATTATCTAGCCTAAAATAAAGGAGATTGATATTTATCTAACTAGTTACTAAACTAAGGATGCTAAGACACAGAGGACGAATTGGGAAAATACTTTTAGGAAAATCAGTTGATTAAGACAATACCCGACGAAGAATCCACCTAGACTTCACTTGCTATTTAACTCTAAACCAGACTATTTATTCACTTGACTTGGTCTGTAGGATTCCCTAATTTATAATATTATCTCTCTCGAGACTAATAACTTCTAACCCTAGGTTGATTAATTGAAATCTCTTTCTAATTAAACCCCTAGTGTTACATTAACTCGATCTATGGACTCCCATATTAGGTTTGATCCTAATCCGATAGATTTTTTTCGTTCTATCTCTAGGAGAACGATCAACTCCGCTTAATTATGCTAGATCTACTCTTAAATAGGGGCTTTTGCTCCTCTGAATAAGCACATCAATACTTGAATCAATATCCTGAAATATTAAAGTTAGAATTAAGAGCACATAACTAAGAACAAATCAATTATTTATCATACAGTTCAAAAAATAATAACAAGATCCGTCTTAGGTTTCATCCCCCTCAGGTATTTGAGGGGTTTAGTTCATACTTGTAAAAGAATACATCTCAGAAGAAATTAAATAACAAAACATAAAGAAAAACCCTAAAAGCCCTTGAAAGAAATTGAAGGGAAGATCCTCAGTCTTGAGCGTGATTCCAGCTTCTGAGATGGATCAACTGGCTTTCTTGGAGTAATCCCCTATATTCAGCCCTCTCTGGCTTCGCTCCCGTCAAAAAGCCTTGACAGAGGCCTTTTGTCGAACTCCCCTTTTAGGTTTCCCTCTAGGGTGTTTATATAGGCTTTCGGGATGCTTTACTTGGCCCACAAGTATCTTATTTTGAGTGAAATTAAAACGGGTCACGGCAGGGACACGCCTGTGTTAATCAAGCATAGGGTCGTGTTCGAGTCTGCTAAAGTGGCACGACCGTGTGGTGAATTCCAGGCCGTGTTGATTTCTTACTTTGGCCCATTTTCTCTTTTTTGGCCTGTTTCTCGTTCTTTTCATCCTCCTATGATCTCTTAGGTATAAAGCATGAGATTAAAAGATTAGGAGCATCAAATTCCACAATTCAAGGGATAAATCATCCAAAAGTATGCCAAATGTGGGATTAAAATATGTATATATTATGGTTTATCAATTTTAGTAAAATTTTATGTTTTATTGAATTCTAACAACCATCATAAATCCTCTTTTATTATTAATAAACGGATTCATCGAGGAAAAAAAAGTAATTTTGAGATTATAAAACATAAATAAGAAAAGGTACATTCCTTAAGATAGTTTGATGACATGTTGTCCCAATTATTATGCACTTTATTAGTCTTGTAGACGATATACTGGCATAACAAGCAAGTGTTTGGCCCTTGGGGCTGTAAGGCCAAACCTCTCACTCATGCTCAAGTTACTAGGCAGCATGCCATCAGGTAACTCCCATTCAAAGTAGTGCAACAACTGAGCCAGAACAAGGTGAACATTCGTTAACCCCATTTGCATTCCTGGACATCCTCTACGACCTGATCCAAATGGGATAAAATGAAAATTATGTCCTCGAATGTTTATGTTGCTATTGACAAATCTTTCAGGAAAAATATCGTTGGCATTATCAGACCACACATTCGAATCTTGACCAATTGCCCATGCATTTATTAGGTTGCGAGACTT
The DNA here is from genome assembly GCA_005393395.2 of Gossypium australe. NCBI lineage: Eukaryota > Viridiplantae > Streptophyta > Magnoliopsida > Malvales > Malvaceae > Gossypium > Gossypium australe. The sequence continues at coordinate 92,921,797 of CM016622.1, read as the reverse complement.
CTTCAAAATATGGTATTCGTTTATCGTAATATCTTCCAGTGATTTGTGAGGTATTAGGAGTGGTGCCACTGGATGCAACCTTAAGCTTTCTTTCAAAACCATATCTAAGTAGGTTAATTTTAGTAAATCTGCCTCTTTGACCATTCTAGTCATCCCAACAACACCTTCTAACTCTTTTTGGAGATTTGTTTTGACTCGTGGGTGCTTTAAAATTTCGAAAAATGCCCCCTCAATCGCCACTGTCGATGTGTCAAGTGCACCTGTAATCATGTCGAGTATTATAGCTTTGATATTTGTTCGATCAATTATGTGTAGTTGTGATTCATCATTTGGATTCATAGGTTGATCCAAATGTGAAAGCATCACATCAACGAAATCACGATGTTTTTTCTGCCCTTTATGTTTATCTTGTTGATGCTCATTGATTATTTCCTCCAAAAAATTGTCACAACCCTCTCTTATTGCCTCAAACTGTGGTACCAGATCCTGGCTCAAGTATATATACATATGTAGATTTGTTAGTTGGTCGAACTTCATTTCATATGATCTAAAATAAATGGGAGGCAAAAACTACAATGTCCTTGTCATGAAAGTGGTAATGTTTTCTGCCTCATATGCACTTCCACTTTTTTTGTCAATTTCAAATTGATTCAAGCAATACTATGAAAGTGCAAATTTACTGTATTATAGTTATGTGAGTAGTTCAGTTATCTTTTTTTTTTTAAATAATTGGTTCAAATTTAATATCGTATTTACAATTCTGGAATAAAATTATGATGTACTTCTAATGTTAAAGCAACTAGAAAATATAAATCAAAAGAACTTCAAAAGGAAATCTTTTAAATAATATAGTAGGATAAAAGCAACCATGAAACTGTATCATGAGAATCTATAAACTAAGGCCCTAATGCCTTTCTTATGACGGTATTTTTTCTTAACAATGGTTAAATTTCATTTTTGATAATTTTTCTTTTTTTAGATATATAATAATAGTAAAATTTTAGTTTTCGTCCCTATATACTTTATTTCTTATATAAATTGTTATCTAAACTTTTATAATGTAAAGCATTCCTTGTATGACACATGTCGAAACCATTTTTAAGTTTTTTTTAAAAAAAAGGGATCGACTTTAAAAAACGAAAATGGAGTAGCCACCAATCTTTTTTCGAGGTGTCATCGGGTCACCTTGAAATTGATCATTTTAATAAAAAAAACACTTTGATTTATTAAAATAATAATTTTGGTCTACGAAATTTGAGAAAACAGTTTCAGGATTCGGTTACGCACGAGGAAGGATTAGTACCCTTATAACGCCCAAAAATTGGTACTTAATTGATTATTTAATGTCCTAATATCGAAAATTTGAAAAGGTTTTAAAATATGACCCTTTTGATTTTTCAAAACTTATAACCTTTAAAAAAATTTCAATTATTTGGATAAAAGAAAAAAATTGAATCTCAGTAAGTTAGAGCACGACCTTTCAAATTTCCCAAGCACCAAATATCCTTTGTTTTATTTTTTTTTTTTTTGAAATCCCTACCTCAAAATATCAAAATGTCACATCCAATAAGTTAGGACGCAAAATCTTAAATTCACAAAGATAGGTTTTTTTTTATTTGAAAATCATATATTTTAATTTCAAAAAGGGTACTTGATCATTTAGACTTAATGAGAAAAATCGAAGCCTAGTAAGTTAGGGCACGATTCTTTCAAAACCTCAAATGTCAAATATTGCCTTATTTTAAGAAATAAAGTTTTAGATAAAAAGTGACAATTAAATGAGATATATTTTAAAACAATGATTTGAGTAAAATGTGTCATTAATACATTACAGAACACAAATTTCAAAGAGCGATTCATTAAAATTACAAAGCATATTAACAACTAGTACTAATATAAACAATTAAGTAAAAGAATGACAAAATATAGCAAATAATGCAAGCAATATAACAACTATACTAAGGTAAATAAGGATAACAAATTTGAATGTTAGAATATGAATAATCAATTAAAAGATATAGAATAGATAATAACAAATAAAAAAAATTATGATAGCAAATTTTATAAAAAAAAAAAACAAGAAGAAATATAAAAATGATATGGCAAAATCTATGACAGATAATATATGTACATGATAAAATAAATAATGTATTTTGTTAAAATAAATAAATAGCGTAGATAAAACTTTAAATATATAAAGAAAATATATCTAATATAATTATCTAATATATATATATATATATATATATATAAGTAATTTACATATTTAAAATATACAATATATGGGAAACTTTATACTAATGAGAAAGCGATTTAAATAGTACATAATATACAAATTTTATAAAATATAAAAATAATATAGAATTTAATAGAATAACCTAAAAAATTTAAATAATTTTGATATAATGCTAGAGTAATTAAAAATAAGAAAAAAATAAAAGAGGATTAAAAACCAAGGAAATAGGGATTAAATCGAATAAAAATAAAATCTGGAGTAAAAATGTAAAAGGACCAGATTAGAACGCACGTCACATTGTAGGGACCTATTGGGCAATTATGCCTTATCTCCTACACATTGTTGTTCCACCTTCTGCCTTTAAAATGGCTTTAAAGACCAAATTATAACAAAGGCCATAATTCAGGGCCAAAGTGAAAATAAAGAAAGATGTAATTGGATGTAATTATAAAATTGCAATAATGCTGAAGGGCCTATCGAGCAATTAGAGCTGTTAAAAAAAACACGCGGATCCTCCCCGGGTATTGGGTCAACACGCGGATCTTGGCCCTTAAACGACGTCATTTTGGTCATTAATTGACCACACCAAAACGACGCCATTCCACTGGCCTTTATAAACCAAAAAACCAGCTAAAAATCATTTTAAAACCAGCTTTAAAAAAATACAAGCAGAGCTCCCAGAAAATGCTCTGCCTTTATAGGTCCTCTAACCTCTGGCAGTCCTCACACGCGCCTCACGCGCCGTCACTCGCGGCGGCCCTAAGGCTAAGATCACCCTCTTGAGCCAGATTCTAGGTATATTTCTTTTCCTTTTTTGCTTTTTAGTAATACTTTGCATAAAAAAACAAATACAAATTATTTTTCTTTTGGTTTTTAAAATCTACTTTGATCGTCTTCTGTATTTTGTATGTATATAAAAAAATAAACAAAAACAACAATAATGATTAAATGAAATATCAAATTAGAAATCACCTCTTGTTCTTTGATTTATTTTATTTTATTTGTAAGAAAAAAAATCCTCCTTTACATTGGCTGTTTTCGGCTTTCTATAGCATAAGTACATTGATTCTTTTGCTGGATTTTTGGCTTCTGTCATCTTTCCCTTCCTTTTTTCTTTGCAAGTCAATGGCGAGAAACACGGCGGTGAGGAGCGCCATCCGCGCGCTAATTGCGGCGCGACAAAGGGTCCTGTGTTCGGAGCTGTGGTGCCTAGGGTTTCAAAAACCTAGGCTTCTGATTCAATTTGGGTATTGGGCCCTTTGGTAGGTTTAGTTTATTTTGGGTCTTGTTGGGTTTGGGTGTAACGGGGTATTGGTAGTCTATTTTGGGCTATAAATGGACTGTAAAAGGGATTTTTTAAACATTATTATTTTTTTATGGCATGGGCCCGGGCACAAATGGGCTATTACAGCTGCCCCTCTTTGCTCATTGTCGTGTAATGAGAATAGAGCAAAGACTATAAAAGGACCAATTTTGCCCGGTCTCACCAAGTAGCTTCATTCCAATCCACTACATCTTCAAGGGCATAGGAATTGTCGCTTTGATTCACTCCATGCAATTTCAGGGAGAAAACGCTTTATAGATTTAATATGCTCTACTGAAACTTCAGAGAGATAAGATTTTCTATCTTCAATATGTTGTACTGCAACTTCAGGGAGATAAGATTAATGGCTTTAATCTGTTCCACTACATCGTCGGGAAAACAAGATTGGTGTCTTCGATCTGCTTCACTGCAACCTCGGGAAGGCAGGATCTGCTATCTTTTAGTCTACTCCACTGCAAACTCAGGGAGACGAGGCTGATGTCTTTGATCTGCTTCACTGCAACTTCAAGAAGGCCAGATCTGCTATTTTTAGTCTGCTCCACTGCAAACTCAGGGAGACAAGACTGGTGTCTTCGATCTGCTTTACTGTAACCTCAGGGAGGCAGGATCTGCTATCTTTTAGTCTACTCCACTGCAAACTTAGGGAGACAAGGCTGATATCTTCGATCTGCTTCACTGCAACTTCAAGAAGGCCAGAACTGTAATTTTTAGCCTACTCCGCTGTAAACTCATGGAAATAAGACTGGTGTCTTCGATCTGTTTCACTGCAACCTCAGGAAGCAGGATCTGCTATCTTTTAGTCTGCTCCACTACAAACTCAATGAGACAAGGCTGATGTCTTCGATCTGATTCACTGCAACTTTAGGAAGGCCAAATCTGCTATCTTCGGTCCGCTCTGCTGCAACTTCAAGGAGGCAAGATCTGCTATCTTCGGTCTGCTCCACTACAACTTCAGGGAGGCAAAGCTAATATCTTCGATCTGCTTACTACAACTTTCGGAAGATAAGATCTATTGTCTTCAGTCTGCTCCGCTGCAACTTCAGGGAGGCAAGGCTAAAAGCATCAATCTACCCTACTACATTGTCCTATAGAGAACATAACCTGTAGAATGGGTATATGATTATGCCGAATGAATAGGATGCCCTGATCGAAATGAGTCCAATGCTCCTAATTAGACACGCTATGATATATGAATGCAGAAATGTTATGAGCATGATTCCTACTCAAGGTGTCATCACTCATTTGTTCTTCATCCTCATTCCTCTCGCAGTATCAATCATTTTCTGCTTAAATAATTTGCCTCATGGTAATTTCAGAGTCTGCTCCACTTGAACCTTGGGGACACAAGGCTTGTACCGCATTCAGACCATCCCACCACCATTTATAGGAATCGAAACTTTTTGCAATCTGTCCCTACTGCAATTTAAGGGTATAGGATTTATTTCAACTCTAATCCATTCCACAGCAATTAAGGGGTTTTGAATTTTTCGCCATCACTTTGGTTTGTTACACCATTCCCCGATTGTTATGACTCGATGAATATGCCTGTAAAATGACATTGCTTATTTTCTTCACAACAACTTGTTTTGTCTAATTACCATTTGGACAGAGAATTCAGAGAAATAGTCTCTATCTAGACTCTTCTTTCTCAATCTTTATACATGGAATTTCTAAATAATTGTCCTGCTTCAGTTTCTTGTATTATCCAAAAATTTCGAAAGTAATATGTAGAACTTCTTCTGTGAAAATATTATTAGTTCATCAATCATTATTTCAATGCAACATGCTTATGGGCAACAAATAAATTGATCTTGAGGATAGTTCAAACTGAATAAATTATAAAAAAAAAAGGAAATTAACTGGGAAAACACCTTTCAGAAAAAAAAAATCCAAAGATAGTAAATTGATATGAATAGGAAAAAGACCAGGTGCCCTAGATATCACATATTGGGCTTCTATATACAAACTCCATGAAGACTGCTTTGAGTTTAACATGCGTTTAGAAGATCCAAAGTACTTTGTTGATGCCCCAGTATGTAACATACTTCATTTCTTGTTGATTCATGTATAGCAAGATCATTGCATGCCCTTCAAAATTCGAGCCGTCCTTTTCAGGTTTTCAACTAAAAACCCATTTGGTCTCAAGGCGTCCTTTATAGGTTTTCGCCTAGGCCTCTCCTCTCTTTTTTTTTTTTTTGAAGTCTCAAAGCGTTGTGGGTTTTCACCTTGGCCTCTTCTCCTTTTTAAGTAAAATATTTTTTATTGAATCTGAGTCCACAGGATTGGGTAAGCTTTTCCCATCCATTTCGATCAAAATCAGTTCACCTCCAGAGAAAGCCTTCTTCACCACATATGGTCCTTCCCAATTCGGCATCCATTTTCCTCTGAAATCCCTTTGTATGGGAAGGATTTTTTTCAGTACAAGGTCTCTCTCGTGAAATTCTCTTGGGCGAACTTTTTTATCATAAGCTCGCATCATTCGTTTTTGGTACATCTGACCTTGACGAATAGCCCGTAGCATTTTTTCTTCAATCAAGCTCAACTGATCATGTCTAGACTGGATCCAGTTCGATTCATCTAGCTTTACCTCTGACAAAACTCAAAGAGAAGGTATCTCTACTTCAATAGGTAAGACTGCCTCCATTCCGTAAACTAATGAGAAAGGAGTTGCCCTAGTAGAAGTTCTGACGGATGTTTGATAAGCATAGAGTGCAAATGGTAATTTCTCATTCCAATCCTTATTAGTCACAGTCATTTTCCCTACTATCTTTTTAATGTTTTTATTGGCCGCTTCCACTACCCCATTTATTTTTGGGTGATACGGAGATGAGTTATGGTGTTTAATCTTAAATTGACTGCAGACTTCTGCTGTCGTGCTGTTGTTCAAGTTCAGTGCATTATCTGATATAATCCTCTTGGGCATTCTATATCGACATATGATTTCCTTCTTCAAAAACCGGCTAACTGTTAACTTAGTAACGCTAGCGTATAAAGCAGCCTCCACCCATTTCATGAAGTAGTCAATAACCACAAAGATGAATCGATGCCCATTCGAAGCTTTCGGTGAGATCGGCCCAATAACATCTATGCCCCACATGGAAAAAGGTCATGGAGAAGTCATAACATTCAAAGGTGAAGGCAGTACGTGAATTTTGTCTCCATAAATCTAGCATTTATGACATCTTTTGGCATAGTTGATACAATCTCCTTCCATGGTGGACCAATAATACTCGAATCTCATTATTTGTCTAGCCATTGTGAATCCATTAGCATGTGTTCCACAAATGCCCTCATGAACTTCTTCCAAAATTTTCCTAGCTTTAACAGCGTCAACACATCTCAATAGTACCTGATCTTTCCTTCTTTTGTACTAGATATCCCCATCTAAAACATAGTCACAGGCTAATCTTCTTAAGGTTATTTTGTCATTCTCAGTTGCATGATCAGGGTACTCACTCTTTCTTAAGTAGCAATATATCATGATACCAAGGGTAGTCATCCTTTTCCTCCTCTTCCATGTTACAACAATGAGCTAGAACTTCAAAAATACTCTTCTGAATAGGTCTCATATCTTCTAGTTTGTTTACTTTAATCATATAAGCCAGAGTTGCCAAAGCATCTGCCATCTGGTTTTCATCACGTGGGAGATAATTAAATGTGATGTCATCAAACTCCTCAATCAATCCCAAAACTATTTTTCGGTAATTGATCAGTTTGTGATCTCTTGTCTCCCATTCACCTTTAAGCTGGTGAGTTACTAATATAGAATCTTCATATACTTCTATCACTCTAATTTTATGCTCTACAACTGCTCAAATTCCCATGATGCATGCTTCATACTCTGCCATATTATTTGTGCAATCAAAATCCAATTTGCATGTGAATGGATAATGATCTCCACTTGGGGATACCAAGACTGTCCCAATTCCATATCCTACAGCATTTGATGCTCCATCAAAGTTTAGCTTCCATGGATACTCTTCATTAGTTGCCACATACATTAGCTCTTCATTAGGGAAATCAAAGCTAAAAGGTTCATAATCTTCTAAAGCCCTGCTAGCCAAAATTTTACTATTGTGCTCCCTTTTATAACCTTTTGGTTCACATTGACTATGTCAAATTTAGAAAGCAAAATATGCCACCTTGTCATCCTTCCATTCAGAGCAGTTGACTCGATCATATACTTTAATGGGTCAAGTTTCGAAATTAGCCAGGTTGTATGATATAGCATATATTGCCTCAACCTTCGAGTTGTCCAAATCAAGGCACAACACAATTTCTCAATTGACGAATATCTCATTTCACACTCAGTGAACTTTTTACTGAGATAATATATCGCATTTTCTCTTCTTCCTGACTCATCATGTTGACCAAGCACACATCCCATGGATTTATTGAACACAATCAAATACAGTATTAATGGTCTATCTAGATTAGGCGGAGATAGTACTGGGGCATTTGACAGATATTGTTTGACTTCATCAAAAGCTTTCTGGCACTCATCGTCTCATATGCCTTGGTTGTGTTTCTTAAGAAGATGAAATATGGGATCACATTTCTCAGTTAATTAAGAAATAAACCGAGCAATGTAATTTAACATTCCAAGAAAACCTCGAACTTCTTTTTGAGTGCGTGGTGGAGGCAATTCTTGTATAGCTTTGACCTTATCTGAGTTAACCTCGATTCCTCTCTCACTGACTACGAAGCCTAGTAATTTCCCTGACCGAGCTCCAAAAGTACACTTTGCCGGGTTGAGCTTTAATTGAAATTTTCTCGATCTCAAGAAGAACTTCTTCAAAACTTCAATATGTTCTTTTTCTATTTGAGATTCGGTGGTCATGTCATCAATGTATACTTCAATCTCTTTGTGCATCATGTAATGGAATAAGGTTACCATGACCCTTTGATATGTTGCTCCTATATTCTTTAGCCCGAATGGCATCACCTTATAACAAAAGGTAGCCCACAATGTTATGAAAGTGGTTTTCTCCATATCCTCAGGATGCATCTTTATCTGATTGTATCCCGAAAAACCATCAATGAAAGAAAACAGCGAGTATCCTACCATATTATCCACCAACATGTCAATATGAGGCAAGGAGAAATTGTCCTTTGGGCTGGCTTTATTTAAGTCCTTGTAGTCTACACACATCCGAACATTTCCTTCCTTTTTAGGGACAAGAACAATATTGGCAACCCACTCTGAGTATTTGACCACTTGTGGAAAACTAGCATCAAACTGTTTCTTGACTTCCTCTTTTATTTTTAACACCACATCAGGTCTCATCCTTCGTAGCTTTTGCTGAACTGGCTTGCATTCTTCTCTTATGAGAAGGTGATGCACTACAATATCAGTACTTAGCCCAGGCATATCTTGGTATGACCATACAAAGACGTCTTTGAATTCCCACAGTAACTCAACGAGGTCTTGCTTTGTCTCTTCAGCTATGTGCCTTCCAATTTTCACTGCATTCCCTTCCTCTAAGATTACATTCTCTACCACCTCTTTATGGGGTAAAATTTGTTTCTCCTCTTGCTCTACCATCCTTAACAAATTCGAAGGCAAGTCACAATCTCTATCACCTTCAAAATCCTGAGATTCCTCTAAACGCATGTCTCGCTCAAAAGGGAACTCTGAATCTGTAATATCGTTGCTCATGTCATTGATATCTAGGGACCTGTGGTAGGCACAAAGGAATGTACAAAGAACAAATGAATTCAAGAACAACTATTCACATGATATGAATGAGAATAACAAAAATTTTTGAAGGAAATTAGAAGAATATAAAAAATGAAAGAATATTTGCTCAAAATTGATCATCAAAGATGTATTTTATTGAAACAAAGATGTCTGAACATGAGCCTATTTCACAAATGAAATCTTATTGCTTCTAGGCTTAAAAACAACAAGTGTGTTCTAAACATTACTCTGTGCAATCTCTAAAAACTACAGGAAGTTCCTTTGCAGTCTAGTTGTTCAAAACATTTCCAGGTTCATAAGGACAAATGCCCAACAAGTTTCTTCGTTCAGTTCCTTCCTCGTGTATGGCATTGATATGGAGGTTTTCGTTTCTCAACAATCCTGTCTCGGAGTGAATTATCCCTCCTGATACAAAACTCTAGGATATGTGAGGGAATGCCATTAATTCCCACCAGACTGCTTCCCCACCCAATCTGCTATCCTTCTCTCCTGCTTCTTTTCCATCTCTTTCTTCCTTTGTCTAGCATCTGGCCTGAAACCCAAGCCAAAACGATCTTTTTTCTCTTTCAGCATCGGAACCTGAATCCCACTTTGGAGATGTCTACCCTATCCTTTTTCAGGTAAGGCTCCTTTCCCCACCATCATTTGCAAGCCCATTCTCGTTGTCCTGGATATCCTAAGCACCGAAACTTTATTCCCTTCCAAAATGAATGTTGCGTTCACGAACTCTAAAGATCGAAAGGAACACTCAATGGCCTCCTCATTTGTCTCTAAATATGGCGTGTCGTTGGTAACATTTGCTATGATGTCTTCTTCAACATTTATAGTAACTAGCCGACCTTCGGTACTAGTTTCAATTTTTGATGTAATGATGAAGGCACTGCTCCTGTCGAATGTATCCGGGGCCTCCCTAACAAGCAATTGTAGGAGGGCTTGATGTCCATTACCAGAAAATCTACTTCATATGTGTTTGGTTCAATCAACAAAGGTATGTCGATTCTTTCTATTACTCTTCTCTCTGTGCCATCAAATGTTCTCACTATATTCTGGCATGTTTTCATGTGAGAACGGTCTATAGGTAATCTATTCAGTGTAGATAATTGTAAGATATTCAAAGTCGATCCATTATCGATTAACACACTTAGCAGAGTATATCCCTTGCAATAAGTAGTGATGTGCAGAGCCTTAGTCGATCCCATGCCCCCAGGTGGAATTTTATCATCACTAAAATAAATAAACGTGTCGGCACTTATATTACTAACCAGACGGTCAAGTTTGTTGACAAATATATCTTTAGTAACATAGGTTTCATTCAACACTTTCATCAATGCCTCACGATGTACTTCTAAGCTTAAAAGCAATGTTAACACTGATATGCGAGCTGGTTGTTTGCACAGTTGCTCTACCACACTGTATTCACTATGCTTCAAGAATTTCAGAAATTCTTTAGCCTCTTCCTTCTTTACTAGTTCATTGATAAGTGCCTCTGGTCCTTTCTCTCGTTCAACTACCAAGGTCTTTGACTTCACTGGTTCTGTTCTAACATTTATCGAGTCGTAATGCCTTCCATTACGTGTGTAAGATCCTTCATTTTGGTCCTCCTTGGAATCGCTAGCTAGGATTTCCCCTCCTGGTATTGTCACATTACAGTCGTAATTCCAAGGTACGATTTTGTTATCCTTATAAGGAAAGGAAACAAGTTTCTGGATTAAGACCTTTGGCGCCATTTGTGTTTCGCCTTCCACGGATAATTAACTTTTTAGTTTGTCAACTCTCCTTCTATCGTGCACATGTTTCCTTCCTCTGAGCCTTCTTCATAAAATTCCAATTCCTTATTATCCATAAGGCTTTGAACCAAGACCCTGAACTCAACACATTCCTGGATCTCGTGCCCTTCTACTTTGTGGAACTCACAATAGTCCCTTACTCCTTCACATCCTTCCACAGAATCTGGTACTATCAATCCTCTTCCTACCATTTCTCTCTAGACAATTCTCAACGGGGTTTTTACCTCTGCAATATCCTCCTTGATCCTTCTCACGGTATTTTTACCAATCGCATTTACCCCCTTATCTCCATGGTTAGGTAATGGATTTTCTACACTTGGTGTATCATCAAACTTTACGATCCCCATCTTAATAAGTCTCTCAACTATTTTTTTGAAAGTAGTGCAATCTTCTATTGAATGCCCCGATATTCCCACATGATAGTCACATTGAGCGTTTGAATCATACCATTTGGGATATGGAGCTATAATGGTTTTAGATAAAATGAGGACACCACCTGTCTGTCAAATAAACTTTGATGCAACTCCCTATACACCATTACGATTGGCGTAAATTGGAGCTTTTCAGAGTTTTGCTTTGTACCTGATTCCTGTCTTATCGAACCTTGTTGCCTAGCGGTGATTACTTTTGGTTGGCTAACAGTAATTGCCTTCGACCTACCCTTGTTATATGTACTCGTATTATTCACCTCATTCACCTTTTTCCTTGGAGTTGACCTTTTGGTGTTTTCCCCTGCTTCTATCCTGCCACCCCTTATGGCATTTTTAATCATTTCTCCTGCCATTACTATATCCACAAAGCTCTTTGTGGTACTTTCTATCATGTGAGTAATGAATGGGGCCTTTAAAGTATTGATAAAAAGCATTGTAGTTTCCTTTTCTAGGAGCGGTGGCTGAACTTGCATGGCAACTTCCCTCCATCTTTGTGCATACTTCCTGAAGCTTTCATTTGATTTCTTCTCCATATTTTGCAAGGTGATTCTATCAGGCTTCATGTCTGCCACATGATTGTATTGTTTCATAAATTTTTGTGGTAGGTCTCTCTAGGAATTAATCCGAGCACAGCTCAATTGGTTGTACCACCTGGTAGTTGCCCCCACCAAGCTATCATGGAAACAATGGATCAACAGTTGGTCGCTATTAACATACCCAATCATTCGTCTACAGAACATGATAATATGGGCTTCAGGACAGCTAGTCCCATTGTACTTCTCAAATTTTGGCATTTTGAACTTGTGAGGAAACACCAAATCTGGAAACAAGCTCAAGTCTTTAGCATCAATTCCATGGTGATTATCAGCATTTTCCAATGCCTTGAACTTTTCTTCTAACCATCTACAGCGGTCATCTAACTGCCTTGGTAATTCATTTCTCGTCCATTCCCTTTCCGCTATATCTAAAGCAGGGATAACAAGATTAGCAGGGTTACCTCCTGGGTTAGATCCTAAGCCAACTTGGAAATTCATGGGCACCCCAATATCAGCTTGACCTTGTTGAGGCCTAATTGTAACAGATGGCCTTCGAGGATATGCTTCAGGTTGTGTTTGTGCATGCAGTGGGGTAAAACTCGGAGGATAATCCTTATTATCTTCTCCAGTAGTAGTCATGAGGCCTTTTCCCTTGTCCATTCCCATTCAAATTCCCATTCAATAGCTGAGTCATTTGAGCCACCATATTCCTTTGGGCTTCCATCATTTGTTCCCTCATATCTTGTTGGACCTTTTACAACTGTTCTTACAGCTGCTCTTGCGTGTCTCTTTGAAACTGTTCGAGTCTTTGATCCATATTTTTGTCTTAGCACGTATACCGTAATGGTGTTTAGTTTCTAGATTAACTTTTCCTTCTCCCTCTCTCTCTGTAATAACTTCAACTAATTAGGGTCTTTCTATGGATTTAAATGCATATGATGTAATGCAAATGCATGAATGCAAAAAGGCATCGATTCTGATTCAATTTTATTTAGAAAACTTTATTAGAAAACAAAACCCTTTACATAAAACGGACTACAAAGATGCTTTCGCTCTAATGCCCAAAGTCTTAACTTTCCTAAATAACAAGGCTAACTCTTGACCATGATCTGACTACAGCTTATATTTTATGCTCAATGTATCAGCCTATACTACCAGGGTCTGTAAATGATCAACTACCTCTCGAATCTGAGCTATGGCTTCACCTATAAAATAATCCCTATTTCTAACTTGATCATGAGAATGGTGAAGCTCTTCCTTCCAACGCCCTTCTCTTGCTTCAAGAAGTTCGATCAGGAGTTCACAGTTTTGTAATGTCGATTCTAACTCTTCGATCTTACCCTTCATTTCCTCAATCTTGTTCAGACTTGACTTTAGCTCGATCGCAGAATTACGACTTCGATGGTGATGAAGGGACCGTTCAAGTTCAGCCACTCTAGCTTTTAATTCTCCTTTTTCATTTCGGCTTTCTGTCAAACTCTTCTCTAAGGCCTCGTTTCGCGCTTGCATTTCTTGAAACTTTCTCTCCCATCGGTCAGCTTTGGCCTTTTCTTCTTGAATCTCTCTTTGCCATTGTTCCAATGTTTTTCCAATCCGGCATTTCTCACTGATAGATGCAGTTTCTTGTAATCCACTTTCAAACTACCCAGGTCTTCTTCGACTTCATTCTTTCTTTTCTTTAATTTCTCGGCTTTCAGCTTTTGAACATCAGCATCTAACCTCAAATACATTCTCTCTTCCACTAACTGTTCTATCTTCTTCTCGAGCTCCAAATTCCTCATTTCGAAATCTTGCCTTATGATCTCTAGCTCTGATGGGACCACATGGGACCACTTGTAAGTATTCCTATCTTGATCGGGCGTCTTCTGGATTCAGCTCACATTAATCCTTCAGTCATCCATCGACTGTATTCTGGGGTCGTCATTGGGCCTAGGGATAATCTCTTCATCCTACGAGTCTGATTTCAAACACTAGAAATCTCCTTAACCCTCTTCTTATAGTTATCCCCTCTGTATGAGAACTAACATTGAGCCAGCCCATGTGTTGCTAGTATGAAATGTCTTGATCCATATTACCTTAGTACGAGCAAAGGAGCATACCCAACGGCTCCCCAAATTCCAAGTAAAGGAACCCAGTCAAAATTCCCACACTGATAAAGAATTTCGTCGGGAATCATCTAAGGAGCACTCCACTCGATGTCTTCCTCTTGAAGGTTTTGAAGGAGCACCATCCAGTTTTCCTCAGACACGTCTTCTCTCCTTGGTGTAGCTACTACCTCTTTTAATGGAGAATAATTCTCAAAGAAAACCCGATAAGAAGCTTTTTCCACCTTCCAAAAATGACTGTGGAACCAAGCTAATAACAACTGCACGTATACAATGAACCTACCTTCACCTGCTAAGATCGTAACATTTTAGCTAAGATCTTAACATTTTAGCTAAGATCGTAGGTACAAGCGTGACCCTTCTATCAAGTCGATCGAATAAATCTGTGACTGCTTCATCTACATGTCTTAGAGCTTTAGGGAAAATTACCAAATCATAAATACACAAGGCAAAGACGTCAATCTTCATCTTTACATCTGGATGTGCAAGATCAGGTCCCTTAAACTCACCCAAGGAATGCATTTACCCTCACATTTCTTCTGAATTCTGGCTGCAACCCACTGTTCACTCATCCTCGTGATATTCATTAACTTCTTCACAAAAGTTAGGACATTACGGCCCTAGAATAAGCTTTGTCAACTTGGATCCTTGGACAGCGAAGCAAGGTTGTATATTCCCCCACTGTGGGCACAAAATCTACTTTCTCGAAAGTGAAACAACTATAGGCAGGGTTCCAAAACTGAGCCATAGGCCGGAACAGATGCTTGTCTACCTTGATGTCGAGCAAGCAAGGTAGATCGCCATAATTATGATAGAACAGCTGCTTAGCCTCATCATCCCATTGGGTCCATATTTCGTTCAACTCTTGGAACTCATTTTGTGTCATACTAATACGAGTGAAATCCCATAGTTCCAACACATACCCCTCAGCTAAGCTATTCCCTTTCTCTAATTGCGTTTGCTCTGACCACATGCGGACGGCTGTATTGTCTTCCACTTTATCAAGAAATTCGTTCTCCATAACCAGCTTTCTAACTTAGAAACTGATCGTTAATCAATACCTCTTAAAATATGAAATGACATGCACCAAAATAAAGCACAACAAGTTAGTACCATGAAATAAAACATAAAGTAAATAAAATAAACAAACACCTATCTGAGTGATCACTATGGTTCGGCATAGTTCTACTTAGGGTGAGTCCTTACGTTTGCTGCATATGGTTTAGCTCTAAAGTTGAGGTACCTGAACCAGCAGATTCCTCGATCCTCGCCCATTATAGGCTTATACGGATCGAGTTCAGTTCAGAGGAATACATTTCCCTATGGCCATGCGAAAGTGAAAACCTCACGAAGACATAGGTACAGATGTATCCCGGAAGCAATCCACTAGCCCATGCGGAGGTGAAAACATCACGAAGGCATAGTTTCTCACTCCCACTTAAAGGTGCGACCACAATGGTCATGCAATGCAATATGCACAAGAAAATAACAATCATATGCAATGGCACAAACAAATGCAACAAAAGGATCGTAATTTTCAAATCAAATTTTCAAATCAAATTTTTAAATTTCCGACAAAGGACAAAAAATAATCAATTTTACAGCTTGACTTTCTTATTGGTATCCCCAGTGGAGTCGCCAAGCTGTCGAAACCATTTTTAAGTTTTTTTTTTAAAAAATGGGGATCGACTTTAAAAAACGAAAATAGAATCGCCACCAATCTTTTTTCGAGGTGTGATCGGGTCATCTTGAAATTGATCATTTTAATAAAAAAACATTTTGATTTATTAAAACAATGATTTTGGTCTACGAAATTCGAGAAAACGGGTTCGGGAGTCGGTTACGCACGAGGAAGGATTAACACCCTCGTAACGCCAAAAAATTAGTATCTAATTGATTATTTAATGTCCTAATATCGAAAAATTGAAAAGGTTTTAAAATATGACCCTTTTGATTTTTCAAACCTTATAACCTTTCAAAAAATTTCAATTATTTGGATAAAAGAAAAAATTGAATCTCAGTAAGTTAGAGCACGGCCTTTCAAATTTCCCAAGCACCAAATATCCTTTGTTTTTTTTTTTTTTTTGAAATCCCTATCTCAAAATATCAAAATGTCACATCCAATAAGTTAGGACGCAAAATCTTAAATTCAAAAAGATAGGTTTTTTATTTGAAAATCATATATTTTAATTTCAAAAAGGGTACTTGATCATTTAGACTTAATGAGAAAAATCGAAACCCAGTAAGTTAGAGCACAATTCCCTCAAAACCTCAAATGTCAAATATTGCCTTATTTTAAGAAATAAAGTTTTGGATAAAAAGTGGCAATTAAATGAGATATATTTTAAAACAATGATTTGAGTAAAATGTGTCATTAATACATTACAAAACACAAATTTCAAAGAGCGATTCATTAAAATTACAAAGCATATTAACAACTAGTAATAATATACACAATTAAGTAAAAGAATGAAAAAATATAGCAAATAATGCAAGCAATATAACAACTATACTAAGGTAAATAAAGATAACAAAATTTTAATTTTAGAATATGAATAATCAATTAAAAGATATAGAATAGATAATAACAAATAAAAAAATTTATGATACTTTCTCCTGCCTCGATCTTTCCACATTTTATGGCATTCTCAATCATTTCTCCCGTCATTACAATGTCTGAGAAGCACTTTGTAGCGCTTCCTAGCATATGAATTATAAACGGGGCCTTCAGTGTATTAATAAAGAGCATTGTGGTCTCTTTCTCCAAAAGTGGTGGCTGGACTTGGATGGCAACCTCCCTCCACCTCTGCGCATATTGCCTAAAACTTTCATTCGCCTTTTTCTCCATGTTTTGACGAGTAATTCTATTGGGAGTCATGTCTGTCACATAACTGTACTATTTCATGAATGCTTGAGCCAAATCTCTCCATGAACCAATTCTGGCATGACTCAACTGGTTATACCATTTGGCTTCTGCTCCCACCAGGCTATCTTGGAAGTAATGGATCAACAGTTGGTCATTATTAATGTACCCCGTCATCAATTCCATAACAACTATCAGCACTTTCTATCGCCTTAAACTTCTCCTCCAACCATTTACATCTATCTTCTAGCCGCTTTGGTAATCTACTTTTGTCCTCTCTCCTTCAGCTAATTCATCCAAATCAGGGACATTAGTATTGATTGGATTATCTCCTGAACCTGAGCCAGTTTGGAGATTCATTGAAGCACCAGCTTAGAATTGTTGAGGCCTGATCGTGACAGATGGCCTTTGTAAAGTTACTTCAGGTTGTATTTGCACATGTGGTGGAGTAAAACCAGGGGGATATTGAGGATACTCAGTATTCTCCTCAACATTAACCATCGGGCTCTTTTCTTTATCCATAAGCCCATTTAACAGCTGCGTCATCTAAGTAATTTGAGTCATCATATTCCTCTGAGATTCCATCATTTTGTCCATCATGTCTTTCTGGATCTTAACCAGCTGCTCTTACATTTGCGCTTGCAGCTGTTCTTGCATCTCCTTCTGTATTTGTTCCAACATTTCTATTCTTTTATCCATAGCTTTAGTTTTCCTTCGTGTACCGTAAGGATGCATGCTCAGTTGATTTTTGTCAGTTTCCAGATTATTGAAATAATTTTTAATTAATTAGAAACTTTTAGTGAACTTTAATGCATATGATGCGATGCAACGCGGATGCATGAAATACAAAGACGTCGATTCTGATTCAATTCCATTTAGAAAACTTTATTAGAAAACAAAGCTTTTTACATAAAATGGATTACAAATACGGTTTTGCCCTAATGCTCAGAGTTTTAACTTTCCGAAGCAACAAAGCTAGCTCCTGACCCCTGTTTGATTCCAGCTCATACTTCACACTTAGCATGTCGGCCTGAACTGCCAAGGTTTGCAGATGGTCACCTACCTCCCAGATATGAGCCACGGCTTCGCCCATAATGTAATCTCGGTCCTTAACTTGACTCTAAGAGTGATGAAGTTGTTTCTTCCAACGCCCCTCATTGACTTCAAGAAGCTCTACCCGAAGCTCACAACTTTGCAAAGCAGACTCTAGCTCTTCTATTCTTCCTTTCATTTCTTCAATTTTGTTTAAACTGGTTCTCAACTCAGCCGCAGAATTACGATTTCTGTACTGGTAAAGTGCTTTTTTAAGCTCTGCCACTCTGGCCTTTAATTCCCCTTTGTCATTTTGGGCTTCTGATAGACTCCTTTCTAAAGCCTCTCTCTGAGCTTGAGCCTCTTGAAATCTTCTATTCCACTGATCAGCTTTGGTCCTTTCCACTTGAATTTCCTGCCGCCACTGCTCTAAAGTTTTCCCTAACCCAGAAGTCCTCATCGATAGATGCATCTTCTTATAGTCTGTCTTTAAACTATCCAGATCCTCTTCAACCCTGTTTTTCCCTTTTCTTAACTTCTCAGCTTCTGCCTTTTGCACTTCCACATCTAATCTCAAGCGCATTTTTTCTTCCTCCAGCTGCTCAATCATTTTTCCGAATTCAAAACTCTTCTTTTCAAAGTCCTGTCTTATAATCTCTAGCTCTGACGGGACAACTTGTAAGTATCCTTCTATTGATCGAGCACCTTCTAAACTCGACCCAGGAATACTATCATTAATCCTTTTGCTAAACCATTCGCTATATTCAGGCATCGTCATAGAACCAACAGACAATCTCTTCATCTGGCTAGTCTATTTCCAAGTAGTGGAAATCTCTTTGACCCTCTTCTTGTAATTATCTCCTTTATACGAGAACTCGCATTGTGTTAAACCATGTGTTGCCGATATAAACTGCCTTGATCCGTATTGTCTTAGTACAAGTAAAGGAGCATAACCAATGGCTCCCCAAATTCCGAGCAAAGCGACCCAATCAAAACTCTTGCATCGGAACAGGATCTCATTGGGCACCAACCAAGGAGCTCTCCATTCAATATCCTCTTCCTGAAAATTTTGGAAAAGTGCCATCCGATTCTCTTCTGACACGTCGTCTCTTTTTTACGTTGTCGCTATATCTTTCAGTGGGGAATAATTATTAGTGAAGACTCGATAAAAAATCTTATTCACCTTCCAGAAGTGGCTGTGAAACCAAACCAACAACAACTGAGCGCATCCTACGAACTTGCCCTCTCCAGATATTCTACATGCACTCAATGACCTAAAAGTCTCAGCCAAGATTGCAGGAACTGGAGTGACCCATTTACTGAGTTGGTTGAAGAGATCTGTGACTGCTTCATCTACATACCCTAAAGCCCTAGGGAATAGCATCAATTCATAGCTGCTCAATGCAAATACATCAACTCTCTTCTTCATATCAGGATGAGCTAGAATCAAATCCCTCAAATTCCTCTACGGGATGCACTTACACTCGCCCTTTTGCTTAATCCTGGCTGTAATCCACTGCTCATTCATTCCCGTAATGCTCATTAACTTCTTCCAAAAGGTTGGGACATAAGAAACTCTCGAATAGACTTTATCAACTTGAACCTTCGGACAATACAGTAGAGCGGTGTATTCTTCTACGGTAGGTACCAAATCCACTCTCCTAAAGGTAAAGCAACTATATGCGGGGTTCCAGTACTGAGTGATGGCTTGGAATAACTGCTCGTCTACCTTGATGTCAAGGAAGTACGGCAAATCTCAATAACTATGGTAAAACAACCTCTTGGTCTCATCGTACCACTGATCTCATATCACTTTTAACTCTTGAAGGTTATTTTGCATAACACTAATACGAGTGTAGCCCCATAACTCCGACACATGCCCCACAGCTAGACCATCCCCCTTCTCTAATTGTGTTGTTTCTGACTAAGTTCGGACAGTATCGTTATCTTCCACTTTATCAAGAAATTCGTTTTCCATTAACAGCTCTCTAATTTAGCAATCGAACCCGAATCGACACCTCTTAAACATAAAAATGCGTGCAAAATAACAAAGATAAAACACAAAATGTCAGTACAATATACAGAAACAAAATTCAAAGCATGAAAAAAAAAAAAACAAACAAGCACCTATCTGGGTGACCTGGTAAGGTTTAGCGTAGCTCTCCCTAGGGTGGGCTCCTAGGGCTTTCTATATGCAGTTCGGTTTTAAATTTAACGTACCTGAACCAGCAGATTCCTCGATCCTCACCCATTATAGGCTCATACGGACCGAGTTCGATTCAGGGGGACACATTTCTCTATGGCTGTACGGAGATGAAAATCTCACGAAGACATAGGTACGGATGTATCCCGAAAGCGATCCACTATCCTGCACGGAGGTGAAAACCTCACGAAGGAATAGCTTCTCACTCCCACTTAAAAGGGTGTGACCCAGCGGTCATGCAGTATGATGCAAAAGTATTCTACAAGACTCAAATCACAGCAATCAAATGAGATGACACAATCACATGCAACAAAGGGATCGTAATTTTCAAATCAAAATTTCAATTTTTGACAAAAGGACAACAAATATTCAATTTACGACTTAACTCTCAAACCAGTCCCCAGTGGAGTCGCCAAGCTGTCGAAATCGTTTCACTTTTGAAATACAGGGATCGATTTTAAAAACAAAAGTGGAGTCGCCACCAACCTTTTTCAAGGTGTGATCGGATCACCTTAAAATTGATCATTTTAATAAAACTTTGATTTATTAAAACATATTTTGGTCTACAAAAACTCAAGAAAACGGGTTCAGAAGTCGGTTACGTACGAGGAAGGGTTAGCACCCTCGTAGCGCACAAAATTGGTACCTAATTGATTGTTTAATGTCTTAATGCCAAAAATTTGAAAAGATTTTAGATTACAATCCGTTTGCTTGAAACACATTTGAACAGAGTCATATTGGATGCCAAAACTGTAACATCTTAAAAATTTGAGTATCAATATGTTGCTTATCTTTGGTGTTAGCTCGAATATGATTTTTTTTATGTGCTAAATATAGTCTTGAAAAGGCTCGGATTTACTTGGAATTAGAATCAATTTTAGTAAAAGAGTACTTTAGTGAAAAGGAATCAGGTAACCTTGGAATTTAAGTTATTTAAGTGATAAAAGTTAGCATAAGATGAGCAAGTGGTAAAGGAGATATGACGCCATGTATGTTTGCTTGAGGGAAGAGGTTCGAATCCCTTGGTATGCATTTTTGTGACTAAAATTTTTGTTTTCTTTTCACTCATCTAGCATGTGTCGGTCAAGCTATATTTTTGGAACTAATGCACCGGATCCCATCAGAACTCCGCAGTTAAGCGTGCTTGGGCGAGAGTAGTACTAGGATGGGTAACCTTCTGGGAAGTCCTCGTGTTGCACCCCTCCAATAAACCCCAAACCCGGCCTATGCGTTAAGACCAGACTTGGCATGCCACGCGATTCGAATTTACGTTCAGTCGTCAATGCTTTTAATGAAAATAATTTTTCAAAACGATTTTGAAGACGGAGTTTATCAAAAATCGAGATTTATTTGAAAAAAACCATGATTTTAAAACATAAGAGTTTACAATTTGATTTAGAGAGAGATAATTGGTTGAAAATCTAAATAATTGGTTGAAATGAATTTATAAAAGAGTTTTCACAAAATTTTACGAGTGGGTGATATTTAAGAAAAACCCCCTTTTTATACGCAAGTTTAAGAAAACATTTATAAAAATTTAACAATCCCATTTAAGTAATTAAAACATATTAAAAACCATCCACAAATAAAAATCCATAAAAATAATACTAGAGGCCTTATTACACCGCAATTTAAAATAGTACTTAAATAAAAATACTTAAAAGAAGTCCAAAGTTTTTAGAACTCATCATTCGTAGTATGGCCTCCACACGAAGTCATCCTCGGCCCAAATCTCCATCAATTGTCATTACCTGAGAAGGGTAAGAATAAAGGGTGAGTTACTTAGAACTCAGTGTGTAACCCACTTACCGTGTTCACTTGGCCAAAACCATTTAAACAATTAGTTGGGCTTGGGCCCATTTACAAATGTGCATTATATAAATAAAATATAAAAATGCATGTGATATGCAATTCCCAACCAAACCTAATTTCCATCCGCTACACACCACCCGTACCAACCAACACACCTGTGGGGATCAAGTCAACCCACCCCGCCAACACACCGATAGCAGGCATTAAGCCAAATATAATATTTGTGGCAGAGCCACCGAACTAGATTGTGATAAAGTCACCGAACTGGAGGCATTAAGCCATTAAAAATATTTGTGGCAAAGCCACCGAACTAGATTTTGGCAACAGGCCTTTCTTCTCTTCGTCAATTATCCCAACCCATGCAGTCATGTATATATATAATGCATAACAATATATTCATAAAGTAAATTTCAACAAAAAGCCCATATTACAAATTATCAATTTGGCCTGTTAGTCAAAATAGCAATTTAGCCCATTTAACGATCTAGCAAATTTTGGCCCATATATATCGATTTATCAAGTTGGGCCCATATAGCAATTTATCAAATTGACCCATTAAGGGTATTTTCGTAATTCGGTCCATAAGGACATTTCGTAATTCAGCTCATTAGGGGCATTTTTGTAATTTGGCCCATAAGGGCGTTTTCATAATTCGGTAATCGTACCCACTAAGGGTAATTTGGTAATTTACCCTCCAAGGGTATGATGGAAATTTTTGCAACCTAGGCTTAATGACTAATTTGGAGCATAAAAATCAAAACTGTCCATCTGCGTCGTACTGACTAAAATGACTATAACTCGAGTTGGGAAACTCGAAATTTCAGTCCGTAAATTTTCTCTGAAACTAGACTCATATAACTTTTTACTGTAATTTTTCCAGAATTTTTGGCTTATCCAATTAGTACAGTTTATTCTTCAAAGTATCCCTTGTTTCACTGTTTGACAGTTCTGACCTCTCTTCACAAAATCGCAGATATCTTATTGTACAGAACCCAAATACTGATTTCGTTTGATCCAAATAAAAATAGACTCACTAAGGATTCTAATAATATAAACCATGTCCTGTAATTATTTTTCTATAATTTATAGTGATTTTTCAAAGTCAGAACAGGGGATCTCGAAATCACTCTGAACCAGTCTTACAAAAATCTAAAAATCTCAAAATATACTGATCCTTTGCTTGCTCCGTTTCTTTTATAAGAAAATAGACTCGATTATCTTTCAATCCATATATCCTTCAATTCCTACTATTTTTGGTGATTTTTCAAAATCACGTCACTGCTGTTAACCAAAACTGTTTTGTTACAAAATATGATTACCACTTCGAACATACGTACGCCCGAGTGGCCATAGATGCTGGTCTTCGGCTTTTCAATCTTGTGACCGATTCACAGAACATTTCATGCAAACATTTAGAGAGGCATGAGATTACACATCCCATTTCAAACATGTATTCGGAAAGTAAGGGATTACACACCTTGATTAGGATTCCCTAAAGAACCACTCTTCGTTGCCCCCTAAAAATAAATTCGATCAAAAGTTAGCATCGATATCTTAAAGGTTCCAAAAGCCCAAAAGTACTCACTCACAAGAGTCACTTACCACAATCGCGATCCTTCCCTACGAGATTCTAAAATCCGGTCTTCCACTATAACTCGATTGATCAAAGGAGTGAGTGTCAACACGAATGGGAAGAAATGATAAAGACGAGATGAAGGGTTCGGCTATGGAGGAAAAATGAGAAAGAATATTCGGTTATGGGGGTATGGATTAGAGAAGAGAAGTTTGGAGCAAGAAAAAAAAAATGACACGAAGTAATGCTAAAAGGAATTTGGCCTAACAAGCACCAAAGTTTTCCCAAATGACAAATGAAGAATTTGGCTACCCAAATACTCCTTCCCAAGCCATGTGTTGCTTCTCCAAAAATGGATAAGTGTTGACCAAAAACACTTTCTAAAACATCACCCATGAAAATGCCAACATATTCCCCTTTTTACTCCTTTCCTTTTTTGTTTCTTTCTTTCCACTTTCCCATATTTTCCTCCATACCATAATTTCTTTCTACTTTCCCATAAAACATTCCTCAATTTAAGCCACTTGTTCCCCTACCTACCTTATCCTATTGATTCCTTTTCCTATGTCAATTTTTGTCTTAATCCATTAGCCACCTTATCATAAAACCAAAAGTCCAACCTTCCAAAAATATAGCTTGACCAAAACCCTCTTATTTCGAAGAAATAAAATGTCATACTCAGTGCGTTAGGGTACAACAACTTATATTCTCGAAACTGAACGTATCTTTTGATTTTTAAAACCCGTGTAATTCGGTTATTTGGGCTTTATGAAAAATTAGAACCCGGTAAGTTAGGGCACAATTTCTCAAAATTCCCGAATATGGAATATTGCCTTTGTTTTTTTTTTAGAAATTCTTACCCCGAGATGATAAAACGTCACATCTAGTGAGTTAGGACGCAACATCTTAAATTCTCGAGAATAAGTTTTTATTTAAAATATTTTGATTTAAAAATGAAAAGGGGACTCGGTTGCTAGGATTTAACGAGAAAAATCAGAGCCTAGTGAGTTATAGCACGATTTTTTTGAAACTTCCAAACACGAGCATTTCCTTATTTTAAAAACCTTTGAATGGAACGATTTTTAAACTTAAATGATATTAAAACATGATCTTTAAACAAATAGAACGCAATGGAATAATAGTACACAAAGTAAGGTAGCGATACATTCACGAAGGCTTACACTAATGGATCATAAATAATTAATAGTTACAAATTAAGAATTATAATCCATACAATAGCAATAATCACATAACAGAATTTCAACATTAACTATTGAAGAAAATTGGTATAAATTGTATATTTTATGATAGTAAAAATATAATCATTTTAATAGTCTATTTTTTTTTATAATTTTTAGACTATTAAATTAAATTTTTATCATTTTTGAGAGGATCAAAGTACAATTTTATCATTACTAATTTAAAATTTTATAAATTTTAAAAAGTCCTAAATGAAAAAAAATTCATTTTAGGGGAGTTGATCCCTATCAACCCCCTGACTTCGCCATTGCAACCACCAGTAAACACCAAGCAAAAAGTCCACTATGCCCAAAGAAAATTATTATAAGTCCACTAAGCCGCCTATTTTACATCCCCCTGTTTGAGTCAACGGTTACGAGGATGACCGACCTCGTTAGAACAACAACACTGGGGTGTTTGCGACACTATCGATGGATGACTGTATGGTGTCACATGGGCCGATTGTGGATAAAACGTGAAAATTGTCAATGATACCGGATGCATCGGTGTTGCTAGTGCCATCGACGTGTATTTTCACTCAATTAAACCATTCAAATAACTTAAAATAATTAATTTAACTTATAACCCTTAATAATGAGAAATTTACAAAATCAACCCCAATATTTACCTTTTATGCAATTTAGTCCTAAATTCAAAAATTTACAATTTAATCACAATTAACTAAAATTCATGTTAACTGAATTTCCTATAACTTCTAAACAACCCATATTTTCCATCAATTCACAATGCTTACATTAAATTTTTACTATTTTCATGATAAACCCTTAAACATTAAAATCACTCAAAATTACTTAACAAAACTTGTTTATTTAACAACCAAATTTAATACTCAATCATCTAAATTCACAACACAACAATTACATCCATAGCATAATTCTAAACATTTAATAAATTTATAAATTGACCCCAAACTAGTTAAATTAAGTTAATACGAGCTCAGAAAGATAAAAATCACTAAAAACGGCTCTTCAAAACATACCATGCATGAAATTTAAGCTTTGGCTGAAAGCTTCCTTCGCCAACAATGGTGTTTTGGCTAACACAACAATGGGTTTTCGGCTAACACCTCTCCGAATGAAAGAGATGATACCTTTTTCTTTACTTAATTTCAAGTTTAATTTACCATTTTACTGTGGACTCTAGTTTTGAGAGTCGATCTACTTTAGAGCTTAGCTTTAAGGTTTTTTGTTATAAGTTGTATATGTGACTTTATTGATTAATTGATGTGAATTTTTTTTCTGTTACTTGTGATTACATTTGTTGTAAATTGCCATTCACTTTACATATGAATTTGATTCTATTCGTTGATCTGTTCTATTAGGAAGAGTGGTCTCGGGCTTTCATGTGGTCATTTCCATAGCATAAATTGTTTTTTTAAATCGATAGCAAATTTATCATTTATTTATTTACTTGTTAAAGAGTTATATGTCCATGTTTATAATTCATTAAAAGTAAAAAATATATAATGTTCAATGGTTCAAATTTCTTTTATAAAATCAGTATTAAAAAAAGTTATGATGCAATGTTGTTTAAATCATACTGAACTATACGGTTGAACTGGGAATCGATTGAGATATTGATCTAGAAAGGTAAAAAATCAGGTGATCTGCAAACTAGGATAAAAATAGTTGAATTGATTGAATCATATTTTATAATTATTAATATTTTTATTTTTATGATTTATTAATAATTTGCTTGATTTGAATCGAACAAACTAAAAATCGACAGCCTGATTATTTCGATTACTAATCCGATTCTAAAAACATTAATATAATATTTAACTTGAATTGTAAGCATTTTGAATTATGTATTAAGATGTTCAAATTTAATTTGCTCCAATTTAATTTGGATTCTTCAACTAAAGATAACCAATCTGATTTAAGCTAAACCCAAGTAGTTTACAACTCTAGTATTTAATATTACTAGCTTCTAATGTCTCAGGTATTGCCTATGATTTTGCGCATTTAATATTCAATTAATTTTTTAAATATTTTATTTTTAATTACATTAATTAACATAAAATAAAATTTCTTATTTTAATTATTAGATATAATTAAAATATATAACTTATTATAAAATATATATATTTCTTAAATTATTTTTTTGTTAATGTTACACAATTATATATATATATATATATATATATATATGCTGGAAGTAATGGATGCTCAATTATCTGTCAATATGCAGCCTTGATTGGATTTGTGTTTTTGTATGTTTCAAATAGTTTTTGTTGGCTTTTATCTGTTTGCTGTTATTTTCTTATGGAATTGGATGTTTAATGCTGACTTGTCGCATCCAATTCCCTTATATTTTAATTTTATTGCAAGAGAAGATACTAAGCTAGTTTGTTTATTTGTAGGGAAAATCTGAATAAGAATATGAACAATCTGAGGGATTCCGATAGGAGTTGAAATTGAAGGTTCGAGAGATGTTGAAAGAGCAGTAATGGCGTCCAGAAAAATGGCGATGAGGATATGTTGGATTCTGTTAATATCCCTTGCTTTCCTGAGTTATTCTCACTCAATAAAGGCTTACTATTACTACGATGAGTTAATCACCTCTTCTTCTTCCATCATCAGTGTTGGGGATTGACCTTCCAAAGAGAATAAAAAACACTACAAAATAAAAATCACAAGTAAAAATAATTTTATAAGTTTAATTTCTTAATTTATTCCGCTATTTTTATTTATTTGTTTGCTTAATCAGTCGATGCCAACATTCAAAGATATCATAAGAAGAACAAAAGGAGATGAACAAAAGAAGAACATTGAGTGAAACAAGTATGAGTTCTTGGGCAACCACAAGACTCTACCAGTGTGAAAAATAGAGAAGCTAAAGGCTATCAATCAAGAGAAATTGTTTCAGGAGTGTTGGAAACTAGAAAGATGAATTTAACGGAAAAGTTACACTATCGGTTGTAACTGTCCTAGACAATGAACAACTAGGATTGGTCTCCCATGAATGGATTGTGTCATCTATTTCAGATTCTTCATCACCATGGTCTTCAATAACATTTCCACCTGAAGCTTTAATCAACTCCAGCTCCATTGCTACTTGTTTCATGGTGGGTCTTTTCTTTCCATTAAGATTCAAGCATCTTTTTGCTAGTAGAGCCACAACTATAATCTCCTGTTCTGGACCATCCTTTTCTAATATTGGATCGAGAATGTTAAATAAGGAATTGTCCTGCATTGAATGCAAAAAATAAGATACCAAGCTTCTCACTGGCTCTGATTGTTCTGCGGAGATGGGTTTCTGCCCTGTTAAAAGCTCAATAAGAACAACTCCAAAGCTATAAACATCACTCTTCTCCGTAAATTGACATGATCGAAAATATTCGGGATCCATGTATCCGAAAGTTCCTTGCACCCGAGTGGTTAGATGTGTTTGTTCAAGTGCAACTGATCTTGAAGTTCCAAAATCTGATACTTTTGCCCTATATTTATCATCCAAAAGTATGTTACTAGATTTGATGTCTCGATGATAAATAGGAGCAGAAGCAGCTGAATGCAAATAGAACAATGCATTGGCAATTTCAATCGCAATTCGTAAACGCATTTCCCATGTCAATGGTAATTCTTCATTTTGGTTATGAATGAGATCGTATAATGTACCATTTGGGATGAACTCATACACCAATAGAGGAACTTCAGCCTCTAAACAACACCCTAAAAGCTTAACCACGTTCCTGTGATTAATTTGAGATAAAATTATCACCTCGTTAATGAACTGTTCAACCTTCTTTTCATCAAATTTCTTTCCTTCCACCATTTTGGATTTCTTAATAGCCACAATGCTTCCATCTATTAGCATTCCTTTATAAACAGTCCCTTGACCTCCTTGACCAAGGATTCGGTTTTCATTATAATGATCCGTCGCCTTGTCCATCTCTTTTGAAGTAAATAACTTAATTTTTTCAACATTACCTTCATTGCTAGACAAATGTTGTTGCAGTAACAAACCTCCATTCCTTTTGAAGTATTTCTGCTTCAGCATGATTTTTGTTTTCTTTTGAGGACTTTGTACACACTCCATGTTACAAGTAGTAGAAATAGTGTCCCAATACTAGTGCTGCAACCTATATAGATATAAGAAATATATTAAAAGGTAAATCTGAAAATTAAAATCAACAATGAGAGAACCTTATCGCACCATCCATTGTATAAGTATTGATATTCAACTCTTACAAATTTAATGATAAATAATTGTTACTGCCTCAAGTAAATATACCACGGGTTGAATTGACATAATCCAATAACTATAATGATTTCAATTTAAAAACAAAAAGTCACGTACCTATAACAATGCTTGTCAAGTTATGAGTATTTTGAGTTAGTTTTTTGCTACAAAATCCCGTACTATTATGCAAACAAAGCATGCGACAATACTGATAATCCCCACAATTTCCATCTGTCATTTAAGAATTGAATAAAAAAGAAGAAGGTTATAATCATATTATTCGGTTAAAGTACCTGAGAGGTCTTTATACTATACAGATCGGATTAAATTAGCCATTTTATTATTAAATAGATCAATTTAGTATTTAAACTATTAAAAAGAATCAAATAAGTTAAAATTATAAAAGATGTAATATTTACTATATAAAAAATGTCTTGAATTTTTTTTCAAAATCTATTCTATTTTAAACGAAATATTTTATTTATAGAACCATAAAAACTTTAAAAATAATTAACTTTATTAAAAAATATATGTTAATTATATTTCAATTTGGTCTTCTTTAGTTCTTTTTAATAGTATAAGGATTAGATTAATTCATTTAATAGTAGAGGGACTAATTTAGTCAAATTCCTATAATATTAATTTAAATGTTAATTAAAGTTGTTTTACTCCCTTTCGTTTCTCTTTGTACTGTTAATATTTTGACAATCCAACCGTTGAATTTAATATTTTATTCATATAAATCATTCATGTCAAATTTGATATAAATTAAAAATTTTCAACTTTTTATTTAATGTAAAAAAAATTCAACCATTGAATATATATTAATATATTGAGTATTGTAGATCAATATGATAGAAATATCAAATCGGTTTAAAAATTTACATACATGACAAGTACAAATATAACCATAAATTCAACAGTTGAATTATTAAAATATTAATAGTATAGAGGGATACAAAAGGATATAAAACAACTTTCATTTTATACCAGTGTAAGTGGACTACTCCCCATATTTTTTAATTCTCTTATTATCGAAATTTTACATACTTTATTAAATATGATTTTGTATCTTGAATCTTCAACTAATTAGTATATTTTGGTCATGATATACCTCAACTAATGATAACTAAATTATGATATACTAGCTATGAGTGAAAAAAAAACTTATGTAACAATTTATTTTAATATATATATATATATATATATATATATAAAGAGTCGATTGAAATAGTAAAGTTAAGTAATAGCTACTAAGGTGTCTTTGTTCAAATTTTATTATACTCATTTTCTAGATTTTACATAAAATATAAAATAATATAAATACTCTCATAATAATATTTGTTCTTTTATAAAAGTAATAGATTTTCACAATTTTTCAACTGAGTCGAGACTGAGTTGATGGGTGACACCAACTTAAATAGCTCTTTACAAAATAATATTAATTTAAGGTACACCCATAATGGAATTGGAAAAAATTATGTAATAGACATATTTATTAAAAGCTTAAATAAGAATTAAATGAATCACTTGTTGAAATGATAAATATTAAATCTTAAAATTTTTCATGAAAAGTTCAAATCTCACAATCTTAAATTTATTATCGATCTTATATAAAAATTTAAAAAGATGTGAATACCCTTAAAATAATGTAATTTAATTTGTTAAATAAAAAAGATAATATAGATATAAGAATAAAAAAAGTTCCTTAAAAAAACATTAATTCGTACCTTCGCATAACGTCGAATAACTGTGAGTATCCTTACCACACACACATAGATGATTAGAGCTCAACCTCGACCAGCAATATTCACCATCAGATATACATGAAATTTCCAAACTATCGTTCAAATGGCACTCTCCAAATATTGGTGTGCCCCATTGCACTTGTACTGGGACATGCGTCGTACTATTTACATCAAAATCTTTTAAATCATAGTCATCAGAAATCAAGGAAGCAAATCCGCATGATCTTTTCCTCCTATAATCACTAGAATCAACCCAGCTACTCATGTTTAAGTAAAATGAACTGAGACCCTCGGGGAAATAAGCAAGACATCTAGCAATAGAGGAAGTCTTGTTATTAATCCTACAACTTGGTTGCAAACATCCGCCTATAAGATTATTTGTTTCGTTGTCAAAAATAGTAACCAAATTACCGCAACCTGAAGAATAAAAACTGTTGTCGGAATCTGAGTAGGAAAAGCCGGTGCCAGTTAGGTTGAGACTCATCCCATTGTGATGGTTTTTTCGACAGTTGAAGTAAGTTATTGGATGGTTGACCTTGACAATGCCGTCCAAAAAATCAAACTCCACTATTTGTAGATTTGTGTCATTTATGTTTAAGAAAGGAACCATTTCCCCATTGGCGGTTTTGTTGCAAATTACTTCAAACAAACCGTTAGTTTCATAATCTTGGTTAGTTTCATAATCTTGGTCCTTCATTCTAAAGGGGTAGTGAAAAGTAAAATTTCCGCAGGACCATTCCTTGTAGGTGTGGACGTTGATAGGTCCTAGTCCTGGTCTTCCGCATCCTGCGGATATAGCAAAAAAGGAGTAAATCGTAAAATCTACTAAATATATGTACATCCAATTAGGGGTGAGTAAAGCTCGATTAGATTTGAAAATATCGAAAAAAATTCAAATGTCGAGTTAACCGAATTGAGTTATTCGAACTCGAATAATTAATTCAAGTTTCAATTTTAAATCGAGTTGAATTTTACAATTAGAATAATTCGAATAACTGATTGGTATGTATATCCAATGTTAAGTTTGAAAATAAACAAATTGGTCTCTCTCAACAAAATTTTTAAAAAATTCAAAATAATTTTTAAATTTCAAAATATTTATAAAAATTCCAAATTTTATATTTTTTAAAAAAAATTATAAGAAATTCTAAAAATATATAAAGAAAGTTAAAAAATTAAAAATTTTCTAGAATAATAATTTTGGGACCTAAATAAGTTAATTAATGATTCAAGTTTATCATACTAAAGTATTTTTATTTTGATTTGAAAAAACTTTCAAATATATATGGTTTCAAATTTATGTGCTTTAATAAGAAATTAGTTATACTATAATAATATTTTAACTATTTTAACTTAACATGTTTAATTTTTTAATTTAAATCAAAAAAATTCACTCGATTTGACTAGACTCAAATTTCATTTCACTCGACTCAATTCGAATTGAGTTAAGATAATAAAATAAGACTTATCAACTCAATTGACTCAAAATTATATATATATATATATATATATATATATATAACCAATATGAAGCCAGCGGTGTCCTTGATCTCCCTAATTAATTGAACAAATTAGTAAACTACAGCTTTCTGCCTTTTTCAAAAAAATTAATAATTTAACATAAACACTTTAACCCTTGAATAAATGTAAAAATTACATTTTTAACTCCTCTAAGAAATAATAATTTAATTTAATTTAATCTCATTTAAGGATTAATTCAAGTTTTTGGAGTACAAAACTTTTAGGTATAAATTTTTGAAAGCCAAAAATATTAATATACAAAATGAATGATCCTAAAAACTTTTTTTAGAACTTATATGATTCCAAAGACTGTTTTTAAACAATTAGCAAAATCTATATATTAACAGAATTAAAAGAAGAAGAATAAAAGCCAATCAATTGAAGTGACAGCGCATGACTGACCTCCGTCACCGCAATAGGTGGAATTCCAGTTGAGCACGGCGGGAACATGCGTAGTTCCAGTATTGATGCCAGTGGGTAATGGGTAAGCACTACGGAAAGAGTACCCGCTAAAGATGAAAGCAGATGCGCATCTTTTGCTGTCAGGATACATGGCGCTCATGTTTACGGTATAGGAAGTGAGATTTCCAGTAATTTGAGTAAAGCAGCCAGATTCAGAAGCACCATCGTTACACCTTGGTTGAATGCAGCCGCCAAGTGAAACAGCTTCGTTACTTAAAATAGTAGCCAAATTTCCGCAACCTACTGACCCGAAATAATTCCTCTTACTGGAGAAGAAAAATGGAGTGCCTAAGAGATTGACCCTCCCACTAACCTGGTTTATACGACGACAATTAATGTAAGTAACTGGATTGTTGATGAGAATGGCGTTGGAATATAAGGCTTTTCCAAGTACCTCCAGATCGATGCCATTTACGTTTATGAAAGGCTTTTTCCCATTTTGGGTTTGGTTGCAAGTTACTCTAAACCAAGAAAAAGTATAGCAGCTGCTATGGATTCCAAAAGGGGATGGAATTGTAATATTTCCACATACTTCTTTACCACAGGCAGGTTCTTGAGATTCTGCTGTTTGTAATATTGGGCACAACAGGAAGAGGAGTAGGAGGATGAAGTAAAGCGCTAAGTGAAAACCCATTTGCGTTGTTATTTTGTTTGAGGGAAATAATGAAGATTTAAAGAAACAAAGGATGTTTGAGTGAGAAGCAAACGAAAAGTATTTGCTCACACTTTCCTCGAAGTTCCAGTATAAGTGCATTTGATTTGAGAATAATTCATTAATTTGTAAAGATTGTTGGGTCCAATTTTCCAGCAACAGGTAAGACGTCTCCATTCAAAGCGTAGAGTACGTATAAAGAGCTAAGAGACAAATAAAAGGGAGAGTCGAGCCTTGACCCCTAATTTGTTTTATATTCCTTCAAATATTTTTACAATAGCATTAAGAAATAAGGATAATTTATGTTCCTCCCTTCAAAACTTTTAAATGTTTCAAATCATATTGTAAAATAGAAAGCTTGATATTATAGATTAAATAAAATTATTTTTAAAATTTTATTAGTTAATATTAATTTAATTATATTAACAAGTGGATGAAATAAGTGATAAAAAAAACTTAATTTAAACTATACATCGAATAAAGATATATGTGATTATAATCAATTTTAATTAATTTTATACTTTATTTTTATATAGATACATTTATATTAATTATTTAGTTTATACAATCCTAGTTGTCGATAAAGCTAGAAAGGAGGAGATAACAAAGAGTGAGCACTATCCTTAATGAGTGATAGCAAAGATGATTGTTCTTTACAACAACTTGAGAAGAAATCCCGAGGAATGTCACTTTTGACGCTGTTCCTATGAATAAAGGTTTCACACTTTTATTTATAGCCATTCAACATAGTATCATAAGTCTAACAATTATTTATGTTACCGATATATGTGGGTATTTTTAGACATTTAAGTGAAATACTTGATAAAACTCTCGAGTCAAGTTATATTTTATAATTTTTTTCAATTTTTTTAATAATTATTAATATTTTATTTTTATATTTTTTTATAAATTTGGGTAACTTTTACATTGTTCTGAAATATTTTTAATAATTTGGTATGTCACATCAACATGCTTTCACATGGCATACCATATGCCAATTTCTTATGACTTCCGTAAATCATGTAAACAACATATAATATTCAAATTAATCAAGAATATTGGTTTTTTACTGAGGTTTTTTTTTTTGCCATTTAATCGTATATTAATGTTTATTACTTTATTAAGAATTAGTTTTTATGTAATTTTCCTCACAAAATTGGTATTGAGCTTAATAAAATATATTATATAAGCATAGATATAACATCATTAAAATCTACGAAGAGAGAAAACGTTATTAATTTGTCTTAAGTCCCTTTTTGAGCAGATGAGAAATTTTGTAGATAGAAGTTGAATATGATTTTCTTTTTGGTGAATTATAAGAAAAGAGAAACTTTAACAGCAACGTGATTTAAACGTAAACCGCATTTGGGGCAATGAATACCTTAACTATTAAACCAACGTATGGAATTTGAATAAAAAGGGCAACTCTTTGGAAAATAAAATTTCAAAAATTTCCGAGTCATAATCTTTTGTGGAATGTTAAAGTATATCCACAAAATGATCGAAAAGGCTTTAGGCCACAATTAAATCAACATCTTTAAATTGTTATACCAAATTAAAGAGGGATTCGTCTTTGTCTTAAATTAAACCTCTGGAATTAGCATAATTTCATAAATTTTGTCTGCAATTGTGTGGAAATAAAAACAAGAAGGTGATTGGCTCATATTGTTTTTGGTGAGAAAGTAAAATAGCGGCCAACATGCATGCATTTGTTTTGTGGAAATTAAATTAAAACCAAGGAGGTATCATTGTTAGAATATGTCTAATCATAGTGAGTAGGTTAGCTAGTCTGTTAACTGACTAAAGCTGGTAAGCAGTTGTAAAGCTGGTAACAGTTGTAAAAGCAGTTACTGTACTGCATTAAATACCCAACTATTCTTCTAATAACACATGCATGAAGTATTTTTTGTTTACGTTGAAGCTCTTTAACATGGTATCCAGAGCTTAGGTTCTTGCAGTTTTCCTCTGATATTTTTTTTTTCCTTTCTCTCTTTTCTCTCTGTTTCTCTTCATGGCCAGTGATGGTGTTCCTCCTCTTGCTCAGTCGCCCCGGTCTGTCAATGTTGGCGAAACAGTTCATCCGCCAAGCTCAAGTAACCTTGCCTCCTCGAGTGTTCAGTATTTCACCAAACATGATACTGTTAAGCTTCACGAAAACAACTTTCTGTTATGGAAACATCAAATTTTGTTAATTCTTGAGGGTTATGGACTTGAAGGTTTTGTATTAGGCACGGTTCTTTCTCCCCCTTCGTTAGTATCTGGTGCTGATGGGAGTCTCCTGGAAAATCCGGCGTTCTTGGTGCATAAGAAGCAAGATAAGTTCTTGGCTTCTTGGCTCTTATCCACAGTCACGGATGATGTTTTGGTTCATCTGACAGAAGCTAAAACCAGTCTTGAGATTTGGACGACAATTGGCCGCCGGTTTGGTGCAAAGTCAAATCTTAAAATTTCAAGTATTCGCCATACCTTATATTCGATCAAGAAATCGGATCTTTCGATCAAAGATTATCTAGCTAAAGTTAAAAGTTTAAGCGATAGTCTGACTGCTGCTGGGAGTCTTGTTTCTGAACATGAACAGGTTAGCATAATCTTGACCGGTCTTCCCATTGAATTTGAATCCATTCGCATTTTTGCTTCCGCTACTCCTATGAGTCTTGATTTACTTTCAGAGATGCTTCTAGACTGTGAAACTTGTCAAATGGCTGTATTAACTGATATCCCTTTACAAGCTAACCTGATTTCTCAACGTGATGATCGTGGAAGTATGAAGTCGGGATCGGGTTCCTTTCGTGGTGCACATCAAAACCACAGAGGAACTGGACGTGGCTGGTCGCGTGGCCGAACTCGCGGTTCCGGTCGAGGATGGTCGAGATCAAAACCGCAATGTCAATTATGTGGCAAAGTGGGTCATATGGTACAGACATGTTATCACCGTTTTGATGAAAGTTTCTCTGGTCTTGGCTCCAATTCCTTACCATCAGTCAATTATCATCATCTACATGAGCCTTCTTCAACTCACTGCTCGTCATCTCAATGTTGTGGCCAGTTTTCGCAACCTTCTTCCACTGTCCCACAAGTTGCTCCAATTCTACAAGCTTCGATGGTAACTCAACACTGGTATCCAGATTCAGGGGCCACTAATCATGTCACCCCTACTATGACTAATCTTTCTGATGTCTCTCCATACACGGGTACAAGCCGAGTCTCCATGGGTAATGGTGAGTCTGTTTCTATTGATAACATAGGCTCTTCTAAAATACTAGCTGGTTCTCGATTGAGCATCTAAAGAGTGTATTGCATGTGCCTACAGTATGTAAAAGTTTGCTCTCTGTAGGACAATTTGCCAAAGATAACAATGTTTATTTCGAGTTTTATCCTGTGCTATGTTTTGTGAAGGATATTCAGACAGGGAAGATTCTTCTCAAGGGCCACATGCATAATGGCCTATATCGATTTGATTTTTCTCAAGCTGAAGCATGTAAATCTGGTCCTACTGCTGTTTTAGGATCTCCTCTGGTGCATAATGTTGAAGCTTCCTCTACTCTTGATCTTTGGCATAATAAACTTGGGCACCCTTGCATGGTCACTCTTCATCGTATATTACGCTCTTGTAATGTTTCTTTTAACAATAGTGATCTGCCTGTTAAGTGTACAGCTTGTAAAATAGGCAAATCCCATAAATTGCCTTTTTCTCCTTCAACAACAGTGTATTCAGCTCCTTTTGAATTAGTGACAGCAGATGTTTGGGGTCCAGCTCATGTATTGTCCAGAGGATACTCTTATTATGTTTCTTTCGTCGATCAGTATAGTCGATTTACATGGTTGTATTTTCTCAAGACTAAGTCAGAAGTTGCTAGGTGTTTTTCTCAGTTCTACAAAATGGTTCAAGTTCAATTTGGCCAAAACGTCAAAATGTTACAGACTGATGGAGGTAGTGAGTTTAGTGTTCTTTCGCCTGAGCTTAGTCGACTTGGCATTCACCATCGTGTAACGTGCCCTTACACCTCTCAACAAAATGGGGTTGTAGAAAGACGACATCGACATATAGTTGAACTGGGATTGACATTATTAACACAAGCTGCTATGCCATTAGCTTATTGGTCTGATGCTTTCTCTCATGCGGTTCATTTAATTAACAGACTCCCTACTCCAGTGTTGCAACATATTTCTCCTTATGAAAAGCTCTATATGGTTCAGCCTGATTATACTCTTTTGAAGGTCTTTGGAAGTGCCTGTTTCCCTCATCTTCGACCTTTCCAAAGACATAAGCTTCAATTTCGATCCAGCAAATGCGTGTTCATTGGCTTTGGACATCATCAAAAAGGGTTTAGGTGCCTTGCTTCTGATGGCAGTGTGTTCCTCTCTCGTCATGTCATATTTGATGAAATGGAATTTCCTTTCAAAAGTGGTTTTTCTCTTCCACAAGGGTCCAGTTCTGTTAAGTTCATCCATCATCGATCTCCTGTCCCTGTGGTTACAATGCCAGCTTCTAACTCTGATATGATGGATTCTGGTGCAGCTGGTAACAGTCCGATCACTTCTCCTGCCTCGAGGTCTACACACTCGTGCTCTCCTACTAGAAGTGATACTGAAAGTATGATTGCACCTTTGCATAGTGTGTCGGATACTGTCAATAGGTCACCACCGCCTCCTGTCAACCATCACTCTATGCAAACACGATCGAAAAGTGGTATTTTTAAACCAAAAATGTTCACCTCTGTCTTGGATGAAAACGAGCCCTCCACAATAACTGAAGCTTTTCAGAGTCCAACTT
Organism: Gossypium australe; assembly: GCA_005393395.2. Classification (NCBI taxonomy): domain Eukaryota; kingdom Viridiplantae; phylum Streptophyta; class Magnoliopsida; order Malvales; family Malvaceae; genus Gossypium; species Gossypium australe. The sequence continues at coordinate 92,883,595 of CM016622.1, read as the reverse complement.
GGACTGCTGCTGCACGGGCTGAATATAATGCTTTATTAGCAAATCACACGTGGGATCTGGTCTCCTTACCCGAAGGATGTCGAGCCGTTGATTGTAAATGGATCTTTAAGCTCAAACGTCATGCAGATGGTTCAATTGCTAGATACAAGGGAAGACTAGTTGTAAAAGGCTATCTTCAACAAGCTGGTGTTGACTTCTTTGAGACATATAGTCCTGTTGTTAAACCAACAACTGTTCGTGTAGTGTTGGCTCTTGCTATTTCTCGAGGGTGGTCTCTTCGGCAAGTGGATGTCAACAACGCTTTTCTCAATGGAGATTTGCATGAAGAAATATACATGACACAGCCACCAGGTTTTGAACAGCATAGTGTTGATGGGAAACAACTTGTGTGCAGATTAAGAAAAGCTCTTTACGGTCTCAAACAAGCACCTCGGGCTTGGTTCTCCAAGTTGAGGGAATTTTTGCTCAATAATCAGTTTGTGGTTTCTAAGGCTGATAGTTCGCTCTTTATTCGACAAACAGACACACAACATCTCTATGTGCTCGTGTATGTCGATGACATAATAGTTACTGGCAGTGACTCCCATGCTATTAACAGTTTTGTTAAATCACTTGACACTAATTTCTCTCTAAAAGGTCTGGGGCAGTTAAGCTATTTTCTCGGTATTGAGGTTGTTCATACTCCAAATGGTGTCTTCTTGAGTCAAAGGAAGTATATTCTCGACTTACTTCATCGAGCTTCCATGGCAACGTCAAACTCCTCTCCTACCCCGATGATTACCACCAGCAAACTGTCGGTTCATGATGGATCTCCTGTTGAAGATGCTCAGCTTTTCAGAAGTATTGTGGGTGCTTTACAATATGTGGTTGTTACACGACCAGACATTGCATTCTCAGTAAATAAAGCCTGTCAATTTATGCATCGGCCGTTGGATACTCATTATCGAGCTGTCAAAAGAATTTTGCGATATCTACAAGGGACACTAGAGTTTGGCCTGCATTTCACAAAAACCTCGAAACTGTTGCTTGAAGGATACTCTGATGCAAGCTGGGCGTCAGACACTGATGATCGTAGATCAACTTCAGGATTTTGTGTCTTCTTGGGAGGTAATCTAGTCTCTTGGGGAAGTAGGAAACAGTCTGTTGTGTCCCGTTCCACAGCAGAGGCGGAATACAGGAGCTTAGCTCAGGTCACTGCAGAAATGGTTTGGATTAAATCTCTGCTGTCTGAACTTGGTATCTCTACTCCTAATAAAGCCCTGCTCTGGTGTGATAGCTCAACTGCAGTTGCTGTGGCCAACAATCCGGTAATGCATTCAAAGTTTAAGCATGTGGAGTTGGATTTGTTCTTTGTCAGAGAAAGAGTTGCAGATGGTTCTTTTGGAGTTGGTCATGTGTCTGGACAAGATCAAGTTGCTGATATATTGACTAAACCGTTATCAGTTGGTTTGTTTGATAAATTCAGGAAGAAACTGCATGTTGTTTCCAAGGGAGAAGTGATATCACGAGAAGGAAGAAGTTGATAAGCATGGGGCATGTTAGAATATGTCTAATCATAGTAAGTAGGTTAGCTAGTCTGTTAACTGACTAAAGCTGGTAAGAAGTTGTAAAGCTGGTAACAGTTGTAAAAGCAGTTACTGTACTGCATTAAATACCCAACTATTCTTCTAATAACACATGCATGAAGTATTTTTTGTTTACGTTGAAGCTCTTTAACAATCATTATCAAGAAATATGGACCATAATAAGATTCATTCATTCATACTAACAACATAGAAATTTCCATGAAAAAGTAAGTTCCATGACATCCACCGAAGCAATGACAACAATTTGCCCCTATAACAATTGCAAAAAGACCTTGACTCCTCTAGAAATCCATCAGTTTGGAAACTATAACATTTAAGCTACAACCAGATAAACATTTTAGAAATATCTGCTCTCCAAAGTCATCCTTGTTCATCTTCAATTTCGTCCTTATATAAACAAAACTCCAACATATAGAAAAAGAAACGAAAACCCTTGAAATCCTTTATATCAACAAACCATATTTATGCATAGGAGACGAGAAAACGGAATCTGAACTTAATGGGCAATTTCGTCACAGTCAAGCTAAAGTTTAACAATTTAGGATCTTTTATCTATATGGTGCTCCACTTTTATGTATATTTCCAAGTTTTTCAATATGAATTCGGTTCAAAGAAAAGGAAATGACTTTAAATTTGTATAATTAATTGGATTCAAAAATACTTTTTAATAATTTGGTATGCCACATTAGTTAACTGCTTATGAATCTCACATAACACATTATATGTCAATTTCTCTTGAATTTCGTAAACCATGTTAACAATTAATATTGTTCAAATCACTCCAGAATAATTCCAAAAATGAATTTATTGAGAATATTGAATTACAAGACGGAACTTAAACTATGAAAAAGTGAATCCAATACGTATGACTCAGTTTTATCTTTGGTGCGACTCGATTGATATTTAGCCTTACAACTCGGGCAATGTTTTGAAAATGATTGGAATATGTCCACCACCTGCTTAAATTGAATTATTATATAACTTACCCATTGTTAGCAAAGGTTGCATTGCCTACACTTTGGTTTATCATGTGCCCACCCGACCCATTTTAGATGTTCATTTTACCATTTACTTTGAAAAAGAATAATCATCCCATATATTTATTAATGTTCTGAAAGAAAATTCTGTCTATCCAATTTATTGATGATGCATAAAAATAATTCCTTAAAATTTTACTAATATATTTTAAAAATAATTCTTTTTGTCCATATTATAAATGTGAAAGGGTATGATACTCATGTTTGAAGTCATGCTAACTCAATCACTTACTAAAACCAAATTAAAACAATTAATTTTACAATAGTGGCCATATGGCACTTTTTAATTTCACTTCTAATATATAAAAGTGAAGACTTTTCTTTCTATAATAAAAAATGAAATGTGAGATAATAAAATAATATCATCTAGACTTAAATTAAACGTAACAAATATTTCACTCTTAATGTATAAAAGGTAAATTTCTTTATTAAAAGACTTTTATCTAAATTTTAGGTCTAATTCAAACAAAATTAAATTTAAATTGTACAATAGAGGAAGATACTTGTTAATTGGAATTAATTCTTTGTTTTTTAATCAATCAAATAGGTATATAGGTATATCTCTATTAATTGCTAAGTACATACAATCTTGATTGTGGATACGGCTAGAAGGTAGGAGATAGCAAAGAGTGTTAGCCTCTTGCCCAAATTAAAAGGCATTATCCCTAATGAGTGATAGCAAAGGTGATTGTTCTTTGAGAAGAAATTTTCAAGAACGTCACTCTTGACCCTGTCTGATGACAAGAGGTTCCACATTTTTATTTATAGCCATTCAACGAATAAGGAGAATTAGTGTCACAAGTACAAGAATAAATTCCATCACAACTGAACAAAAAACTTCCAAGTCATATTCTTTTGTGGAAAGGTAATCTCAATGGAAAAGTATATCCACGAAATGATAGAAAAGGCTTTTGAAAACATACCATGCATGAAATTTAAGCTTTGGCTGAAAGCTTCCTTCGCCAACAATGGTGTTTTGGCTAACACAACAATGGGTTTTCGGCTAACACCTCTCCGAATGAAAGAGATGATACCTTTTTCTTTACTTAGGCTCCGTTTGTTTCACTGAAAATGGCTTACGGAAAATGATTTTTGGAAAATGATTTACTTTTCTTGAAAAGCTAATATTTTCTGGTGTTTGGATGAATCTGTGTAAAATATTTTCTGTTATTTGGTAGATTTCTTAAAAATATTTCATAAAATTTGTTTTCAATTAAACAAGCATGCATTTGAGATTTCCTTATTGTTTCATTGTTTAATTGAATTTATTTTTATCTATAATTTTATATTTTACATTGTTTTTGCAAATATTAAAAATATTATGTTAAATTCAGATTCATTATAACATCATTTTTTAATTACATGACTACTAAGTGGGTATTTTTTATTTAAAAATGTGACATCAACAAAATTGACAAAAAAAAATTAACGATGACAACAATTGGACTTGATTTTCAAATTTGAAAGGTAAAGGGACTAAATTCTTGAAAATAAAAGTACAAAGACTTAAATTACAAATCTGTAAAGTGTATATAGACTTATGACATATTTTAACCTTTATACTACAAAACATTTATTATTGATATATTTATAATTGTAATAAATATTTATTATTAAAATATCAATATGTATATTTTTAATAATATGTGAATAATATTAAAATTATTATTAAAATATTAATAATTTATTAAATAATTTATTAAATAATTTATTAATAATTTATTGTATGACTAAATATAAATAATTAAATATGTATGTTTAATAATATTGAAAAATATATTTTAAATATTTTTAAAAATAAAAATAAAATTATTATCAATGTAATAATATTAAGCTTGATTTAAGTTAATTTTTATATAAAAATAAAATTATCTATAGATGAGCTCTTTTCCGAAAGATGACTTACGTTTTTCAAAAGGGTAAGTCATTTTACAGGAAAAATGACTTATTTTACCTTGACCTGTAAGTCATTTTCCGTTGACCAAACTATTTTCTGGGAAACAAACACAGGAAAATGCAGAAAATATTTTCCGTAAAACCTTTTACATGTAAACAAACGGACCCTTAATTTCAAGTTTAATTTACTATTTTACCCTTTAATATTAAACCAAATTTCATCAAATGCCAAGCCATGATCATCACTATTCTTAAAATAGGTAAAATTACTACTTAAGGCCCTTATTTCATGCTTTTATATCCATTTAATTTAGTTAAGGCCATAGTGACTAAGTTTTACACCTATTACAATTTAGTCATTTTTCCTTAATTAAATATTTAAACGTTAAAATATCTTAACCAAATTTTAATATAACCCTAATAACACTCCATAAATATTTATAACATATTTACGGGCTCGTTTTATAGAAACGAGGTCTCAATACCTCATTTTCTAAAACCACTTGACCTTAAAGATTTACCACCTGAACCTAATTATTCTTTCAATTGACAAAAATCATTAAATCAAATTTCAACGTCATTCTACAATTATTTACTAAATTTCAAAGTTAACTAAAAAAAGTGTAAAATTCTAAAAATGAAGTGGAATTAAACTTAAAATTCTAGATTTTAAAATCTAACATTAAGAACTTATAAATTCTAAAATTAAAATTCTAAAAATGAAGTGGAATTAAACTTAAAATTCTAGATTTTAAAATCTAACATTAAGAACTTATAAATTCTAAAATGTAGAAAAATGAAATTTTAAAACCTAAATTGAAAGACCTTTGAATCCAAATTGTAGACTAAAATCAAATTAAATCTATTAAAAACCTAACATCTAAAATGTAGGGGATAATTTTTATAAATATGTTGAAAAAAAAAACAATTGAGAAAGTATGTCGGTTTTTTTTAAAAATTTACCAATCTACACTGTTTTTGGAGAGAAAAAAGAAAATGCGTCCTTTTTAGGAGACAGAATAATAATGCGCCCTGTAAGTCGCATTTTCCTTTCAACTGTAACTAATAGGAGCCCAACAACCATAATTTTTCCTTTATAAACCCCTCCAAACTTCATTTTTTTCAACCCAATACTCAATACTCAATCCTCAACTTTCATTTCTCAATTCTCAAAAGAACTATGTGAAAATGGTCATTTTGGTATGATTATTTTGAATGGTGAAATGGGTTGATGATGGTTGATATTAGGTAGCTTTCACACCTATGTTTTGTGATTGAGATGTGGAATTATAGCTTGTGCTTAATTGATTTTGTTTTGATATGAAATGAGGCACCTTGAATGGCATATTGGTTAGAAGATTTAGGTTGATTGAATTGGCATGTTTATAAATGTTTGAAGTGTGTTTATGTCCATTGAATGTATGTACAAATGGAGGAGCTTGTTAGGCAAGGTTTGCCTTTGGAATGGCTTGTTTTAAGGGCTAATTATAGAGCACACGGCCTGGGACACGGACTGTCACACGAACGTGTGTCACACATGGTTTATTTACACGATCGTGTGTCCTATTGTTTTTAGGTATAGGTTTTACATAGTCTAGCACACGGCCTGTGACACAACCGTGTGTCTTAAAAAAGTTTGTTACACGAATTGAGGCACGGCCAGCGATACGACCGTGTGAACTAATTCGAATATACACACGGGCTGGGACACGGCCGCTTGTCTAGACTTCGAATGTCCACATAGTCTGAGCTATGACACACGGCCTGTCCATACAACCATGTGTCCCCTATTTCAAGAATTTTCAACTTTTTCTTAACTTTTCCGTTTTGTTTCGAATTGACCCCAGAATGTTTCCAATCTATTTATAGGGCCACGAAACATGGTTTAAGCCTCATATGCATATATTTAATTATGAATGGAATGTGATTTGATTATTTGTATTTATGATCAATTATAGTTTGTAAATAATGTTAATTTTTGAAATGTTATCGTAATACTCTGTGACTCCAAATCGGCAACGGAGACAGGTTAGAGGTGTTACATAGGTCTTGTAGGGATGCTTTAACCTTTTCTAAACGTAACTATACTCTCAAATCCATATTTGATTGTGAGATCATGCCTTTGTTTTAATATTTTCCCTTAGATTTCTCTTAAGATTAGCCTTAAAACTTTGGGTGATAGGTGACTAACCGACCAAGTCTGAATTGGTTATTGACAACTTCACTTTTTAGTTTTTCGTATCTATCTTGTTAGGTTCATCTCTAGCATGTTATGACAACTTAGCGATTCCACTGTAGACTCTAGTTTTGAGAGTATCTACTTTAGGGCTTAGCTTTAAGGTTTTTTGTTATAAGTTGTATATGTGACTTTATTGATTAATTGATGTGAATTTTTTTCCTGTTACTTGTGATTACATTTGTTGTAAATTGTCATTCACTTTACACATGAATTTGATTCTATTCGTTGATCTGTTCTATTAGGAAGAGTGGTTATCTTGGGCTTTCATGTGGTCATTTCCATAGCATAAATTGTTTTTTTAAATCGATAGTAAATTTATCATTTATTTTTTTACTTGTTGAAGAGTTTATATGTCCATGTTTATAATTCATTAAAAGTAAAAAATATATAATGTTCAATGGTTCAAATTTCTTTTATAAAATCAATATTAAAAAATTTTATAATGCAATGTTGTTTAAATCATACTGAACTATCCAGTTGAACTGGGAATCGATCGAGATATTGATCTAGAACGGTAAAAAAATCAGGTGATCTGCAAACTAAGCTAAAAACAGTTGAATTGATTGAATAGTATTTTATAATTATTAATATTTTTATTTTTATAATTTTTTAATAATTTACTTGATTTGATCCGAACAGACTAAAAATCGACAGCCTGATTGATTCATCACTAATCCGATTCCAAAAACATTAATATAATATTTAACTTGAATTGTAAGCTTTTTGAATTATGTATTAAGATGTTCAAATTTAATTTGGATTCTTGAACTAAAGATAACCAATCTGATGTAAGCTAAACCCAAGTAGTTTACAACTCTTAGTATTTAATATTACTAGCTTCTAACGTCTTAGGTATTGCGTGTGATTTTGCGCATTTAATATTTAATTACATTAATTAACATAAAATAAATTTTTTATTTAATTATTAGATATAATTAAAATATATTAACGTATTATCAATATATACATATATATTTCTTAAATTATTTTTGTTGATGTTACACAATTATATATATATATATATATATATATATGCTGGAAGTAATGGATGCTCAATTATCTGTCAATATGCAGCCTTGATTGGATTTGTATTTTTGTATGTTCGAAATAGTTTTGTTGGCTTTTCTGTTTGCTGTTATTTTCTATGGAATTGGATGTTTAATGCTGACTTGTCCCATCCAATTCCCTTATATTTTAATTTTATTGCAAGAGAAGTGTAACACCCCTTACCCGAGACCGTTGCCGGAGTCAAGCACGAGGCATTACTAAACTTAACTACTAATTCGGCATAAAATTTAAAACTGTCCATCTGCATCATAATCACTAAAATATTTATATCTGGAGCTACGGAACTCCAAATTAAGATCCGTTAATTTTTCCTGAAACTAGACTCATATATATTTTTACTTTAATTTTTAAAGAATTTTTCATGTGGCCAATTAGTACAGTTTATTCATTAAAGTTTCCCCTATTTTACTGTTCAACTGCTCTGACCTCTCTTCACTACGAATCAAATTACTCTTTGTACAGAATTTAGATGGCCTTTTTGTTTAGCTCATTTGAAACTAGACTCATTCAGCATTTCATACATATAAATTTAAATCCACAATTATTTTTGTGCAATTTTTAATGATTTTTCAAAGGCAGAACAGGGGATCACGAATTCATTCAGAACCAGTTTCACTAAAATTTAAATATCTCATTATTTCCATATCTTTTTCTTACTCTATTTCTTTCATATGAAAATAGACTCAAAGAGCTTTTAACTCATATCTCTTTAACTTCCTAATTCCATTTCTTCTGTTTTTGGTGATTTTTCAAAATCATGTTACTGCTGTAATTCAAAAACTGTTTCGTTGCAAAATATCATTAACTAGTTTATAACATCTTTACTCCATCTCATTTAAACTCTATACATGCCATATAAACCTTTAAACATAAAACAAAAGCTACCGGAATTGATCTGGATAGTGAGTTTTGCTGTGATGATCCGATCTTCCACTTCTCTTTAATTCAATCTACATAAAAATATCAAACACACACAAGTAAGCTTAATGAAGCTTAGTAAGTTCATAGGTTTAAAAGTAGCTTACCACACATAATATTTCCAAAACAATAACAAAACATTTACTAAAGTTCCCTGCCATTCACAACCATTGTTAAAATCCTTCACATAGTTGAGCTCAACATTAAAACTACTCAATCTCTTCCATTTGATTCACTCATTTTATATTACTTCTTATCAAATTAGGAAACGTCTTACGAATTTGAGTACGTCGTTGCTCAGTGCCACGTTTCACAACTCAGTATGGATAATTCCATACCTACATTTCACAACTCAGTATGGTTTATACCATACCTACATTCACAACTCGGTATGGTTAATACCATACCTACATTTCACAACTCGGTATGGATGATACCATACCTACATTTCACAACTCGGTATGGATGATACCATACCTACATTTCATAACTCAGTATGGATGATACCATACCTACATTTCACATTTGCCATGGATTAACCATGATCTTATCCGTCAATTCATCACATGTCACGACACGAACGTACTCAATTCTGCGTTTTTCCTAATTTGAATTACCACCATTTATTCTTTCATTTATCATATTTTTCACAATCCCACAGCAAATTCATATTTAACAGCACATTATATCATTCAATCATTCACAAATAAACATATAAATTCACCATATGAACTTACCCGGCTGATTTGTAGAAGATTTGAAATTTAGGGACTACTCTGCAACTTTTTCTTTTCCTCTTTCTTCTTTGGTTTCTTGATCTATAATGTAAAATATTTTCACTCATCAGCATATATTTCATTTCTATTTCACTTCATAATTTATGCTCTTCAATTTTCGAAATTGCACTTTTACCCCAAAATTTACAGTTTTTACAATTTAGTCCCTGCTCAATTCAGCCATCAATTGAACTAATTTTTCTCAATCAACACTTTATTCTATCATTACAAACTATTTCACAACCTTTTATATTCTGAATTTCAACACCAACCTCTAATTCACAACTTTTTCACAATTAGGTCCTAAATATCATTTCCTATCAAAATCACTTAATAAAACCACCTTAGTATGAAATTAAAATTTAAATTTCATAATAATTCATCATAAACTTCCATTTCTCAGCAAGTTAACTTTTAATTTTACTCACCAAATCAAAAACTAATGAATTCTATAAGTGGATCTAGTTGTAAAAGTCATAAAAACATAAAAATTATCAAGAAAACATGAATTAAACTCACAGGATGTAATAGTATGAAAACAAGCTTTCTCCAGAACTCCTCTGACGTTTTTGGCTGAGATAATTGTGAAGATTACTCTAGATTATTTTCAATCTTATCTTAATAACATATTAAAATTACAAAATTCCAATTTTGCCCTTATTATCCTTATCTTTGTGATGATTTTCTTCCACTTGCCGTCCAGCCTTTTCACATTTGAGTTAATTGCCCTATAAATCCTCTTTCTTTTAACACTTGAGCTATTTAATTCTTCTAGCAATTTTGCATTTGTTAAAATTTAGTCCTTTCTATTAAATTGGCTACCCAAACATTTAAATTTCTCAACCAAACTTTAATACTAACTTAATAACACTCATAAATATTTCTAAAAATATTTATGGCTCGATTTTCAAATTTGAGGTCTTGATACCTCGTTTTTGACCCATTTGACCTAATAAATTCTTTTAATTCACTAAATTCACCAATCCACAAATTCTTCTAAATTCTCACTTGACTCATAAATATTAAATTACTATCTTATTCAATCTTACTTGCCGGATTTAGTGATCTCATATCACCATTTCCGACACCACTGAAAATTAGGCCGTTACAACTCTCCCCCCTTTAAAATTTCGTCCTCGAAATTTGTTACCTGAAAATAGATTTGGATACTGTGATCTCATTGACTCCTCTGTTTCCCAGGTTGCCTCCTCCATACCATGCCGATGCCATAATACTTTAACCAATGGTATTTTCTTATTCCGCAACTCTTTTACTTCACGAGCCAAAATCTTTATTGGTTCTTCTGAATAAGTCATATCTGGTTGAAGCTCAATTTCAGTATGAGGAATTACGTGTGAAGGATCTGACCTATACCGCCTTAACATAGACACATGAAACACATTGTGAATCTTTTCAAGTTCCGGAGGTAAAGCCAACCGATAAGCTACAGGACCAACCCTTTCTACAATTTCATAAGGCCCTATAAATCTCGGACTCAATTTCCCTTTCCTGCCAAACCGTAATACCTTCTTCCACAGTGAAACTTTTAAAAATACTCGATCACCCACTGCATATTCTATGTCTCTTCGTTTCAAATCTGCATATGACTTCTGACAATCTGAAGCAGCTTTTAGACTATCTCGAATAACCTGGACTTTCTCTTCAGTTTCCCGAATCAAATCAACCCCAACTATTTTTGATTCACTCAATTCAGACCAACATAATGGAGTCTTGCATTTCCTACCATAAAGAGCTTCAAACGGTGCCATCTTTATACTAGACTGATAGCTATTATTGTAAGCAAACTCAACCAAAGGTAAATACCTTTCCCAACTGTCACCAAACTCAAGTATACAACATCTTAACATATCTTCTAGAATTTGAATCACTCGCTCTGACTGTCCATCTATTTGAGGATGAAATGTTGTACTAAAATTTAATTTGGTACCTAAAGCTTCTTGCAGTTTATTCCAGAATCTCGAAGTAAACCTTGGATCCCGGTCCGAAATGATTGATACTGGTACTCCATGTAGTCTCACAATCTCTGACACATACAAGTCTGCTAACTTCTCAAGTGAAAAATCTGTTCTGACTGGAATAAAGTGTGCTGACTTTGTCAATCTATCAACAATCACCCATATCGAATCTTTCTTTCTTGGAGTCATAGGCAATCCTGACACAAAATCCATTGTAACACGCTCCCACTTCCATTCAGGAATCATAATGGGTTGTAATAAACCTGTTGGCACTTGATGCTCCGCTTTAACTTGCTGACAAATCAAACATTTTGCAACAAATTCTGAAATTTCTCTTTTCATACCAGGCCACCAATATATCTTTTTCAAATCACCATACATTTTCGTACTGCCCGGGTGAATAGAATACATACTATTATGTGCTTGAGAAAGAATATTATTCTTCAAATCAGAATTGTTTGGAACACAAATTCTGTTATGATAACGCAACATACCTTCATCATCAATGCTGAACTCTGAATCTAAATTATCTCGAACCATTTGTCGTTTAAATACCAATTTCGGGTCTTCATTCTGCAGTTTCTGAATTTGTTGAAGAAACATGGGTTTCACTTTCAATTCTACTAACACAGCACCTTCTTCATTAAGAGCCAATTGAGCATTCATTGTTCGAAGCGCAAACAAAGATGACTTTCGACTAAGTGCATCAGCAACTACATTAGCTTTTCCTGGATGGTAGTCAATAACCAAATCATAATCTTTCAGCAACTCTAACCACCGTCTCTGTCTTAAGTTCAGTTCCTTCTAAGTTATTAAGTATTTCAGACTTTTGTGATCCGTATAGATATAACACTTCTCACCATATAAATAGTGTCTCCAAATTTTTAAAGCAAAAACAATTGTAGCTAATTCAAGATCGTGTGTAGGGTAATTCTTTTCATGTGGTTTTAATTGCCGTGAAGCATAAGCCACTACCTTTCCCGACTGCATTAACACACAACCCAAACCATTTAAAGATGCATCACTGTACACAATATACGGTATACCTGATTCTGGTTGAGTCAAAACTGGAGCTTCTGCTAACATTTTCTTCAATTGGTCAAAGCTCTGTTGACATTCATCAGACCATACAAACTCAACATTCTTTTGTAACAAACGAGTCATTGGTGAAGCAATCATGGAAAAATTCTTTACAAAACGGCGATAATACCCTGCTAGTCCCAGAAAACTTCGTACTTCAGTTACATTCTTCGGTGTTTTTCAATTCACCACTGCTGAAACTTTACTTGGATCCACACGAATTCCTTCAGCTGATACAGTGTGACCCAGAAATCCAACTTCATGAAGCCAAAACTCACATTTACTAAATTTTGCATATAACTGCTTTTCTCTCAAAGTCTGTAATACAATTCTCAAATGTTGTGCATGCTCGGATTCTGTCTTTGAATAGACCAATATGTCATCAATAAATACCACCAAAAATCTATTCAAATAAGGCTGAAAAATCTGATTCATTAAATCCATAAATGCAGCAGGGGCATTTGTTAAACCAAAAGGCATTACCAGAAATTCGTAGTGACCATACCGAGTTCGAAAAGCAGTCTTTGGCACATCACACTCTTTAACCTTCAGTTGATAATACCCAGATCTAAGATCTATCTTTGAAAACACAGCAGCACCTTTCAGTTGATCAAATAAATCATCGACACGAGGTAATGGATATTTATTTTTAATTGTTACCTTGTTCAGCTGTCTGTAATCAATACACAATAGCAACGAGCCATCTTTCTTTTTCACAAATAAAGCAGGTGCACCCCAAGGTGATGTACTCGGTCTGATGAACCCTTTATCTAATAACTCTTGCAATTGCGTCTTCAACTCTTTTAACTCAGCTGGTGCCATTCTATATGGTGCTATTGATATCGGAGCTGTACCCGGAATTACATCAATTACAAATTCAACCTCACGATCTGGGGGTAAACTAGGTAGTTCCTCCGGAAACACATCAGTGAACTCATTAACAACTGGCAATTGTTCCATCTTCAATTCAGAACCCCGATATCAAGAATATAAGATAAAACTGCTTCATTACCCTTCCGAATCAATTTCTGAGCTGTAATGGCTGATATAATTCTGACATCATTCTTTTTATCTCCAAACTCAGCTGAAACTATTTCCCCTATTTGACATTTTAAATCAACCCGTTTTTCTCTACAATTCACTATGGCATCGTGTTTAATCAACCAATCCATGCCAAGAATAACATCAAATTCTCGGAAAGGTAACAACATTAAATCAGTAGAGAATTCACAGCCTTGTATTTTCAGTGGACACTTCCGACATATTAAATTAACTAACACACTTTGCCCTAACGGATTAGTGACTTGCATATCAAAGTCAGTGGACTCAACAGTCATTTTCTTTTCTGACACTAATGCAGTGCAAATATATGAATGCGTAGATCCAGGATCAATTAAAGTATACACAGAATCATTAAAAAGATGGAAAATACCAGCTATCACATCTGGAGCAGAAGCTTCCTCTCTTGCCCGAGTAGCATATGTACGTGCAGGTGCCCTTGTTTCTGATCGGGCTACAGTATCTCTCATTCCCGAACGAGCAGTCTCAGCAGCACTACTTTGACCCAAACGTCTACTTTTCTGAGGAGTATTTGTTTGTTTCTCGCCTAGTTCTTTATTTTCTTTTAATGACTGAGGACAGTCCCGAATAAAATGATCAGTTTCACCACATCTATAACAAGCTCCGGTTCTTCCCCAACATTCACCAATATGAAATCTACCACAATTTTTGCATCTAGGTCTCGGAATATTTTGCACACTACCAGTACTAGCTGCTGGTTTATTAGTCACTCCGACCTCCCTTTGAGTTGTTTTACTTTTATTCTATTGTTCTGGAATTGTAACAGATCGACTAAAATCATCTCTGAACTTTTTAGCTGGAAAAGTCGAAGTTGGTCTAGAGAAACTTCTTTTATATACTTCTTTGCCTTTTCTTTCTCTTTGCATCTTTCTATTATACACTTCTTCCATCTTTTGAGCTCGATCAGACAGAACCACAAATTCTCGAATCTCAGTGCCTCCTATCATCATTTTGATTTCATCATTAAGCCCTTCTTCAAATCTAATGCACATTTCTTCCTCTGTCGGTACAACATCCCGAGCATACCTACTGAGATACACAAATTCTCTTTCATATTCAGCCACTGTTTTATTCCCCTGTCGAAGATCAAGGAATTCCATTTTCTTTTTATCTAAATATCTCCTTCCCACATACTTTTTTCTAAACTCATTTTGGAAGAATTCCCAGGTAAGTTTATCTGCAGGTACCACTGCCTCAATGGTTTCTCACCAATTATACGCTTCTTCTTTCAATAATGAAACTACACACCTCAGATAGTCCTCCGGAGAACAAATCATCTGTTTGAAAACTCTCTCCAAACTCTTTAGCCAATACTCTGCTTTAACTGGATCATCATCCGATCCTCCCCGAAATTCTTCAGCTCCGAACTTTCTGAGTTTCTCAATCGGTGTTCTTTTGATAGATTCATCTATTGAAGGAGGAGCAACTGGGGCTGTAACTGGTGGTACAGTAGGGGGAGGAGGAGGTTGTTGTGCCTGACTTCTTCCTTGTATTGTTTCACTAAACCACTGATTCATTACCCCATGAATCAAATTTTTAAGTTCTTCCTCTCTCATCAAAGAAATCGGAACATTATTACTTCTTCCCTGCTCAGAAGTTTGTACTCTACTATTAACTTCCTCTTCATGATCAGCACCCTCGGGTCTATCAGACATCTTTACAATCTATAACAAAAATTAATAGTTAGATCGGATCATTCACATCCCACTATCACAGATTTATATGGCATGTATTTCTAAACATTTTATACATCACATTCGTTCCGAGAATCATCTAAACCAAAGCTCTGATACCAATAAATGTAACACCCCTTACCCGAGACCGTTGCCGGAGTCGAGCACGAGGCATTACTAAACTTAACTACTAATTCGGCATAAAATTTAAAACTGTCCATCTGCATCATAATCACTAAAATATTTATATCTGGAGCTACGGAACTCCAAATTAAGATCCGTTAATTTTTCCTAAAACTAGACTCATATATCTTTTTACTGTAATTTTTCAAGAATTTTTTATGTGGCCAATTAGTACAGTTTATTCATTAAAATTTCCCCTATTTTACTGTTTAACTGCTCTGACCTCTCTTCACTACGAATCAAATTACTCTTTGTACAGAATTTAGATGGCCTTCTTGTTTATCTCATTTGAAACTAGACTCATTCAGCATTTCATACATATAAATTTTAATCCACAATTATTTTTGTGTAATTTTTAATGATTTTTCAAAGGCAGAACAGGGGATCACAAATTCATTCAGAACCAGTTTCACTAAAATTTAAATATCTCATTATTTACATATCTTTTGCTTACTCTATTTCTTTCATATGAAAATAGACTCAAAGAGCTTTCAACTCATATCTCTTTCACTTTCTAATTCCATTTCTTCTGTTTTTGGTGATTTTTCAAAATCACGTTACTGCTGTAATTCAAAAACTGTTTCGTTGCAAAATATCATTAACTAGTTTATAACATCTTTACTCCATCTCATTTAAACTCTATACATGCCATATAAACCTTTAAACATAAAACAAAAGCTACCAGAATTGATCTGGATAGTGAGTTTTGCTGTGATGATCCGATCTTCCACTTCTCTTTAATTCAATCTACATAAAAATATCAAACACACACAAGTAAGCTTAATGAAGCTTAGTAAGTTCATAGGTTTAAAAGTAGCTTACCACACATAATATTTCCAAAACAATAACAAAACATTTACTAAAGTTCCCTGCCATTCACAACCATTGTTAAAATCCTTCACATAGTTGAGCTCAACATTAACAACTACTCAATCTCTTCCATTTGATTCACTCATTTTATATTACTTCTTATCAAATTAGGAAACGTCTTACGAATTTGAGTACGTCGTTGCTCAGTGCCACGTTTCACAACTCAGTATGGATAATTCCATACCTACATTTCACAACTCAGTATGGTTTATACCATACCTACATTTCACAACTCGGTATGGTTAATACCATACCTACATTTCACAACTCGGTATGGATGATACCATACCTACATTTCACAACTCGGTATGGATGATACCATACCTACATTTCATAACTCAGTATGGATGATACCATACCTACATTTCACATTTGCCATGGATTAACCATGATCTTATCCGTCAATTCATCACATGTCACGACACGAACGTACTCAATTCTGCGTTTTTCCTAATTTGAATTACCACCATTTATTCTTTCATTTATCATATTTTTCACAATCCCACAGCAAATTCATATTTAACAGCACATTATATCATTCAATCATTCACAAATAAACATATAAATTCAACCATATGAACTTACCCGGCTGATTTGTAGAAGATTTTGAAATTTAGGGACTACTCTGCAACTTTTTCTTTTCCTCTTTCTTCTTTGGTTTCTTGATCTATAATGTAAAATATTTTCACTCATCAGCATATATTTCATTTCTATTTCACTTCATAATTTATGCTCTTCAATTTTCGAAATTGCACTTTTACCCCAAAATTTATAGTTTTTACAATTTAGTCCCTGCTCAATTCAGCCATCAATTGAACTAATTTTTCTCAATCAACACTTTATTCTATCATTACAAACTATTTCACAACCTTTTATATTCTGAATTTCAACACCAACCTCTAATTCACAACTTTTTCACAATTAGGTCCTAAATATCATTTCCTATCAAAATCACTTAATAAAACCACCTTAGTATGAAATTAAAATTTAAATTTCATAATAATTCATCATAAACTTCCATTTCTCAGCAATGTTAACTTTTAATTTTACTCACCAAATCAAAAACTAATGAATTCTATAAGTGGATCTAGTTGTAAAAGTCATAAAAACATAAAAATCATCAAAGAAAAACATGAATTAAACTCACAGGATGTAATAGTATGAAAACAAGCTTTCTCCAGAACTCCTCTGACGTTTTTGGCTGAGATAATTGTGAAGATTACTCTAGATTATTTTCAATCTTATCTTAATAACATATTAAAATTACAAAATTCCAATTTTGCCCTTATTATCCTTATCTTTGTGATGATTTTCTTCCACTTGCCGTCCAGCCTTTTCACATTTGGGTTAATTGCCCTATAAATCCTCTTTCTTTTAACACTTGAGCTATTTAATTCTTCTAGCAATTTTGCATTTGTTACAATTTAGTCCTTTTTATTAAATTGGCTACCCAAACATTTAAATTTCTCAACCAAACTTTAATACTAACTTAATAACACTCATAAATATTTCTAAAAATATTTATGGCTCGATTTTCGAATTTGAGGTCTCGATACCTCGTTTTTGACCCATTTGACCTAATAAATTCTTTTAATTCACTAAATTCACCAATCCACAAATTCTTCTAAATTCTCACTTGACTTATAAATATTAAATTACTATCTTATTCAATCTTACTTGCCGGATTTAGTGATCTCATATCACCATTTCCGACACCACTGAAAATTAGGCCGTTACAAGAAGAGACTAAGCTAGTTTGTTTATTTGTAGGGAAAATCTGAATAAGAATATGAACAATCTGAGGGATTCCGATAGGAGTTGAAATTGAAGGTTCGAGAGATGTTGAAAGAGCAGTAATGGCGATGAGTATATGTTGGATTCTGTTAATATCTCTTGCTTTCCTCAGTTATTCTCACTCAATAAAGGCTTACTATTACTATGATGAGTTAATCACCTCTTCTTCTTACATCTTCAGTGTTGAGGATTCACCCTTCAAAGAGAATAAAAAAAAAAAATCACTGGTAAAGATAAAAAATTATGGGTAAAAATAATTTTATTATAATGGAAAAAGAACGAAGTTTATATCCATCTTTTGTATCCATCTTTTGTACTTGTTGAAACCATTTTTTTGAAGACAGGGTCGACTTTGATTTTGAAAAATGAAAACGAATAACGGGAGTCGCCACCAATCTTTTTTGATGAAGTGTGATCGGGTCACCTCGTAATTCAATCATAAAAATTTAAATTTACTAAAATGATGATTTTTGTTCGACGAAGTCCAGAAAACGGGTTTGGGAGTCGGTTAAGCACGAGGAAGGATTAGCACACTCGATACGCCCAAAATTGGTACCTAGTTGACTAATTGTTGTTTTTAGTATCGAAAATTGAAAATTTGAATAAATTTTAAAATATGATCCTTTGTTATAAAATTGAAATTTTTTTGAGAACAGGGCATATTTCACGTTAATCGAGAAAAATAATTACGTCCCATAAGTTAGGACACAATGTCTTAAATTCTCGATACGAGAATAAACGCTGAAAATTTTATTTTGGGAGATGTGTGATTATCTCGGTTTTAGAAAGAAATCATATTCCGTAAGTTAGAACACGATCTTTTCATAATTCCCGAGATTATTTTAAAAATTTTAAGACGTTCGTTTGTTCGAATTTATCTAGAAAGTCGAAACCGTGTAAGTTAGGCAACGACCTTTCGAATTTTAAAAACACAGAGTATTACTTATTTTAAAACAAAATTTAATGCATCGGGTAAAATGCCACATGATTTTGTAGTAAAATCTAGAATAAATTACGGTACTAACATGCATAACAGAATAATAATAAGTGCGTTAATATAAATGACAATACGAAGGATAAAAAATAAAATAAAATGACAAGCTAATCATAAAAGAAAAATAATAAATAAAAGACTAAAATTTGAAACTAAAAAAAACCTAATAGTAAACCAATAAACAAATATGGTGTAAAACAACTTAAAAATAATAATATTAATAATAATAATGGTAATATTAATAATAATGATATAATAAAAATTTAAAGTTTTATAATTATAAAAGGATATAAATAAATAAATAATAAAATGATAAAATAAAATAAATATTAGGTAAGTATTAGATACATAGATACGAAAAGGAAATACAATAATAATAGTAATAACAATATAAAGTTAAGGATACAATAATATAATAATAATAAGTAAATAAGCATAAAAAGAAAATATAATTATAGTAATAATAACATTAAATTAATTAATTTAATAATAGAATGATGATGATAAATTAATAAATAAAAAGAAAATATAATGATAGTAGTAATAATAATAATAATTAATTTTGTAATAAAATAGCAAAAATAGCAAAAAAGGAGGCTAAATTGAAAATGAAATAAAAATTTTGGGCAAATCAGAAATAAAATCAAAAGAAAAAGACCAGATTGAATGCGCGAATAACAAGGAGGGACCAAAATGGGAAATAATCCCCCTCCAAATTGCGCAACTTCAAGGTGGACCTAATTGAAAGCTGAAATAAATTATAGGGCCAAAATTAAAGACTAAAGAAATTTAATTGCAAGAGAATAAAAAGGCGAAAAGACTAAACTGGCAATAGGACCGGTTTTAAAAAACATGCGGATCCTCCCATTGGAACGGGTCGCGTTTGAGTCGGCCAAGGCAAAACGATGTCGTTTTAGGGCTTAGGGACGCCGATCAAAACGGCGTCATTTTGTATTGCCTATATAAGTTAAAAAAAATCCAAAAAAATCATTTTTTAAGCTGCTTAAAAAAATCAAAACCCTTTTTCTTTTTCTTTACAGCCCCCCTTTTGGCCGGCCAGACTCAGATGGGCCACCGCCGTGGGCTCCGCCGACGTCGACCGTCGTGCACGGTGGTCGGAGCCCAAAAAATGCCCTTTTTTTAGACGAAATGCAAGAGAAGGTAACCTTCTCCCTTTTTATACTCTTTTAATACACACACACACATATATATATATATATATATATATATGTATGTATGTATGTATAAGATTTTTTTAAAAAGAAAATGAAGAAACTTTGTAAATAATCAGTTCGAAAACGGGAAAATAAGGCAAATAACCAAAGACCTTGCGCGTTTCTAACTTGTTTTTTTCTCTTCGGTCTGCTTGCTATTTTCTTATATTGTTTGTTTATTTGAATCTTTTTTTTTTCGTATTCAAGAATGTCCAGAGAGATTACAATGTATATTTTGTTGGCTTTTTATGGCCATTTACAACTTGTTTTAAAATGATTATTCTGCTCTTTTATTGCAGGTAAATGGGCGGTGCCATGACAATGGCGGTGGCAGCAGGCGGTGCAGAGGCGGCTAGTCAGAAGGCCCTAGGTGCGGCGCATCTAGGGTTTGAAAATTCTGATTTTTTTTTTGTTAGGGGTTTTAGGTCTAGTTAGGCTAGGGTTTGTTTGTAATTTGGGCTATTTGGGATTTGGATGTGGGTTTGAGGTTTAATTTTTTTGGGTTTGGCTGTTAAGTTTGGGGTCTTATTAGGCCCCGAGCTAAATTGGGCTTGTACAGCTGCCCCTCTTTGCTCGTTGTCGTGTAACGAGAACAGAGTAAAGACTTTTAAGAAAGACCAATTTTGCGCGGTCTCACCAAGTCTCGACTTGTTTTGGTGCTTCTCTTCTTCGAGTAGCTTCATTCCAATGCACTGCATCTTGTCGCTTTGGTCCACTCCACCGCCACTTCAGAGAGAAGAGGCTTGTGATTTCACTCTACTCCGTTGCAACTTTAGGGAGGTGAGATTTGTGGTTTCACTCTACTCTGCTGCAACTTCAGGGAGATAAGGTTTATGGCTTTGACCCGTTCTACTGTAACTTTAGAGAGATAAGATCTGTAACTTGTAGCTTCAATCTGCTCCACTGCAACTTCAGGAAAATGAGATTCGCTATCTTCAGTCTGCTCCTACTAAGACTCGCAACTTGTAGCTTCAATCTGTTCCACTGCAACTTCAGGGAAATAAGATCCGCTATCTTCAGTCCGCTCCTACTGCAACCTCAGGGAGATAAGACTCGCAACTTGTAGCTTCAATCTGTTCCACTACAACTTCAGGTAAATAAGATCCGCTGTCTTCAGTCTGCTCCGCTGGAATTTCAAGGTGATAAGGCTAGTGGCTTTAATCTGTTCCACTACAACTTCAGGAAGATAAGATCTGCCATAATTTGTAGCTTTAATCTGTTCCACGCAACGCCAGGGACATAAGATTCGCTGTCTTCAGTTTGTTCCGCTGCAACTTCAAGGAGATAAGGCTGGTGGCTTCAATCTACTCCACTGCAACTTCAGGAAGATAAGATCCGCCATAATTTGTAACTTTAATTTGTTCCACTGCAGCGTCAGGGAAATAAGATTCGCTGTTTTCAGTCTGCTCCCCTACAACTTTAAGGAGATAAGGTTAGTGGCTTCAATCTGCTCCACTGCAGCTTCAAGAAGATAAGATTCGCCATCTTCGATCTACTCCACTGCAACTTCAAGGAGATAAGATCTACAACTTCAATCTGCTCCACCACTACTTTAGGGAGATAAGATTTGTGGATTCACCGATCTTGATACACTGTCCTCTAGGGGACATGACATGTAGAATCAATTTCATGGGCCTATGCTTATGCCAAAGGATTAGGATGTCATAATCAGAATGAATCAAATGCTCCTAATTGGATGTGTATGAATGATATTTGCATGAATACAGAATGTCATGAGAATGATCCATTTTTAATGTTTGGGTTGTCATTGCTCGTTGTTCATCAAGGTTCTTGTAACACCCCTAACTCGTATCCGTCGCCGGATTAAGGTTACGGGGCATTGTCTATCATTTAAACCGTCATATATGAATGTACCATAGATAAAGTTACAATATCATAGTAAGTTTAAACTTAAAGAATTTATCACAAATCTATATTACCATCTTCACATGAAAGAAATTTTAATCAAATAGCAAAGGTACTTAAGTTATAATAACCTATTTATTCCTTACAACATTTATAAAGTACCACATGGCATATCTCTAATATTAATCAAACACTTGACTAATTAAACGTCACGCATATAATACCAATCATCACGCCATAACACCAACCACAAACATATATACATCATGTAATTTACTTCCATATTAATAAATACCATAACCAACTCCACAAGTATCCATAATATTAAGATTTTTCCATGACCGAATATGTATGCTAATTCATTTCATTTCATAAGACCATCAAAGTGATATGTTCCAAAAACACTTCATATTTAATGACATCAAACCAACTTATTCATTTTCTTTTAAAACCTGCTTAAGCCGAACCTATAATGCAACCATACATATATGATTTAAACCAAAACAAAATCAAGTCAACCCAAGTCATAGAAATTTTGCCATTTTTGCATGGCATTTGAATATATAAATACATTCACCAAAATATCGTTTGAGTCCACTCAAAAGTAATTTAGCCTATACATGCCATAGTATTAAGATTATTTACAAAAAGGGGTACCAAAAGTTGATAGTGTGCTAGGCTTCGACAAGGATCCCCGAGCTTGAACTTCGACTTTAAAGATTTATAAAACAATGCAACAACTACACCATGTAAGCTCAATAGCTTAGTAAGTTATAAACAATAAAGTAAAACATACAACCAAACAATTCACCAATTTCTTAAAATATTATAATCAATATAACTATTCATTAAGTCATATTATTGAAACACATAGAAGGTTATCATTCATCCATAATTTACCTATTCACTCTCAATCATACAACCCAAATATTCATAGGCTCCATAACCACATCGAAATGTTTTACCTAATCTTTATTACACCGAGATAATGAACTATTATTTAATAGATACTTACTTGACACTTTCATTTACCTTTATTCGATATTTTGAACCTTGAAGAGATGAAAAACGATAACTCGCACACACAGTGCTTAGTAACTAATCCGCGCGCACAGCGCCATTCAACCGATATCGCACATACAGTGCTCGGTGAATAATTTTTGCACACACAGTGCCATTCCACTGATCTCGCACATACAATGCCATTCTACCGATCTCGCGCACACAGTGCTCGGTGAATAATTTCCGCACACATAGTGCCTTTAGCCAATCTTTTCCTCAATCCACATAAAACATATATATATATATATATATATATTCACTGTACATGTTATCTATGTCTCATTAAAATATCTATTAGTTGTAACTCATGCTCCCATCTTAACCCACCATATTCGGCAACCATCAATACATATACCATTATAATCAAAGTTAACTCTTATTCATTATGGATTTCTATCACATTCGGCTAACATATAATATACAAGCCAAATCACCAATTTCAATACAACCATGACCCCTCTCTATTTATTTCTATATATATACAATTCCCGACTATAATTATACACATATGCTCATACTTATATCAATCCCAAAATCAATTAAGCTTACATATTCATATA
This sequence comes from Gossypium australe, assembly GCA_005393395.2. Taxonomy (NCBI): domain Eukaryota; kingdom Viridiplantae; phylum Streptophyta; class Magnoliopsida; order Malvales; family Malvaceae; genus Gossypium; species Gossypium australe. Next base: position 92,859,723 of record CM016622.1, on the reverse strand, counting down.
TATATATATATATATATACATATATCATTAGCTCCTTTGGCCAACAAAGTTTTTATACACATTTTCTCTCATTCAGCTTATAATTAAATACATATGTAAAAGAAAATTTATATTTTTCCAATTGCTTATAACTTACCTCGGAAGTTGATAAATTTTGGATTTCCCCTGCTATTCGTCCACCTTTGTTTTTCCACGATCTAAGACTTTCTCCTTTTGTCCTTGATCTAAATGATTCAAATTGAAATAGTTCAACCACATAGTTATTCAATTAAAAGTAAAATCACCTACGTACACTATTTGCCAATTTACCCCCCAAGCATTTACAATATTTATAATGAGATCCTTAGGATTTAAAACTCAAATTATCAAAAAAAAATGTAATTTCCCCTTTTTCAATTGCCGAATGCTCAACATCTCCCTACAAGTCTTTTTAAATCATTTATGTTATAATTTAACACAATTAACTACAATAAAGTCGAATTCACAAAATAAATTTCTCTTCTCTTATGGTCGAATATGCTATCTCAATGTACACCTTCATATTTTTATTATTTTCAATACATACCTAGCATTAAGCAAAAAAAATAGTATATAAACTCATCCCATAACTTAGCCAAATACAAAGAGTTCTCCTATGCTCCAATCCAAGATAATTTCATAACATCCCTATACTTTAATACACTACTCTCCATTTCATCTAAGAATTTTTCAATCAAACACAACATTTCAAGGGAACTCATCCATGGCCGATTCTTAACTTGCTTAACTCCCAAAATTCTAACATGATTTTAATAGCATGCAAGCAACTAACTTAAATATGTAAGGATTTTATCAAATCAAAGCTCAAGCACCTACCTTGCTGCCACACGCAAAACCGAATGATGGAGGTTTAAGCTTCCTTCATCTCTTAGGAAGAGAATCGGGGAAGAAGAAGATAGAAAATAAAAGATGAAAGAAAGAAAAAGAAAAAAAATGTTTTTCTTTGTTTAATAATATCTAAGCCTATTTTTTTTATCATTCCACTAACCAAATAAATTATAAAATAAACAAACATCAATACTTATCATCATACTTGCCGTCCACTCACAATGATTTAGGGAAATTTGACATGCAAGTCCCTTGATACAAGAAGCAATTTAATTTAATCACTCATTTATAAAGATTAGTTATTTCACTAATTATGCACTTTAATCCTCTCAACTAAATTAATCACCCAAACACAACAATTAATACATAGTAATTAAACACATGCTCAAACATGCAACATAGATATCAGTTAAAGTATTAAAATATTTTCTTCTAGCTCGGATTCGTGGTTCCAAAACCACGTTTCGATTAGGGTCTAAATCAGACTGTTACAGTTCTATCATTGACGTAATATCCTGACTTCTTGTTCAATGATATCTTTGACAAAAAACCCAAAGAAATAGCCATAATTTAGACTACTTTTCTCAAAAATTTCCAACCCTTAGGTTTGGTGAGTTCTAAATAATAGTCCTGTTTCAGGTCCCCGTACTATTTAGAAGCTTTCAGAGTAATATGCATAACTCCTTTTATGAAAGTATTATTAGTCCAATAATCGTTATTTCAAGGCAAAATGCCTGAAAAAGATCATAATGCTGGACAAAATTGAATTATATCAGGAACAAAATTTGAAAAGAATATATTAATAAAAAAAAGCAAATATTGCTGAAATACAAAATGAGTAAAAGGAAAATAGGTGCCCCAAATATCGCAGCATGAGCTTCTCTGCACAAACTTCTTGAGGACCCTTTTTGAGCTCAATATGTGTTTAGTGGATCTAGAGTACTCTGTTGATGCCCCAAGATATAACATCTCTCATTCTTGTTAATTCGGAGAAAGTGAGACTACCGCATGCCCTATTTTTTATCAAAATTTGAATTGCCCTTTATGGGTTTTCAATTCAAAACCCCTTTGGTCTCAAGGCGCCTTTTGCGAGTTTTCGCCTTGGCTTCTCCTTTTTCTTTTTTCTTCTTCTTTTTCTTTTTTTTCAAGTGAAGTATTTCTTGATTTAACTCGAATTCGCTGCATTAGGCAGGCTCTTGCCATCCATCTCAGTTAATATCAACGCTCCTCCAAAAAAGACCTTCTTTACCATATAAGGTCCTTCCTAATTTGGCATCCATTTTCCTATAAAATCTTTTTGTATGGGAAGGATCTTCTTCAATACCAAGTCCCCATCATGGAACTCTCTAGGGTGAACTTTTTTGTTGTAAGCTTGCATCATTCGCTTTTGGTACATTTGACCATGACGGATAGCTTTCAACCTTTTCTCTTCAATCAAGTTTAACTGATCATATCGGGCTTGGATTTATTCTACTTCATCCAACTTCAACTCTGACAAGACTTGAAGGGAAGGAATCTCAACTTCGATAGGTAAAACTGTCTCTATTCCATAGACTAATGAGAAAAGAGTTGCCCCGATAAAGGTCTTGACCGATGTTCAATAAGTATAGAGAGCAAATGGTAACTTCTCATGCCGACCTCTATAAGTCTTAGTAATTTTTCACACAATCTTCTTGATATTCTTATTAGCTGCCTCAACTACACCATTCATTTTTTGGCAATATTGTGAATAGTTGTGGTGTTTAATTTTAAACTGATTACAGATTTCTGCTATCGTATTGTTGTTCAAATTCAACGCATTGTCTGATATGATTCTTTCTGGCATTCTATACCGGCATATGATCTCCTTCTCTAAGAGCTTGCTGATTACTGACTTGGTGACATTGGCGTACGATGCGACTTCTACCCACTTTGTAAAGTAATCGATGACCACGAAGATGAATCGATGCCCGTTAAAGCTTTTGGCAAGATTAGCCCAATAACATCCATGCCCCACATAGAGAAAGGCCATGGGGAAGTCATAACATGAAGATGTGAAGGAGGTACATGAATTTTGTCTGCATAAATTTAGCACTTATGGCATTTCTTGGCATAATTGATACAATCCCATTCCATGGTGGACCAATAATAACTGAATCTCATGATTTTCCTGTCATTGTAAAACCATTAGCATGTGTTCCACAGACACCTTCATGGACTTCTTCCAAAATTTTCTTAGCTTCGACAGCGTCTACACATCTTAGTAGCACCAAATCTTTTCTTCTTCTGTATAGGATCTCCCAGTCTAAGACATGGTCATTGGCCAGCCTTCTCAATGTTCTTTTGTCACTCTTGGTTGCTTGGTCAGGGTATTCACGATTCTTCACGTATCGCAGTATATCGTGATACCAAGGGTGATCATCTCTTTCTTCTTCTTCATCGATGTTGTAGCAATGAGCCGGAGCCTCATAAATACTTATTTGGATATGTTTCACATCTTCCTATTTGCTTATTTTAACCATGGAAGCCAAAACAGCTAGGGCATCAGCCATCTGATTTTCGTCTCGCGGGAGGTAATAGAAAGTGATATTATCGAACTCCTCGATTAACTCCAGGACCAGTCTTTTATAGTCAATCAACTTGGGATATTTGGTCTCTCATTCCCCTTTTAGTTGATAGATCACTAGTGAAGAATCTCCATATACCTCTAACACCTTGATCTTGCATTCTATGGCTACACGAATCCCCATGATACATGCTTCATATTTGGCCATATTATTTGTGTAATCAAAATCCAATTCGCAAGTAAATGGTTAATGACCTCTAGTTGGGGATACCAAGACTGCCCCAATTTCGTTACCAAAAGCTTTTGAAGCTCCGCCGAAGTTTAGCTTCCAAGGATGACTTTCTTGAAAGTATTCTTTAGTGGTTGCAATATACATCAGATTTACATTCGGAAAATCCAAGTTCAAAGGCTCGTAATCCTCTAGAGCTCTGCTGGCCAGAAAATCTACTATTACGCTTCCTTTGACGACCTTCTGGTTCACATAGACTATGTCAAATTTGGAAAGCAGGATTTTCCATCGGGCCATTCTTCTATTTAAAGCAGTCGACTCCGTCATGTACTTTAGAGTGTCTAGCTTTGAGATGAGCCAAGTTGTGTGGTACAACATGTACTATCTCAATCTTTGGGTTGTCCAAATCAGGGCACAACATAACTTCTCGATTGGCGAATATCTTATCTCACATTCAGTGAATTTCATACTGAGATAGTATATCACTCTTTCTTTTCTTCCCGATTCATCATGTTGACCAAGCACTCATCTAATGAAATTCTTGAATACTGCCAAGTACAGTATCAGTGGCCTGTTTGGGTTAGGTGGCGTCAGTACTAGGGCATTGGACAAGTAATGTTTTTCCTTATCGAAAGTCTTCTGGCATTCTTCATCTCAAATGCTTGAGTCATGTTTCTTAAGGAGACGGAATATGGGGTCACATTTCTCAATTAGTTGTGAAATGAACCGGACAATGTAATTCAGTCTTCCTAGGAAACCTCGAACTTCTTTTTGAGTACGCGGCGGAGGAAATTCTTGTATAGCCTTGACTTTGTTTGGGTCAATCTCAATCCCCTTTTCACTAACTACGAAACCTAGCAGTTTCCCCGACTTGGCCCCGAAGGTACACTTTGTGGGATTAAGTTTTAGTTGAAATTTTCTCAATCTCAAAAATAACTTCCTCAAGACTTGTACATGTTCTTTTTCTGTGCGGGATTTGACAATCATGTCATCGACGTAAACCTCGATTTCCTTGTGCATCATGTCATGAAACAAGGTTACCATGGCTCTTTGATACGTTGCTCCTGTATTTTTCAGTCTAAATGGCATCACCTTATAGCAAAATGTTCCCTACATGGTTACGAATGTGGTCTTATCCATGTCTTCAAGATGCATCTTTATCTGATTGTACCCCGAGAAGCCATCCGTGAAAGAGAACAATGAGTAACATGCCGTGTTGTCCACTAATGTGTCGATGTGAGGCAATGGGAAATTCTCTTTTGGGTTGGCCTTGTTTAGGTCTCTATAGTCTACGCACATTCGTACTTTTCCATATTTTTTAGGGACGAGAATAATATTGGCTACACATTCTGAGTGTTTAACAACTTGTAGGAAACCAACGTCAAATTGCTTATTGACCTCTTCTTTTATTTTTAGCAGAACATCTAGCCTCATCCTTAGAAGTTTATGTTGGACTGGCTTACATTCCTCTTTTATGGGTAGCTGGTGTACCACAATACCAGTGCTTAACCCGGGCATATCTTGGTACGACCATGCGAAAACATCTTTGAATTCTTGAAGCAACTCAATGAGGTCTCGCTTTGTTTCTTTGGCTATGCAGGCTCCAATCTTTACCTCATTCTTTTCTTGTTCGTCTCCCAAGTTCACAATTTCTACCGACTCTTTGTGAGGTAGGATCCATTTCTCATCTTGTTCTACCATCCTTAACAAATCCAAAGACACATTACAATATCTGTCATCTTCAAAGTCCTGAGATCCCTCTAGACACATATCTCGCTCAAAAGGAGATTCTGGGTCAGTAGCAGCGTTGTTCATGTCGTTGATCTCTGGAGACCTATTGTAGGCACGAAGGAATATTTTAAAGAATAAATGAATCTAAGAATAATTATTTGTATGGTATGAATATGAATGAAATGAAGGAATAAAAGAATATTTGCTCAGAGTGAGACCCAAAAATGCATTTTTATTGAAACAAAGATGTTGGACATAAGCCTATTTCACCAAAGGATTCTTATTGCTCCTAGGCTTAAAGCAATAAGCGTGTTTTGAACATTATTCTAGATTAGCTCTAACAATTATAGGAATCTCTTCCACAGTCCAATTGTTCAGAACACTTCCAGGCTCATAAGGGCAAATGCCTGATAAATTTTCTCTTCCAAATCCTTTTTAGGATATAGCATTGATGCTCCAATTTTCAAACATTCATTTCAGCCCTTCAGTATATTCAAAGAATTCTAGTTCCTTATTATCCATCAGGCCTTGCACCAAGGTTTTGAATTCACTGCACTTTTGAATCTCGTGGCCCTCTTCATCGTGGAACTCACAGTAGTTATTTGCTTCTTCGGGTTTCTCTCCTAAATCCTGAGTGATTAATCCTTCATTTACCATTTTCTTCCAAATCCCTCTCAGTGGGGTTTTCACTTCTGCAATATTCATCTTGATTCTCTTCCCCACATTCTCGATTATCGCGTTTACCCCTTTTGTCAGAATGGTTGGGTAACAGATTTTCTGCACCAAATGGATCATCGAATTTCACAATACCCATTTTGATGAGTCTTTTGATTAACTTTTTGAAAGCAGTGTAGTTTTCGATCGAGTGTCCTGTGATTCTCGCGTGGTACTCCCATTGGGCGGTCGCGTCGTACCATTTGGGGAATGGAGGCTGCATAGGTTTTAGGTAGAAAGGGGGATACTATATGTGCATCAAACAAACTTTGGTACAACTCCCCATACGTGATTGGGATGGGCGTGAACCGTAGTTTTTCTGAGTTTGATCATGGATTGGAATCTGGCCTTGGGGGGACCTAATGGCTAGTAGTTGTCGTTCTTGGCCGGCTTACGGTAATCGGCTTTGAATAGCCCATGTTATACATACTTGTATTATTCACCTTATTCACCCTCTTCCTCTGGGCCTTTAAAGTTTGATTTGGGAGCTCCTCTCTCGCCTTTTCTGTTTGTAACGATCTTCAAATTGTTTTGGGAGCTCCACTCTTACCTTCTTTGTTTCTGCTAGATCATCTAGATTAAGGACAACAGCATTGGTTGGATCATCCCCTATACTAGAACCTGAACCTGTCGAGAAGTTCACCGGTGTAGAGGTACTGGTCTGGTATTGAGGTCTGGTGTTAATGGATACCCTTTGTGGATACACTTCTGGTTGTGCTTGGATGTTTGTTGGGGTAAAGCCTGAATGATAAGCGGGGTCCTCGTTATCGTCCCCGGAATTAACCATAGGGATTTTTCCTTTTTCTAACCCTCCAACTAGCATCTGGGTTAACTGGCTCATCATGTTTCTTTAAAATTCTAGTATCTGATTCCTTATATCTTGTTGAATTTTGGCCAATTGCTCTTGCATCTGTATTTGCATTTGCTCTAATCTCTCCAACCTTTGGTCCATTACTTTAGTTTTTCCTCGTGTATTGTAACGATATTCCAGGGTAAGGGTCTTTCGTGAGTTTTATTGCATATGATGCAATGCAATGTTAATGCATGAAATGAATGCAAAAAAAGAGGCATTGAATCTGATTCAATTCTATTAGAACAACTTTTCTGGAAAATAAATTTCTTTACATAAAACGGATACATATACGGCCTTGCCCTCATACTCCAAGCGAAGACATCGATCCTTTTCTTCATATCCGGATGTGAAGATCAAATCTCTTGAACTTTCCAATGGATGTGTAACACCCCAAACCCGGCCCAGAAGTTAGGCCGAAATTTGGCGTGTCACATTGAAGTGTTTTTCGAAAACCATGTTTTCATTGAAAACCCTTCTTATTTAAAAGCTTGAGAAAAAATCCCTGTTACGTTAGTTTATTCTTAACACGTAGTACATAGAAAAATTATTAAGTTTATTCCCAAGGTTCCTTTTGTGATGCGGAAGCTAAGTTTAAAAGTAACCGATTTACGAAAACGTGATGTTTAAAGATTAAGTGTAACAACCCGATTTTGGCCCTAATTGGAACGGTGGTTTTGGGACCACGAATCTGAGTCAGAAAAATATTTTAATATTATTTTTTGTGTTAATTATATATGATTGAGCATGTGTTAAAATTTCGTGAGTTAATTTGCCCGTTTGTGTGTTTAATTTAAGAAAAAGGACTAAATCGCTTAAGTGGTAAAAGTAGCCTTTTGCTTGATTGAGTGGTTAAATTGATGTGTCTTTATATAGGGAAGGACTTATGTTGTAAATTATCCATTTTAATAGGATAGTGGACGACAACATGTATTTATATAATGCATTTATATGTTTATTATATGTTAAGTAATAATATATTAATTATTATATTATAAACTTATAATAAATAAAAACATAAAATATTCTTTGCATGTTCATCTTCTTTAACTTCCTTTGACCGAAACTAAAAAGGAAAAAAGAAAGAAAAACACTTCAAGGGTTCGGCATTATTCAAGCTTGATTAAGGTATGAGCTTAGCTCGGTTTTTGATAATTTTTACGTTTTTGAGTTCTTTGCTTTGTGTTTTAGCTAGCCCATGTCTAAATTTTTGAATCGATTGTGTATTTCATGAGTTGCCATTGATGAAAGATTGTTATTTTTGTTGTTTAAGGATGAAATATTAATTATATGGGATAGATTAACAAGTGTTCTTGAATTTTTGATGAAATTGAGTGATTTGGATTAAATTGTAAAAATAATTTTTTGAGGGACTAAAATGCAAATTAAATGGAATGTATGGACTATTATGGGTGTGAGTAACATTCGGCCCTAAAGAAGTGTGTTCAAATTTTGAGTATTTTGTGTTTTATGCAATAGGGACTAAATTGTAAAAATTATAAATGTCAGGGGTAAAATAGTAATTTTCCCATTTATGTGTTTTTGGACTAAATTGAATGAAAATATGTTGAATGAGCTTAATTTGTAATTTATTTAGACCAAGAACAAAAAGGATTAGGAGTGGATCGGGGAAAGGCGAAGTTAATCGAATAGCCAGGAAAAAATAAAGTCCGTCGATACTCGAGGTAAGTTTTTAAGCAATTGAGTTGAATTTAACTTTTAACTATAATGAATTACATGTAGTTAATAGAAGTAGAGATTTTAAATGTGAGGTAGCCGAATGTGATGTTGGTTAAAAGTTGAATCTATTTGAGTATGATGTATACATACATGATATTGCTATGGGAGACATTAATTTGAGAGATGAATATAGCCGAAGGTAATGTTTAATTAAATGTTAATGTTTTAGCCGAATGTGATGTTGAAATGGGAATGAAATAAGAAAAATTTGTATATATGTGTTTATGTGTGATTGTGGATTAAATCTTATATGTATAAGTGATTATTAAAAAGAATAATAGGCTTAAGTAATGCACTAAGTGTGCGAATTTAAAATCGAGCACTAAGTGTGCGAAATGTTAAGGTAACGGCACTAAGTGTGCGATACGTTACAGAAATTTGGCACTAAGTGTGCGAGATGTCAAAGTAACGGCACTGAGTGTGCGATACGTTACAGAATTTAGTAACGAGTGTGCAGGTTAGATACTCCTTCAAAGACACATATTATTAATAATGTTAAGTAAAGTAAAATGATCGGGTATGTGACTATAGATTATATAAGGGTGGTAAAGTATGCGATGGTGGATGAAATAGAATTTTGTATTATGCATATCGACTTGTGATTTATGAGAGCTTGAGATGTAAGTAGAAATTCGGTAAGTGACAGATGTATATGCTGTTGTTTTTATCATGAGAAGGGATATATATATATATATATATATATATATATGCATATAACATTTGTTATGAAATCTATTTTTGAATATGTGACTATTCGACCTTGAGGTTATAAATGAAATAATTTACTAAATTATGATATAATGCTTTATTGCTATGTAATTGCTTATAACTTACTAAGCTATTAAAGCTTACTTTGTTTTTGGTTGTTCTCGTGTTTTAGGTCTCTTTTGGGTGATCATTTCGTGCTCGGGGATCATCGTTGAAGCTCATCACACTATCGTCAATATTGTGGTACTTCTTTTGTGAATGAACTTAAAGTCTATGGCATGTATAGGCTAAGATACTTTTTGAATTGACTCAAATGGTGTATATGTGAATGTATATAAATGCCATGCGAAAATGGCTATATTTATATGCTTGGGTTGACTTGGTTATGCTTGATTATGATGTTAAGGTTTGTGTATTTTTGGCCTTGCTATAAGATTATTTTGGAAGTTCATTTCATAGTATGTATATATGTGAGTAACGTTTTTAGTTTGATTAGCTATTTATTTAGTTAAAAGTGGAAGAATGTTGACCACGGTACTTTGCGAAATTGAATAAGTAGTATCATGATATGTATGACTGATAAGTTGGAATACATATCTAGAATTTTTATAAAGATATGCATAATAGCCCTTTTATTTAAGTTAAATCATGTTCAATTAGAATTGACTATGAAAATTCGGTTTTAGTATGTGTATTGAATTGACAAATATGTTATGTGATATAATAAGTATAATGGGATATGAGTAAATATGTAAATGCCATGAGAAGATGAGTATATTATTGATGAAATGTTCCTTAGATTTAGATTAATGTATAGGTAATACTTTAGGCATATTCGGCATTATGATATACTATTTTTAAAATGATAGATTGAGCTCATGCATTTTGGTTAAGAAATGTATCGATTTAGTTAGATAAATAGGTTGTTCCACCATATGTATGTGAGATAGTTACTATGATAATGTTTCAAAATGTTGATACATGTTTGGTGGATTTGTAAAAAGAAAATGTGCATATTCGGTTTTTGCAACTAAAATGACCAAATGAATAGTGACTTTTACTAGGTAATATAAATGTTTATATATGCATGTATTTGATTGATTATGGTTAAGCTAAGAGCATAATTGTTTAATCATTCCTCGAAAGTATATTATTATTAACTAAGTGTTCGGTTATGATTATTTTTATAATAATTATTTTGCTATGGTCTTTGCTAAGTCTAGTAATGTCCTGTAACCTTAATCTGGCGACGGATATGGGTTAAGGGTGTTACATTAAGTCTCGAAACCATTTCGAAAATGTCACGGAGACATAGTGTTGTTGAAAATAGTTATCATTTTGGAAAACTGTGACTTACCTCTAACCGATATAAAGCAAAGTAAAGAAAGACCCAAAGTTAAAATCCAGAAACTTAAAGAGGCCTTATTACAACCCAAATCAAAATACTTAAATGTAAATAATCAAAACGAAAAACATAAGTAGTGTGTGGCCTTTTCCGAATCCCTCGCAGCACCGATCCTCCTAATGCTGGGGATTACCTGTACAGTTACAAAATGAGGTGAGTTTATGAAAACTCAGTGTGTTATCCCCTCCTAATTAAAACAGTTAGTAAAACAGACAGAATTCAGATTTAGTCTTGGCCGGAGCCCAACTACTGTAACAGAACAATATGTGTGGGCCTAAGCCCAGCACAATTTCACTTAGCCTCAGCCCCTATCAGAATTAGTTTCATATGCATAATATGTGATGCATGCTAACCCATCCCATCCAACCCTGCACTTGCCTCCGACCAACCCTGCACTACATGCGGAGAATAAATCACCCACGCCATCCCTACACTCCCAATGTTATCACCGGTTGCGGCACTAACCAAAATCGCAGCAAATCTGCCAATATATATATATGCGACTCTAAGTCTTCAATAGCGGTATTATAATTGGCACAAAGCCATCAGTAATTGTATTATATTTAGTATATAGCCATCAGTGACGGTAATATAATCGGCACACAGCCTAGGGTAAATATGACTGACACAGAGTCATCGATATATATGTTAGGCACATAGCCATGAGTAAATACGATTGGCACAAAGCCATAATAAAGATGGTACAGAGCTATATTTGGGTTGGCACAAAGCCATAATCATATTACGCCACTTTAAGCCGTCCGTCGGTCCACAGTCGTCATGGAACCCCTACGACCCTATCAGAACTTCCTCCGTATCAATGTCCCAACCCCATGCAATATGTTGTGTATATCATGCTCAATCATTACACATGTATGCAAAATGGTCACGCTTGGTAACAGTCATTTACACACATATTAAAAGCACATCAGTCACACGACCACAGTCAAATCAGTTAAAACACAGTCATACATTCACAGTTAGATCAGTCTTAATCAGTCAGTTACCCGCAAGGGCAAAATAGTCATTTTACCCTATAAGGGTATTTCGGTAATCCTACCATTTAGTGGTATTTCAATAATTATACTCTACAGGGGTATTTCGATAATTTCACAAATCGGGGGTATTTCGGTAACTTCACAAATCGGGGTATTTCAGTAATTTTCACAAATTGATGGTATTTCAGTAATTTCGTAAAGCGAGGATATTTTGATAATTTTACAAATTAGGGGTATTTTAGTAATTTTACATTATTATGGTATTTCGGTAATTTTTACAAATCGGGGGTATTTCAGTAATTTCACAAATTAGGAAAATTTCGGTAATTTCACAAATCAATGGTATTTCAGTAATTTTACAATCTGAGGGTATTTTGGAAATTTTACAAGTTAAGGGTATTTTGGTAATTTTGCAAATCGAGAGTATTTCGGTAATTTAGCAAATCGGGGGTATTTCGGTAATTTTCCAAACTGAGGGTATTTTGGTAATTTTGCAAATTAAGGGTACTTTGGTAATTTTGCAAACCGATGGTATTTCGGTAATTTTACAAACCAAGGTATTCTAAATAGAGATAACGATGCGAATGGGCCCACACGCTCGTGTGGCCCATTTAGCCCAAATCTAGCCACATATATGAGATTCACCTAGTCCAGTCCAATGTTTACTACACAATCATACAACTTATCCGATTAGGCCCACGAGCCCATCGGCCCCACATGGCCCCTTTCGGCCCATCGTGGCCCAAACAGCCTAAACCCACAAGAACACTCATGATGGCCTCAACTATCACATCAAAGCTCCTACACGTAGGCCCGCACGCTCATGTGGCTACCATTGCCGTGTGACCGGCATTTTGGCATTTACCGCTCTACAGCTAGAGTAGTGCGAAATACACACCTGATAGGAATCTGGAGTTAATCTGCGCTCCGAACACTCCTATGCCCAAACGCCAACCAAGGTATGCTTACTCTCCTCATAGATCGCTCTATTTAAAGCCAGCTTCTCGCCTACCCTCATGCTAGCTTCCTGATGTGGGATCCCTCCATCAGTCCTCCAAAACCGTCCCAAATTAGCAAAACAGTCACATTTCGCATGCAAGGGGTTTCGAACTCAGGCTCCCCTGTAACTTAATCCACGCCGATAGCCTGCTTACCAACTAGCTCCTTGTAACATCCCGAAATTGGGCCTAGGAGAATTGAGCCCAATGGGCCTTAGGCGTAATAGCGTTTAGATTTTTGGAGAATAAGAGATCGGCTTAAATGCAAGTTAGACCTATTGGATAAGTGATTTTGGAAGGTTAGAGGGCTTCTATGAAGTCCCGGGATCAAATATTGGCTTTGGGGAAATTTTGGTTTTAGGTGAAAAAAACCCTGGAAGTTGGCAGATAGGCCTTAAGAATAAAATATGGAGGAAAATGACACAAGTGGAGTGTGTGGTGTAGTGGCAAAGTGACGCCACATAAGAGACAAGGGGATGACGCCACAAGGAAGGAAGGAGGTCCAAGGTTCAAGTCTTGGCTTTTGCATTTTGGTTTCTTTTTGCTTGGACCTTAGAATTTGGCCCATAGTTTATATTTAGTTGCGCATGGTTTAAGACACACGAGGAGCTTGTGGCCAAGTGGTTAGCAGCATGGATTATGCTACAAGGGAGCCTGGGTTCGAATCTCATGAGAAGCAAGGGAGTATTTATTTTGCGGATTGGACGGCAAGAGTTTCAGTTGAATTTAAACTCTACTGACGAAGGGATCCCACATCGGAAAGACACAAAGAATGAAGGTGAAGAGCTAGCTATATAAGGAGCATCCTAGGAGGAGAGTAAACACATCTTGGAGGGCGTTTGGGCACAAGAGTGGTCGGAGCGTGGATTAGCCCCAGAGTCCTATCAGGTGTGTAACTCTCTCTACTCTAGTTGTAGAGCGGTAAAATGCCGAAATGCCGATTACACGGCATTAGTAGCCACACGAGCGTGCGAGCGCATGTGTGGGGCTTCGACGCGATAGTAGAGGCCATCAGTAGTATTCTTGTGGGTTAGGGCTGCTTGGGCCTCGATGGGCCGAAGTGGGCCCAATGGGCCCGTGGGCCCATATGAGTAAATTGCATGATTGGCTAGTATATGTTGAACTAGACTAGGTGGAACTTATATACGTGGCTAAATTTGTGCTAGGTGGGCCATACGAGCATGTGGGCCCGGATGGGCCGAAATCGGGTTTTAGGCCCAATCGTCCGGTACGACTGAAAATGGTAGCTGAGTCGCTAGTGGCGACATTAGGCCTTCAGAAAGGCCATTATAGGTGTGAATTTATGAAAATACCCTTAGTAGGTAAAATTACGATTATACCCTTAGAGGTTGATTAGCATGATTATGTTGTTTAGTTTTGGCCGATTGTAGGGGAAGGCTTGATCTCGCATATCTCGGGTTGTGGCTAGTGCTCGAAAAGTGTTAAGGAAAGGGGATCTAGTGCGTTAGATCTTGATCTACGGGATTTGATAGTCGCATTAGTAACCAGGTGTGTAAACTAACACACTTCTTGCTTTGTATATGTTTGATAAACTGATTGATTGGTAAAATCGAAACAATATGGTTGAGTGATATGATACCCTATGGGGTATGTGCACGGATTCAGGTAAGTCCGTTTCATTATGAGTACTGTTATTGATACATGATGTCATGATTTATGATGTATGTGCTATGAGATGCAACGTTAAACATGTTTGCATGATTTGAATACTATACATGAGTTGGTATGATGATGGGTGATATGAGAGGAGGGGGAAGTGATATTCGTGTCGACGGACACCAGTGGTTTGGTACCACATTGTGACTACGGTCACCAGAGGTTTGGCACCTCCAGAGGTTTGGCACCTCATAGCGTCTCGTCCCAGTGGCTTAGCACCACAGTGGGTTGGCCCCACAGTTTACATTATGGGATTGACGCCAGTGATTTGGTATCACACGATGGGTTGGCACCACAAGTATTGACGGATATTGTGACTTTAAGTCACCAGTGGTTTGGCACCACCAGTGGTTTGGTACCACACGGGGTAGAGAAAGGTGTTTGGAAGGCTAGGCTGGGTGCATATCGTAACTTGTGCATGTTAAACCTGTTTATGATTGGTGTATGATGTTTTACTGAACCGGGGAAAAGGGCTACACACTGAGTCTTGGTAACTCACCTTTTTCCTTTAACATTTTCAGGTGATGCGTAAAGATGGACCGGGTTCGGAGAGGACACAAGGTGGCCCATGCAGAAGAAGATATTTGGATTATTTTAAGCATTTTTAATATTGAGTATTTTGTTTTAGGTATGGGTTGTAATAAGGGCCTTACTATTATTTTGGTATTATTTTAATTATGGCTTGATTAAACTGAACCACTATGTGAAGAGGATTTTATCTTAGCAACCTGCTTAATCAAAATAGTATTTAATAAAGTTTAAATTCAGACAATTTTATAACACTAAGGTTTTTCATATTACTTTAAATGGACATGGTTTTCCAAAGTTAACAAACTTCCATGATTATTCTAAGTTAAAAAGATTTTCAACCGTCTTTCCGCAGTGACATAACCAGATCCGGTCAAGACTCGTGGGCCGGGTTTGGGGGTGTTACAATTTGGTATCAGAGCCCGGTTCAAAACTCGGCTTTGAGGGTTTTGGGTCCAAAAACATTTTTTTATGGGCTTTTCAAAGATTTGGGCTTTCATAAAATTTTTTTTCAGGTTATTCTGGCATGGCACCTGTATCTCCGACCCGCAGTCCACCAGGTAAGTAACTCTACTTGATGAATTGATTTATATGTGAATATTATGGGCTTTTATGGGAACGTAGATTAGTGAACTAGGATCTGTTGAACCCTAGGACTAGTCTACTCAAACACATGCATAAGACTTAAGGCTACTAAACAAACCTGTAAAGTAAGTCACCGAGTTAAGGTGTGGCAACCACTGTACGCATGTCGAGGATTGGTATTCAGTAAGAGCTTGGTATTTAAGCAGTCCTAGCGACTCACCTCCTCTTTACTCGAATCCTACCTAGTGCGTAGCTACGGTTCACCTTAACCAAGAAGACTTGTTCATAGGCTAAACCAAGTATTAAAACCCGAAAGGGATTAGCCTTACTGTTTTAAAACCCTTAGTTTTAAAATTTTCAAACTTACCCCTTTGGTTTGTAAACCCTAAATCTGATTTTGAAAGACGTTTTCTCGATTTACCAAAATTTCCAAAATGCCCCTAGTGGCAAAATTATAAAAATGCCCTTGTATTGTAAAATTACGGTACTACCCTCAACTTCTGTTAAAATGATTTTAATTTGCAAAATACCAAAATCTCGAAATTTCAAAATGTTAAGATACTCTGGTATGGGGAAATTACAAAAATACCCCTGTGTTGAAAATTACTAAAATGCCCCTGACTTTCAAGATTTCCGGTTTAACTCCAATTTTAATAAAATTTCCCTACTTCGCAAAAGTATACAAAAACGCTATTTTCAAGATACCCTGATTTGAAAATTTACAAAATTACCCCTGATGAACAAAATTACCAAAATGCCCTTGGTTTCTCAATTTTCATAATTCCCTCGATTTTTACTAAAATGTTTCTACTTTATAAAAATACTGAAAACTTCTGTTTTACAAATATCGAGATATCCTGATTTGGGAAACTTACGAAAATACCTTTAACTTCCAAAATTACTGAAATAACCCCGATTTCTGAAATTTTTGCAAGACATCTGGTTTGAAAAACAAATTTTTCAAAATGACGCCTGAGATTTTGTAAACTTTGAAATATCTTTAATTTGAAAACTATTTTCAAATTGACCCTGAGTTATTACCGAAATACCCCTATAGGAAAATGACGAAATTACCCCTGGATTGGGAATGCTCAAGAAAGTGACATGGATGAATGAATGTGTCTTTAATGAAGTATGTGAATGTGTGAATTAGAACAGAGAACTTGAGATGAAACTTTGATTGCTCGAAAGAACGACTTCCAGAAACTTCTGTTCATAAAATTTTCTCATGGATAAAACAGTGAAACAAAATTTCTAATGCATAAAACTTTTAATCAGATTAAATCGCGACGCTAGATATGAGTTCTAGGGGACGTGGTTGTTGCGGACATGGTCAAGGTGGAATCACAGCTTTATTAAGATCAAAGTGCGCAGCAAGAGCGTAGTGTGGTAGGATGTGCGACTGTTAGTTAGTTGGAAATTTCGAGGACGAAATTTCTTTAAGGAGGGTAGATTTGTAACATCTCGAAATTGGGCCTAGGAGAATTGAGCCCAATGGGCCTTAGGCGTAGTAGCGTTTAGATTTTTGGAGAATAAGAGATCGGCTTAAATGCAAGTTAGACCTATTGGATAAGTGATTTTGGAAGGTTAGAGGGCTTCTATGAAGTCCCGGGATCAAATATTGGCTTTGGGGAAATTTTGGTTTTAGGTGAAAAAAACCCTGGAAGTTGGCAGATAGGCCTTAAGAATAAAATATGGAGGAAAATGACACAAGTGGAGTGTGTGGTGTAGTGGCAAAGTGACGCCACATAAGAGACAAGGGGATGACGCCACAAGGAAGGAAGGAGGTCCAAGGTTCAAGTCTTGGCTTTTGCATTTTGGTTTCTTTTTGCTTGGACCTTAGAATTTGGCCCATAATTTATATTTAGTTGCGCATGGTTTAAGACACACGAGGAGCTTGTGGCCAAGTGGTTAGCAGCATGGATTATGCTACAAGGGAGCCTGGGTTCGAATCTCATGAGAAGCAAGGGAGTATTTATTTTGCGGATTGGACGGCAAGAGTTTCAGTTGAATTTAAACTCTACTGACGAAGGGATCCCACATCGGAAAGACACAAAGAATGAAGGTGAAGAGCTAGCTATATAAGGAGCATCCTAGGAGGAGAGTAAACACATCTTGGAGGGCGTTTGGGCACAAGAGTGGTTGGAGCGCGGATTAGCCCCAGAGTCCTATCAGGTGTGTAACTCTCTCTACTCTAGTTGTAGAGCGGTAAAATGCCGAAATACCGATTACACGGCATTAGTAGCCACACGAGCGTGCGAGCGCATGTGTGGGGCTTCGACGCAATAGTTGAGGCCATCAGTAGTATTCTTGTGGGTTAGGGCTGCTTGGGCCTCGATGGGCTGAAGTGGGCCCAATGGGCCTGTGGGCCCATATGAGTAAATTGCATGATTGGTTAGTATATGTTGAACTAGACTAGGTGGAACTTATATACGTGGCTAAATTTGTGCTAGGTAGGCCACACGAGCATGTGGGCCCGGATGGGCCGAAATCGGGTTTTAGGCCCAATCGTCCGGTACGACTGAAAATGGTAGCTGAGTCGCTAGTGGCGACATTAGGCCTTCAGAAAGGCCATTATAGGTGTGAATTTATGAAAATACCCTTAGTAGGTAAAATTACGATTATACCCTTAGAGGTTGATTAGCATGATTATGTTGTTTAGTTTTGGCCGATTGTAGGGGAAGGCTTGATCTCGCATATCTCGGGTTGTGGCTAGTGCTCGAAAAGTGTTAAGAAAAGGGGATCTAGTGCGTTAGATCTTGATCTACGGGATTTGATAGTCGCATTAGTAACCAGGTGTGTAAACTAACACACTTCTTGCTTTGTATATGTTTGATAAACTGATTGATTGGTAAAATCGAAACAGTATGGTTGAGTGATATGATACCCTATGGGGTATGTGCACGGATTCAGGTAAGTCCGTTTCATTATGAGTACTGTTATTGATACATGATGTCATGATTTATGATGTATGTGCTATGAGATGCAACGTTAAACATGTTTGCATGATTTGAATACTATACATGAGTTGGTATGATGATGGGTGATATGAGAGGTGGGGGAAGTGATATTCGTGTCGACGGACACCAGTGGTTTGGTACCACATTGTGACTACGGTCACCAGAGGTTTGGCACCTCCAGAGGTTTGGCACCTCATAGCGTCTCGTCCCAGTGGCTTAGCACCACAGTGGGTTGGCCCCACAGTTTACATTATGGGATTGATGCCAGTGATTTGGTATCACACGATGGGTTGGCCCCATCACTTGATTCGTGACTTCGGTCACCAGTGATTTGGTATCACATTTGTGTCTTTGGGACACCAGTGGTTTGGCACCACAAGTATTGACGGATATTGTGACTTTAAGTCACCAGTGGTTTGGCACCACCAGTGGTTTGGTACCACACGGGGTAGAGAAAGGTGTTTGGAAGGCTAGGCTGGGTGCATATCGTAACTTGTGCATGTTAAACCTGTTTATGATTGGTGTATGATGTTTTACTGAACCGGGAAAAAGGGCTACACACTGAGTCTTGGTAACTCACCTTTTTCCTTTAACATTTTCAGGTGATGCGTAAAGATGGACCGGGTTCGGAGAGGACACAAGGTGGCCCATGCAGAAGAAGATATTTGGATTATTTTAAGCATTTTTAATATTGAGTATTTTGTTTTAGGTATGGGTTGTAATAAGGGCCTTACTATTATTTTGGTATTATTTTAATTATGGCTTGATTAAACTGAACCACTATGTGAAGAGGATTTTATCTTAGCAACCTGCTTATTCAAAATAGTATTTAATAAAGTTTAAATTCAGACAATTTTATAACACTAAGGTTTTTCATATTACTTTAAATGGACATGGTTTTCAAAAGTTAACAAACTTCCATGATTATTCTAAGTTAAAAAGATTTTCAACCGTCTTTCCGCAGTGACATAACCAGATCCGGTCAAGACTCGTGGGCCGGGTTTGGGGGTGTTACAGTTTGGTATCAGAGCCCGGTTCAAAACTCGGCTTTGAGGGTTTTGGGTCCAAAAACATTTTTTATGGGCTTTTCAAAGATTTGGGCTTTCATAAAATTTTTTTTCAGGTTATTCTGGCATGGCACCTGTATCTCCGACCCGCAGTCCACCAGGTAAGTAACTCTACTTGATGAATTGATTTATATGTGAATATTATGGGCTTTTATGGGAACGTAGATTAGTGAACTAGGATCTGTTGAACCCTAGGACTAGTCTACTCAAACACATGCATAAGACTTAAGGCTATTAAACAAACCTGTAAAGTAAGTCACCGAGTTAAGGTGTGGCAACCACTGTACGCATGTCGAGGATTGGTATTCAGTAAGAGCTTGGTATTTAAGCAGTCCTAGCGACTCACCTCCTCTTACTCGAATCCTACCTAGTGCGTAGCTACGGTTCACCTTAACCAAGAAGACTTGTTCATAGGCTAAACCAAGTATTAAAACCCGAAAGGGATTAGCCTTACTGTTTTAAAACCCTTAGTTTTAAAATTTTCAAACTTACCCCTTTGGTTTGTAAACCCTAAATCTGATTTTGAAAGACGTTTTCTCGATTTACCAAAATTTCCAAAATGCCCCTAGTGGCAAAATTATAAAAATGCCCTTGTATTGTAAAATTACGGTACTACCCTCAACTTCTGTTAAAATGATTTTAATTTGCAAAATACCAAAATCTCGAAATTTCAAAATGTTAAGATACTCTGGTATGGGGAAATTACAAAAATACCCCTGTGTTGAAAATTACTAAAATGCCCCTGACTTTCAAGATTTCCGGTTTAACTCCAATTTTAATAAAATTTCCCTACTTTGCAAAAGTATACAAAAACGCTATTTTCAAGATACCCTGATTTGAAAATTTACAAAATTACCCCTGATGAACAAAATTACCAAAATGCCCTTGGTTTCTCAATTTTCATAATTCCCTCGATTTTTACTAAAATGTTTCTACTTTATAAAAATACTGAAAACTTCTGTTTTACAAATATCAAGATATCCTGATTTGGGAAACTTACGAAAATACCTTTAACTTCCAAAATTACTGAAATAACCCCGATTTCTGAAATTTTTGCAAGACATCTGGTTTGAAAAACAAATTTTTCAAAATGACCCCTGAGATTTTGTAAACTTTGAAATATCTTTAATTTGAAAACTATTTTCAAATTGACCCTGAGTTATTACCGAAATACCCCTATAGGAAAATGACGAAATTACCCCTGGATTGGGAATGCTCAAGAAAGTGACATGGATGAATGAATGTGTCTTTAATGAAGTATGTGAATGTGTGAATTAGAACAGAGAACTTGAGATGAAACTTTGATTGCTCGAAAGAACGACTTCCAGAAACTTCTGTTCATAAAATTTTCTCCTGGATAAAACAGTGAAACAAAATTTCTAATGCATAAAACTTTTAATCAGAATAAATTGCGACGCTAGATATGAGTTCTAGGGGACGTGGTTGTTGCGGACATGGTCAAGGTGGAATCACAGCTTTATTAAGATCAGAGTGCGCAGCAAGAGCGTAGTGTGGTAGGATGTGCGACTGTTAGTTAGTTGGAAATTTCGAGGACGAAATTTCTTTAAGGAGGGTAGATTTGTAACATCTCGAAATTGGGCCTAGGAGAATTGAGCCCAATGGGCCTTAGGCGTAGTAGCGTTTAGATTTTTGGAGAATAAGAGATCGGCTTAAATGCAAGTTAGACCTATTGGATAAGTGATTTTGGAAGGTTAGAGGGCTTCTATGAAGTCCCGGGATCAAATATTGGCTTTGGGGAAATTTTGGTTTTAGGTGAAAAAAACCCTGGAAGTTGGCAGATAGGCCTTAAGAATAAAATATGGAGGAAAATGACACAAGTGGAGTGTGTGGTGTAGTGGCAAAGTGACGCCACATAAGAGACAAGGGGATGACGCCACAAGGAAGAAAGGAGGTCCAAGGTTCAAGTCTTGGCTTTTGCATTTTGGTTTCTTTTTGCTTGGACCTTAGAATTTGGCCCATAATTTATATTTAGTTGCGCATGGTTTAAGACACACGAGGAGCTTGTGGCCAAGTGGTTAGCAGCATGGATTATGCTACAAGGGAGCCTGGGTTCGAATCTCATGAGAAGCAAGGGAGTATTTATTTTGCGGATTGGACGGCAAGAGTTTCAGTTGAATTTAAACTCTACTGACGAAGGGATCCCACATCGGAAAGACACAAAGAATGAAGGTGAAGAGCTAGCTATATAAAGAGCATCCTAGGAGGAGAGTAAACACATCTTGGAGGGCGTTTGGGCACAAGAGTGGTCGGAGCGCGGATTAGCCCCAGAGTCCTATCAGGTGTGTAACTCTCTCTACTCTAGTTATAGAGCGGTAAAATGCCGAAATGCCGATTACACGGCATTAGTAGCCACACGAGCGTGCGAGCGCATATGTGGGGCTTCGACGCAATAGTTGAGGCCATTAGTAGTATTCTTGTGGGTTAGGGCTGCTTGGGCCTCGATGGGCTGAAGTGGGCCCAATGGGCCCGTGGGCCCATATGAGTAAATTGCATGATTGGTTAGTATATGTTGAACTAGACTAGGTGGAACTTATATACGTGGCTAAATTTGTGCTAGGTGGGCCACACGAGCATGTGGGCCCGGATGGGCCGAAATCGGGTTTTAGGCCCAATCGTCCGGTACGACTGAAAATGGTAGCTGAGTCGCTAGTGGCGACATTAGGCCTTCAGAAAGGCCATTATAGGTGTGAATTTATGAAAATACCCTTAGTAGGTAAAATTACGATTATACCCTTAGAGGTTGATTAGCATGATTATGTTGTTTAGTTTTAGCCGATTGTAGGGGAAGGCTTGATCTCGCATATCTCGGGTTGTGGCTAGTGCTCGAAAAGTGTTAAGGAAAGGGGATCTAGTGCGTTAGATCTTGATCTACGGGATTTGATAGTCGCATTAGTAACCAGGTGTGTAAACTAACACACTTCTTGCTTTGTATATGTTTGATAAACTGATTGATTGGTAAAATCGAAACAGTATGGTTGAGTGATATGATACCCTATGGGGTATGTGCACGGATTCAGGTAAGTCCGTTTCATTATGAGTACTGTTATTGATACATGATGTCATGATTTATGATGTATGTGCTATGAGATGCAACGTTAAACATGTTTGCATGATTTGAATACTATACATGAGTTGGTATGATGATGGGTGATATGAGAGGAGGGGGAAGTGATATTCGTGTCGACGGACACCAGTGGTTTGGTACCACATTGTGACTACGGTCACCAGAGGTTTGGCACCTCCAGAGGTTTGGCACCTCATAGCGTCTCGTCCTAGTGGCTTAGCACCACAGTGGGTTGGCCCCACAGTTTACATTATGGGATTGACGCTAGTGATTTGGTATCACACGATGGGTTGGCCCCATCACTTGATTCGTGACTTCGGTCACCAGTGATTTGGTATCACATTTGTGTCTTTGGGACACCAGTGGTTTGGCACCACAAGTATTGACGGATATTGTGACTTTAAGTCACCAGTGGTTTGGCACCACCAGTGGTTTGGTACCACACGGGGTAGAGAAAGGTGTTTGGAAGGCTAGGCTGGGTGCATATCGTAACTTGTGCATGTTAAACCTGTTTATGATTGGTGTATGATGTTTTACTGAACCGAGAAAAAGGGCTACACACTGAGTCTTGGTAACTCACCTTTTTCCTTTAACATTTTCAGGTGATGCGTAAAGATGGACCAGGTTCGGAGAGGACACAAGGTGGCCCATGCAGAAGAAGATATTTGGATTATTTTAAGCATTTTTAATATTGAGTATTTTGTTTTAGGTATGGGTTGTAATAAGGGCCTTACTATTATTTTGGTATTATTTTAATTATGGCTTGATTAAACTGAACCACTATGTGAAGAGGATTTTATCTTAGCAACCTGCTTATTCAAAATAGTATTTAATAAAGTTTAAATTCAGACAATTTTATAACACTAAGGTTTTACATATTACTTTAAATGGACATGGTTTTCAAAAGTTAACAAACTTCCATGATTATTCTAAGTTAAAAAGATTTTCAACCGTCTTTCTGCAGTGACATAACCAGATCCGGTCAAGACTCGTGGGCCGGGTTTGGGGGTGTTACAGTTTGGTATCAGAGCCCGGTTCAAAACTCGGCTTTGAGGGTTTTGGGTCCAAAAACATTTTTTATGGGCTTTTCAAAGATTTGGGCTTTCATAAAATTTTTTTTCAGGTTATTCTGGCATGGCACCTGTATCTCCGACCCGCAGTCCACCAGGTAAGTAACTCTACTTGATGAATTGATTTATATGTGAATATTATGGGCTTTTATGGGAACGTAGATTAGTGAACTAGGATCTGTTGAACCCTAGGACTAGTCTACTCAAACACATGCATAAGACTTAAGGCTACTAAACAAACCTGTAAAGTAAGTCACCGAGTTAAGGTGTGGCAACCACTGTACGCATGTCGAGGATTGGTATTTAGTAAGAGCTTGGTATTTAAGCAGTCCTAGCGACTCACCTCCTCTTTACTCGAATCCTACCTAGTGCGTAGCTACGGTTCACCTTAACCAAGAAGACTTGTTCATAGGCTAAACCAAGTATTAAAACCCGAAAGGGATTAGCCTTACTGTTTTAAAACCCTTAGTTTTAAAATTTTCAAACTTACCCCTTTGGTTTGTAAACCTTAAATCTGATTTTGAAAGACGTTTTCTCGATTTACCAAAATTTCCAAAATGCCCCTAGTGGCAAAATTATAAAAATGCCCTTGTATTGTAAAATTACGGTACTACCCTCAACTTCTGTTAAAATGATTTTAATTTGCAAAATACCAAAATCTCGAAATTTCAAAATGTTAAGATACTCTGGTATGGGGAAATTACAAAAATACCCCTGTGTTGAAAATTACTAAAATGCCCCTGACTTTCAAGATTTCCGGTTTAACTCCAATTTTAATAAAATTTCCCTACTTCGCAAAAGTATACAAAAACGCTATTTTCAAGATACCCTGATTTGAAAATTTACAAAATTACCCCTGATGAACAAAATTACCAAAATGCCCTTGGTTTCTCAATTTTCATAATTCCCTCGATTTTTACTAAAATGTTTCTACTTTATAAAAATACTGAAAACTTCTGTTTTACAAATATCGAGATATCCTGATTTGGGAAACTTACGAAAATACCTTTAACTTCCAAAATTACTGAAATAACCCCGATTTCTGAAATTTTTGCAAGACATCTGGTTTGAAAAACAAATTTTTCAAAATGACCCCTGAGATTTTGTAAACTTTGAAATATCTTTAATTTGAAAACTATTTTCAAATTGACCCTGAGTTATTACCGAAATACCCCTATAGGAAAATGACGAAATTACCCCTGGATTGGGAATGCTCAAGAAAGTGACATGGATGAATGAATGTGTCTTTAATGAAGTATGTGAATGTGTGAATTAGAACAGAGAACTTGAGATGAAACTTTGATTGCTCGAAAGAACGACTTCCAGAAACTTCTGTTCATAAAATTTTCTCATGGATAAAACAGTGAAACAAAATTTCTAATGCATAAAACTTTTAATCAGATTAAATCGCGACGCTAGATATGAGTTCTAGGGGACGTGGTTGTTGCGGACATGGTCAAGGTGGAATCACAGCTTTATTAAGATCAGAGTGCGCAGCAAGAGCGTAGTGTGGTAGGATGTGCGACTGTTAGTTAGTTGGAAATTTCGAGGACGAAATTTCTTTAAGGAGGGTAGATTTGTAACATCCCGAAATTGGGCCTAGGAGAATTGAGCCCAATGGGCCTTAGGCGTAGTAGCGTTTAGATTTTTGGAGAATAAGAGATCGGCTTAAATGCAAGTTAGACCTATTGGATAAGTGATTTTGGAAGGTTAGAGGGCTTCTATGAAGTCCCGGGATCAAATATTGGCTTTGGGGAAATTTTGGTTTTAGGTGAAAAAAACCCTGGAAGTTGGCAGATAGGCCTTAAGAATAAAATATGGAGGAAAATGACACAAGTGGAGTGTGTGGTGTAGTGGCAAAGTGATGCCACATAAGAGACAAGGGGATGACGCCACAAGGAAGGAAGGAGGTCCAAGGTTCAAGTCTTGGCTTTTGCATTTTGGTTTCTTTTTGCTTGGACCTTAGAATTTGGCCCATAATTTATATTTAGTTGCGCATGGTTTAAGACACACGAGGAGCTTGTGGCCAAGTGGTTAGCAGTATGGATTATGCTACAAGGGAGCCTGGGTTCGAATCTCATGAGAAGCAAGGGAGTATTTATTTTGCGGATTGGACGGCAAGAGTTTCAGTTGAATTTAAACTCTACTGACGAAGGGATCCCACATCGGAAAGACACAAAGAATGAAGGTGAAGAGCTAGCTATATAAGGAGCATCCTAGGAGGAGAGTAAACACATCTTGGAGGGCGTTTGGGCACAAGAGTGGTCGGAGCGCGGATTAGCCCCAGAGTCCTATCAGGTGTGTAACTCTCTCTACTCTAGTTGTAGAGCGGTAAAATGCCGAAATGCTGATTACACGGCATTAGTAGCCACACGAGCGTGCGAGCGCATGTGTGGGGCTTCGACGCGATAGTTGAGGCCATCAGTAGTATTCTTGTGGGTTAGGGCTGCTTGGGCCTCGATGGGCTGAAGTGGGCCCAATGGGCCCGTGGGCCCATATGAGTAAATTGCATGATTGGTTAGTATATGTTGAACTAGACTAGGTGGAACTTATATACGTGGCTAAATTTGTGCTAGGTGGGCCACACGAGCATGTGGGCCCGGATGGGCCGAAATCGGGTTTTAGGCCCAATCGTCCGGTACGACTGAAAATGGTAGCTGAGTCGCTAGTGGCGACATTAGGCCTTCAGAAAGGCCATTATAGGTGTGAATTTATGAAAATACCCTTAGTAGGTAAAATTACGATTATACCCTTAAAGGTTGATTAGCATGATTATGTTGTTTAGTTTTGGCCGATTGTAGGGGAAGGCTTGATCTCGCATATCTCGGGTTGTGGCTAGTGCTCGAAAAGTGTTAAGGAAAGGGGATCTAGTGCGTTAGATCTTGATCTACGGGATTTGATAGTCGCATTAGTAACCAGGTGTGTAAACTAACACACTTCTTGCTTTGTATATGTTTGATAAACTGATTGATTGGTAAAATCGAAACAGTATGGTTGAGTGATATGATACCCTATGGGGTATGTGCACGGATTCAGGTAAGTCCGTTTCATTATGAGTACTGTTATTGATACATGATGTCATGATTTATGATGTATGTGCTATGAGATGCAACGTTAAACATGTTTGCATGATTTGAATACTATACATGAGTTGGTATGATGATGGGTGATATGAGAGGAGGGGGAAGTGATATTCGTGTCGACGGACACCTGTGGTTTGGTACCACATTGTGACTACGGTCACCAGAGGTTTGGCACCTCCAGAGGTTTGGCACCTCATAGCGTCTCGTCCCAGTGGCTTAGCACCACAGTGGGTTGGCCCCACAGTTTACATTATGGGATTGACGCCAGTGATTTGGTATCACACGATGGGTTGGCCCCATCACTTGATTCGTGACTTCGGTCACCAGTGATTTGGTATCACATTTGTGTCTTTGGGACACCAGTGGTTTGGCACCACAAGTATTGACGGATATTGTGACTTTAAGTCACCAGTGGTTTGGCACCACCAGTGGTTTGGTACCACACGGGGTAGAGAAAGGTGTTTGGAAGGCTAGGCTGGGTACATATCGTAACTTGTGCATGTTAACCCTGTTTATGATTGGTGTATGATGTTTTACTGAACTGGGAAAAAGGGCTACACACTGAGTCTTGGTAACTCACCTTTTTCCTTTAACATTTTCAGGTGATGCGTAAAGATGGACCGGGTTCGGAGAGACACAAGGTGGCCCATGCAGAAGAAGATATTTGGATTATTTTAAGCATTTTTAATATTGAGTATTTTGTTTTAGGTATGGGTTGTAATAAGGGCCTTACTATTATTTTGGTATTATTTTAATTATGGCTTGATTAAACTGAACCACTATGTGAAGAGGATTTTATCTTAGCAACCTGCTTATTGAAAATAGTATTTAATAAAGTTTAAATTCAGACAATTTTATAACACTAAGGTTTTTCATATTACTTTAAATGGACATGGTTTTCAAAAGTTAACAAACTTCCATGATTATTCTAAGTTAAAAAGATTTTCAACCGTCTTTCCGCAGTGACATAACCAGATCCGGTCAAGACTCGTGGGCCGGGTTTAGGGGTGTTACACTCCTTGTGTCTCCTTTTTAATCACAAATATTTATAAAGCTTAATACCAGGAGTCAGGGTTCCCTAATGCTAAAAAAAAAAAAAATTTCCATATGACACAGCTTGAACCCAGGACTTCATAAAAGCCCCATAACCTTCCAAAATCACTCACCTAACAAATCCAACATGCATTTGTGCCGTTCTCTTATTCTCAAAAGTTTCAAACGCTCCCATGCCCAAGGCCCAATAGGCCCAATTCTACTATGCCCAAATTTAGGGTGTTACAGGATGCCTCTACTAGCTTCTTTTTGCTTGATCCGGGCTGCAATCCATTGCTCATTCATCCCCGCGAGGCTCGTTAGCTTCTTTAAAAAGCCGGGACGTGGATGGCTCTTGAGTAATCTTTGTCAACTTGAATTTTTGGGCAACGAAGCAAAGTAGCGTACTCTTCCGTCAGACTATCACTCTTTTCTTGTGTTTTCTCGGACCATATTCGGACGGCCGTATTGTCTTCCACTTTATCAAGAAATCCATTTTCTATGATAAGTTATCTATTTAGGAACCGAATGTGAATCAACACCTTTTTTATGATGAAAATGTCATGAAATTACAATCAAAGTAAAACAAAGCAAGTCAGTAATTCATACACAGTTTAAAGTAAGCAAGGAATAATAAAGTACCTACTCGAGTAACTACTAGGGTTTTGCGCTGCTCTACCTAAGGTGGGCTCTTAAGGCTCGCTATATGGTGTTTGGTTCTAGAGTAAAGGTACCTGAATTGGCAGATTCCTCGATCCTTACCTATTATAGGCTCATATGGACCGAGTTTAGTTCAGGGGGATACATTTCCCTATGGCTATATGGAGATGAAAATCTCACGAAGACATAGGTACGGATGTATCCCGAAAGTGATCCACTATCCTATACAGAGGTGAAAACCTCACGAAGGAATAGTTTCTTACTCCCACTTAAAGGGTAAAATCAACCGATTATGCAATGCAATGTGCAGAAAGATATCAAAAAAACTCGAACCAGTAAAGTAATTATAAACCAAAATGATGAAGATCGTAAAAAAACAGATGGAATACAACGAAAGGATCGTAAATTTAAGTCAAGTTTTCCATTTTCAACAAAAAGACAAAAAGTAATCAACTCGTGGCTTGACTCTCTTATTTTGCGCCCCCAATGGAGTCGCCAAGCTGTCAAAACCATTTTTTTGAAGATGGAGTCGACTTTGATTTTGAAAAATGAAAATGAAGAACGGGAGTCGCCACCAATCCTTTTTGATGAGGTGTGATCGGGTCACCTCGTAATTCAATCATAAAAAATTAGATTTACTAAAACGATGATTTTTGGTCTATGAAGTCCAGAAAACGGGTTCAGAAGTCGGTTACACACGAGGAAGGATTAGCACCCTCGATACTCCCAAAATTGGTACCTAGTTGATTAATTGATTTCTTTAGTGTCGAAAATTGAAAATTTGAAGAAATTTTAAAATACGACCCTTTTTTATAAAATTGAAAATTTTTTGAGAACAGGGCATATTTCAGGTTAATCGAGAAAAAGAATTACGTCCCGTAAGTTAGGACACAATGTCTTAAATTCTCGATACGAGAATAAATGCCGAAAATTTTATTTTGGGAGATGTTTGATTATCTCGGTTTTAGAAAGAAATCATATTCCGTAAGTTAGAACACGATCTTTTCGTAATTTTCGATATTATTTTAAAATTTTTAAAACGTTCGTTTGTTCGAATATATCGAGAAAGTCGAAACCCGTAAGTTAGGGAACGACCTTTTGAGTTTTAAAAACACAGAGTATTGCTTATTTTAAAATAAAATTTAATGTATCGGGTAAAATGCCACACGATTTTGTAGCAAAATCTAGAATGGATTACGGTATAGCAAAATCTAGAATGGATTACGGTACTAACATGCATAAGAGAATAATAGTAACTGCGTTAATGTAAATGACAATAAGAAGGATAAAAAATAAAATAAAATGAACAAGCTAATCATAAAAGAAAAATAATAAGTAAAAGACTAAAATTT
The DNA here is from genome assembly GCA_005393395.2 of Gossypium australe. Taxonomy (NCBI): domain Eukaryota; kingdom Viridiplantae; phylum Streptophyta; class Magnoliopsida; order Malvales; family Malvaceae; genus Gossypium; species Gossypium australe. The sequence continues at coordinate 92,829,839 of CM016622.1, read as the reverse complement.
GAAACTAAAAAAAAACTAATATTAAACTAATAAATAAATGGTGTAAAACAACTTAAGAATAATAATATTAATAATAATGGTGATATTAATAATAATAATATAATAAAAATCTAAAGTTTTAAAATTATAAAAGGATATAAATAAATAAATAATAAAATGATAAAATAAAATAAATATTATGTAAGTATTAGATAAATAGATACGAAAAGGAAATACAATAATAATAGTAATAACAATATAAAGTTAAGGATACAATAATATAATAATAAGTAAATAAGTATAAAAAGAAAATATAATTATAGTAATAATAACATTAAATTAATTAATTTAATAATAGAATGATGATGATAAATTAATAAATAAAAGAAAATAATGATAGTAGTAATAATAATAATTATTTTGTAATAAAATAGCAAAAATAGCAAAAAAGAGGGCTAAATTGAAAATGAAATAAAAAATTTGGGCAAATCAGAAATAAAATCAAAAGAAAAAGACCAGATTGGATACGCGAATAACAAGGAGGGACAAAATGGGAAATAATCCCCCTCCAAAACGCGCAGCTTCAAGGTGGACTTAATTGAAAGCCGAAATAAATTATAGGGCCAAAATTAAAGACTAAAGAAACTTAGTTGCAAGAGAATAAAAAGGCGGAAAGACTAAACTGGCAATAAGACCAGTTTTAAAAAAACACGCGGATCCTCCCCTTGGAGCGGGTCGGGTTTAGGTCGGCCAAGGCAAAACGACGTCCTATATAAGTTTAAAAAAATCCAAAAAAATCATTTTTTAAGCTGCTTAAAAAAAATCAAAACCCTTTTTCTTTTTCTCTACAGCCCTCCTTTTGGCCGGCAAGACTCCGAAAGTCCACCGCCGCGCACCACCGTGGGCTCTGCTGCCATCGACCGTCGTGCACGGCTGCTGGAGCCCAAATAATGCCCATTTTTTAGACAAAATGCAAGAAAAGGTAACCTTCTCCCTTTTTATACTCGTTTAATACATTTATATATGTATATATACGATTTTTTTAAGAAGAAAATGAAGAAACTTTGTAAATTATCAGTTCGAAAACAGGAAAATAAGGCAAATAACCAAAGACCTTGTGCGTTTCTAACTTGTTTTTTTCTCTTCGATCTACTTGCTGTTTTTTTTATATTGTTTGTATATTTGAATCCTTTTTTTTCATATTCAAGAATGTCTAGAGAGATTACAATGTATATTTTGTTGGCTTTTTATAGCCATTTACAACTTGCTTTAAAATGATTATTCTGCTCTTTTCTTGCAGGTAAATGGGCGGTGCCATGACAGTGGCAGTGGCAACAGGCGGTGCAAAGGCTGCTGGTCAGAAGGCCCTAGGTGCGGCGAACCTAAGTTTGAAAATTTTGATTTTTTTTGTTAGGGGTTTTAGGTCTAGTTGGGCTAGGGTTTGTTTGTAATTTGAGCTATTTGGGATTTGGATGTGGGTTTGTGGTTTAATTTTTTTGGGTTTGGCTGTTAAGTTTGGGGTCTTATTGGGCCCCGGGCTAAATTGGGCTTGTACAGTACTATTTGTTATTTTGTCATTATAATAAAATTAATTTTACTCGTGATTTTTTATTTTATTTGGAAGGATTTTTCACATTAATTTTGTGGGTTCAATTTCTCAATTTCTTCCGCTAGCTTTACTTATTCATTTGCTTAATCGGTCAATTCCCAACATTCAAAGATATCATAAGAAGAACAAAAGGAGATGTGGATAATTAGGGTTACCATTCTTTCGATTGATGGTACCCTTGGATTTTGTATCCCTGTTTGGAGGTCTCTTTAATTAATGAATTCATCGACTTAGCAAAAAAAAAAAATCATATCCAGAACATGTATAATAAATACCTTCAAGAGATAAAATAAAATTGAGTGAAACAAGTATGAGTTCTTGGGCAACCACAAGACTCTACCAGTGTGAAAAATAGAGAAGCTAAAGGCTATCAATCAAGAGAAATTGTTTCAGGAGTGTTGGAAACTAGAAAGACGAATTTAACGGAAAAGTTACGCTATCGGTTGTAACTGTCCTAGACAATGAACAACATTGGTCTCCCATGAATGGATTGTGTCATCTATTTCAGATTCTTCATCACCATGGTCTTCAATAACATTTCCACCTGATGCTTTAATCAACTCCAGCTCCATTGCTACTTGTTTCATGGTGGGTCTTTTCTTTCCATTAAGATTCAAGCATCTTTTTGCTAGAAGAGCCACAACCATAATCTCCTGTTCTGGGCCATCCCTTACTACCACTGGATCGAGAATGTTAAATAAGGAATTCTCCTGCATTGAATGCAAAAAATAAGATACCAAGCTTCTCACTGGCTCTGATTGGTTTGAGGAGATGGGTTTTTGTCCTGTTAAAAGCTCAATAAGAACAGCTCCAAAGCTATAAACATCACTCTTCTCTGTAAATTGATTTGTTCGAAAATATTCGGGATCCATGTATCCAAAAGTTCCTTGCACCCGAATGGTTAGATGTGTTTGTTCAAGTGCAACTGATCTAGAAGTTCCAAAATCTGATACTTTTGCCCTATATTTATCATCCAAAAGTATGTTACTGGATTTGATGTCTCGATGATAAATAGGAACAGAAGCAGCTGAATGCAAATAGAACAAGGCATTGGCAATTTCAATCGCTCGTAAACGCATTTCCCATGTCAATGGTAATTACCATTTGGGATGAACTCATACACCAATAGAGGAACTTCAGCCTCTAAACAACACCCTAAAAGCTTAACCACATTCCTGTGATTAATTTGAGATAAAATTATCACCTGGTTAATGAACTTTTGAACCTTCTTTTCATCAAATTTCTTTCCTTCCACCATTTTGGATTTCTTAATAGCCACAATGCTACCATCTATTAGCATTCCTTTATAAACAGTCCCTTGACCTCCTTGACCAAGGATTCGGTTCTCATTATAATGATCGGTCGCCTTTTCCATCTCTTTCGAAGCAAACAACTTAATTTTTTCAACATTACCTTCATTGCTAGACAAATGTTGTTGCAGTAACAAACCTCCATTCCATTTGAAATATTTCTGCTTCAGCATGATTTTTTGTTTTCTTTTGAGGACTTTGTACATACTCCATGCTGCGAGTGGTAGAAATAGTGTCCAAATACTAGTGCTGCAACCTATATAAATATAAGCAACATAGTTAAAAGGTAAATTCGAAAACTCAAATATATTCTAAAAAACCATGAGAATGTTTCAATAAAGTTTTTATTCATATTTGATAGCCATTCATTTTAAATGAACAATGAGAGAAAGGTATTACACCATCTATTGTTCTGATATTGAACTTTTACAAATTTAATGATAAATAATTGTTATTGTATCACGCATTCAAAAGTAAATAAATCACTGCTTGAATTGACATAATCCAATAATCATAATGATTTTACTTTAAAATCAAAAAGTGTAAAATCAACACGTACCTACAATAATGCTTGTCAAGCTAAGAGTGTTTTGATTCTATATGTCGAAACCATTTTTTTTATTTGGAAAACTGGGTCGACTTAAAAATGAGATATGGAGTCGCCACCAACATTTTTTGTTTAGGTGTTGCAAAAAAAAATTTTGGTCTACGAAATAAAAAAACAGGTTCGGGAGTTGGTTACATACAAGGAAAGATTAGCACCCTCGTACGCCCAAAACTGGTACCAAATTGATTAACTAATGTCCTTATGTTGAAAATTAGAAAAAAAAATTACAATGCAATTCCTTTTGAAAAATGTTTCATTAATTTAAATTGGAATTTAATATTTTCTCGTTCCGAAGGAATAAATCACCATATCCAACATGTTAGGATATGACATCTTAAACCTCGAAACTAAGATCATCTCACAATTTTCAAATCATGCAATTAAAAGGGTATTTAATTATTTGGTCAAATGAAGAACAGAAACCTAGCACGTTAGGGCACAATTCCTTTTATTTCCAAACATCAAATATTGTCTTGTTTTAAAAACTTTTAAATAAGCAATTTTAAAATCGACTCAAAATGCTTTTATTGAATCACTATTCGATAATGAGAAACAAAAATATGATATCGAGCATGGAATAATAATATGAACATACAATTCAAAATATACAAAAACAATAATCTCACAATTCCTATTTTGAAAATACCAACTTTATTAATCAAGAAACAACGAAAGCTAAAAATATGGCTTATTAAAAAAATAAATTAAAATAAAATATGGCAATAATAATATAAAAGACGGGAAACTTGGAGTCAATATGATATAAAAGCAATTTAAGAACTATTAAATAAATGAAAATTTACAAATAAACAACACATGATAGAGTTTGAAATAGTTTATCTATATAAAGAAATTAAAAAACACAATAATATACAAATGATTATTAAAATTGATATCATGAAAGAAGAAGTTTGAAGGAAATAACGTACAAAATATTTTTAAAACGAAACATCTATTTAAAGTTGATAATATTCAATAAAAAATAATAATTTACTATAAACAATATAATAAAGGGATAATAATATATGAAGGGCTTTTAAATAAACAAAAATATAATAAAAATATTTTTTTAAAGAAATAAATTATACATAATAGATTTAAAAGAATATATATATATATATATATATATAATAATATGAAATAAATAGTATATACATAGAATAGAATAATAACAAAAATAGAAGCTAATAGTAAATTAATGAATGAATAAACTATATACAATAGTTTGAAAATAGTAAAATAATAATAACAGAAAATACAATGAAAAAAATGAATTATAATGAAAATATGTTAATAACCAATAATAATAGTAAAAATAATAATATTAATAATAACAATAATAATACTAATAAATATAATAATAATTATGATGGTAACAATAATAAATATAATTATAGTAATAAATAATAAAAATAATAAATAGGAATAATATTACTAATAATAATAAAAATGATAGTAGTAGTAGTAGTAATAATAATAATAATAATAATAATAATAATAATAATAATAAGAGAAATAATAATAATAAATACAACAACAACAATAATAATAATAATAATTATTATTATTGAAAACAATAACAGTAATAAAATAATGACAATAACATTAAAATTAATTAATTTAATAACAAAAATAATAACAAAGGGTTAATTAACTTAAAACAATAATCTGAGGGCAAATCCGCAAATAAATAAAAAAGAAAAATGACCATATTGAACGCGCGGATAACAGAGAAGGACCAAAAGAGAAATTAATCCCTGCCTTCTAAACGACGTCGTTCGAATAAAGGCCCAATTGAAATTGCAATAAAATATGGGGCTAAATTAAAAAACAAAAATAACTAGCTTGCAGAATAATAAAAATGCGGAAGGGCTAAAGGTGAAATTAGCCCTTCCGTTAAAAACACGAGGATCCTAGGCCTGGAGCGGGTCGGATTCGGGTCAAGCTCCCTAAAACGACGTCGTTTTGGGCGTTCGGGAGCTGATCAAAACGGTGTCGTTTAATCAGGCTATAAAAGCCAAAGTTTTGCGAAAATAAAAACATTCCATCACTGCAAAATAAAAAAAAAAGAAAGGGATCCCCCTTTTTCTCTCTGGATTTTCCAGATCTCAGCCCGACGAGCCTCCGTCGCTGCTCCACCGCAGATCCGTCGTATTCAGCGGTCAAACACCCATGTAAGTATTTTTTCTCCTTTTTTATATTATATATAATATATATATATATATATATATATATATATTATATTAGATGTGAATACGTAGTTCTTTAAAAAAGATTATGTGTATGTATATGTATTCGAAAAGATAAAAACGAAGAAAAAATAAAAACAAAATAAACCTTTGCTGCCTGATTTCGTATATTCTGTGTTTTCTTAAAAAAAAATCCATCCCCTTACAATCATTTCCCTCTCGGTTTTTATAGCAGATATTAGGGATAAAATGAAAAAAGAAAATACAAAAAATCCCTCCATTTCTGTTATCCTCGCTAGGCATTTCTGTTGTTTTTGTTTCTTTGTGCAGGTAAAACCACCATGGAGGCGCGTGTGAGGGGTGACGTGGAGCGGTTGCTGCGCGTATGGGGTGATTGCTGCAGCGCTGGAAAGTTCTAGGGTTCTGAAACCCTAATCAGACTTTGGGTCCTCCAGGCCTATCCAGCATCGGCCCTAGGGAATTAGGGTTTTATTTTTGGGCCTCGAGTTTAAGTTTAGCATTTATATTGGTTTTTATTCTGGAATGGTTTATTAGTGTTTTATTTTTTTAATTTGGTTAATATAGTTAATGGGCCCGGCATAAATTAGTTCTTACACTGTATATTGCGCTCACAACGAAATTTTGTACTATTGTATTCATAATGAGGAGGGCAAGACTCAGGCGAGCAATAGTTGCTAAGGCGTATTCAAACAAAGCATGCGGCAGTACTGATAATCCCCACAGTTTGCATCTGTCATTTATGAATTGAATAAAAAAAACTATAATCATATTATTCAAACTTAAATAGAAATAGGTTATCTTTAAAATTTAAAATTTAAATTTAAAGATTAGAAAGAGACTTGAATAGAAGTAGGTTATCTTTAAATTTTGTTATCTTTTTTATTTTTAAAGAATTTCAATCATTGAATTTGTAGGATTTATTCGCCACTTCAAACTAATAGCTATATACATTTAGAGCTCTATGGATGTTTAAGAGTTCTTTACCAAGAAAATATCCATAATTATCTTCAAAAAGTATATATATATATATATTAGAGAAATTCACTTATATAGGTGTAAAACTAATACATTAGTGTAAAAAGTTAAAATTGTTTTACACTCTTTTGTATCTCTTTGTACTGTTAATATTTTGATAATCTAACCGTTGAATTTAATATTTTATTCATATAGATCACTCATGTCAAATTTGATGTAAATTAAAAATTTAACAATTGGATTGCTAAAATATTAATTGCATAGAGAGATACAAAATGGTGTAAAACAAGTTTAGTTTTATATTGATGTAAGTGGGTTATTACTCTCCATTTTTTTACACACTATATATATATATATATATATATATATATATATAGATTTAATCAAATCATAATTTCAAACAATTATCAGATTTCAAACGTTTAGATTCAAACTCCATCCTCAGATCCTGGGGACAATCTAGTATCAAAGCCAAGGAGAAGCATGTATTTCTAAGTTTTGAAAATATTCAATTTGTTTTCAATATTTTCGAGTTCTGGTTTAACTGTCTTCATTAACGTATTATTATTTTGTTGAGTATTGATATACTGTCCAGTTAGCCATGGGTTAGGCGTGTCAAGGACAAAGTATCCCTATAAGCAACTTTAATAATCTGAAAATTCTGATAGTAGAACCCCCTTGTAGGAAAGAAGAAAACAAAGAATGTTTCCCTTCCTTAGAAGAACCAATTCTTCTGTAAACTTTGTTTCCAATCAATCCCAAGAGTCCGACCAAACCTCAAACAACACTGTTAATGAACAAGAAGAACATTATGAAAATATTTCCCAAAGATTCGATAATTGGACTCTTCCAAGAGTTGCAACAAACCAAGTATACAAGAAAATAACTTTTGAAAATTTAAATGCTTTTTGCAGTTACGTTATAAAAACAAAAGAAAGGAGTTTACCTATTCAAAAAGAATATGAAACAATCCAATTATTAGATAAAGTCGTCATTAATAAACTCAAAGAACAAAAATACAAATATGTCCATTACTAGTCCAGGTCGGTGTCAAACCTCTTAGTGTTGAAGCCACTAAAAATACCTCAATTTTAATTGTCTTAAGAGACCAAAGACACATCATGTTTAATGACTCATTATTAGGAACCATAGAAACAAGCCTATGTACCGGCCCAATGCATTTTAATTGTTATCGAAATTTTATGGTGTCTTTGACTGACAAAAATATTTTACAATCTTTGACCCTCCAAATACATACCCATAACTACAAAATACTTCCTGGTACGGAGGTATTAACATTAGTCTATAGACTCCATTTCAAAGCTATGTATTCTGTAGTTAATACCAAGGCTTTACTCCAAAGCCCAAAAGGAGAAACCCTCTTAATAGAAACAGATACTTCAAGATCTCATACCACAATTCCAAGAACAATAAATGACATGAAATAAACCTTCCTGATAGGTGGAAACTTGAGGGTGCTACAGACCCTGTGGCACCAACTCCCATAAGAAACACTTCATTGAGTGAAATCTCTCAACACCAAGATGGCACAGTTGAATTAATATTCAACAGGCCACGAAGAATGCCTCCAAGACATTCCTTGGAAATAGGAAGTACCAGCACAGCTTTTAGGAAGTTAAATTTAGAAGAAGAGTCAAATCCAGAAACACAAACGACAGATTTTAGGACAGCTAGAGCCTCTGACTCTTCTATCCCAACAACATTTAGAACCAATTTACAAGGAATAGATAATTCCTCAAACATAGCTCAACCTATCTATGCCAGACAAGAAGAGAGTCCCCAAAATTTACCTAATATGTCACTAACATATTCATCAATGACTAATAATGCAAGACAAGGAGAAAATTCAGAAATATTTGTTTTAGAAAAAAATTTTGAGATAAACAAAGAATGGTGTAGAAAGCACTTCTATTCCAACAAAAATAGGCAAAAAAGAGAAGATTACTTTAAAAATTATAATGATAAAAAAGAAAGCATTCTTCAAGAAAATTATGAATTTATGAATACCCATAAAATTCATATAAAATTCTTTGAATGGTCTGAAGAATATTATTCAGAGTCTGTTAATACAATAAAACATAATACTAGATGGCAAACTAATAAAGGGGAAGTTGAATCTCGACATCCCCCTTTAATGGAGGTTCAATATCTTCACAAAAATACTGGAATAAAAGCAAATCCTTTAAGAATGAAAGCTCCTGATGCAGGAGAACAAATCTCATCAAAAGATATTAAAATGATAGTAGAACAAAACAACTATACAAATATCAGTCTTCATACAATAGGAAAACAATTAGATTATATTGAGAATTTGGTGGAAAGTCAACCGATTAAGAAACAACCGATTAAGAAAGGACCAATAAAAGAGGCAACAGAAAAAAGTTCTAAAGAATCAATATTTACACCTTATGAGATTCCAAAACCTTTCCAAAAACCCCAAAATGATTTCTTAACAGAAATCCAAAATAGACTTGATGCTTTGGAAAGTTACAAGTCTGAATTAATTGCACCTGATACCCCAATGCAAGCCCAACATTCAGTAAATACATTACACCAATCCTCCCAATCTGACTCTGACTAGTCAGATGAACAACAAATTAACAAGATGGCTTGGAAAGAACCAAAAATATTATATTATCCAAAAACCACTGTAACACCCCATACCCGGCCCACGAGCCTTGACCGGATCTGGTATGTCACGGAGTAAAAACGTTTTGAAAGGATTTAGATTAACAGTGGAAATTCGAAGATTTGTTAAGGGTATAAAACGGTGTTTGCTAACACTTAGGTGGGTTGATTTGAAAAACACGATTGAGTTGAAAACATTGGATCATTTAAATTTTTAAAACCATCAAAGTTATTGTTAACCTAGAAAATTTTGTTACCCGATGGTAACATCTTTGAAACGCATTCGAGTACTTATTAAAAACGTTACTATTAACCGATTTGATTAACAGTTTATAAGTTCATTAGTAATATAATAGAAATAAAGTAAAAGTAACTACTTAAACATACGAATAATAATAAGCGGCCATATTACAACCCAATCAAAGTTTAGTAAATAGTAAACTTAAAACGGGGCGAAATAAAATTTCAAGTCCACGGAACAAGCATGGCCACCTCGAGTCCTCTCCGGCTCCATCTCCGCGATCTACTCACCTGCAAAATGATATGGGAAGGGGTGAGTCACCAAGACTCAATGTGTATAAATCCCCAACCCGAAAATGCACCTCATACACAAGATATTAGTAAGACATGCAATTATGCAACCCAAACTAGCCATCCATACTCCTTTTTCTACCCCGTGTGGTACCAAACCACTGGTGGTGCCAAACCACTGGTGACCGAAGTCACAAATATCAAATGATGGGGCCAACCCATCGTGTGGTACCCAACCACTGATGACCATAGGTCACAATATCAACATGTGGTACCAAACCACTGGTGACCGAAGTCACAATTATCAATATGTGGTACCAAACCACTAGTGGTGCCAAATCACTGGGACTTAGTCACAGATTATATTAACGGTGTGGTCAAAACCACTGGTGGTACCAAACCACTGGTGACCGAAGTCACAAATATCAAATGATGGGGCCAACCCATCGTGTGGTGCCAAACCACTGGTGACAGTCCGTAGAGATCATCTCCCTCCTCTCATCAATCCCACCATCATCATGCTCACATAACAGGTAACATGATCCCATATATCATGTATTCATATATAGCATCGCATTTAACAGCCTATGATGGCGTACACAACATACAACATAGATCAAGTAATAGGGGACTTACCCGAAACCCAAGCTTATGCCCACAAGGCAAAGTTACTACATAAGAGGTTATATATATATATATATATATCATCATACTAACAGTTTATACTAATAAAGTGTGTAAGATTTCACACACCTGATTAAACGTAAGTCTAAGCGGATCCCGAACTACTCAATAACAAAACCCGAAGAATCGATCTACCGCACTAGATCTCTCTGTCCTATATTCGGCCAACACCAAGGTTAATCACATAGGCTATTCGGCTATACTAATAATTCCGAAGAATTATTCGCACCAAAATTTATGGCCTTAGGCCGAAAATGCTTAACCATTCTCCATACTTACTGAAATCCTGAAGTTGTCACTTGACTTGTCGAGATCCCTACCAAAACATTTGTTAGAATCGGCATGCACACTAATATCCATAATTAAGGCCCTTGGCCGAATGGCATAATGCCTTACCTCGAAGAATAGATTCCCGAGAGGCTCCTCTAGCTCCTTGGTGTCGACTACACTCAAAGAAAATTACATGTTATTAGGGCCTATACACACTCGGCCAATCCTTACCAAGGCCTTGCACATGTTTTCGGCGCACCAAAAGAAAGTAAGAAACCCAAAGTCGGAAGCTAAATAGAAATTACTTACCACTAGGCCGTTTGGAGAAACTACGAGAGAAGAGTCGGCAACCCCTAAAAAGTTCGGCTATGGCTACCAATTTAGGAGGGTTCGACTTCAATGGAAAAGGAGAGAAAATTAACCCTTGAGGTTCTAACAAAACGATGGAGAACAAAGGTAGCAAAGTTTTCGGCTATGACCCCCAATGCCAAGGGCATTCGGCTACTTCAAAAGAATTAAAGGAGGGAAAGGAGAAGCAAGCTTGGCACACAAAATAAACATGCTCCCATGCCGAAATATCACCCTAGGAAGTACCCTATTCGACCATCACTAAGTTAAGAAAAGAAAACCATTTCATGAATCTTGGCCAAGAAATAAATTGATAGGAAAAGAAGAACAACTCCACGGAATTTCGGCACCCTCTTTTCTTTCTCAAAACCGATTTTTGGAGGTCCCTCATGCATGCTTCAATTGGCCATGCTCTCTTTTGCCAAACATAAGGCCGGCCATGCTCCTTTTTTTTTTGATAATTTCAATCCCCAAAATAAACATTATTTCCCATCCATTTGAAATAGAGTGCAACATTATTAATTAATGTTCCCATCATTTGTTTCCTCCCTTCAATAAAATAAAGAAATTTAACCCATACTTCCAATAAATAAAACAAAAGAGATTCAGCCCATGCTTCCAATAAAAAAATAATAACAACCCCTCATGCATTGCTTCATGCGTCCAAGTGCCCATGCAGCCACCAATTCACGCTTGCCAAAGAGAAAAAATAAAATAACACTCCAGGTTGCTACTAGGTCTCGAACCCGCGACCTGGAAAAGGCTCTCCAATGCAGCGCCCTTAGCCACCCGGCCAATGCGACTTTTATGGCATAATCTTATCGAAATTTCCTTTTAAGCGTTCTTTCCCTTGGCTCCCTTCATGCATTAACGCCAAGGCAAAAATAAAACATGCTTGCGCTTCCAACAGGACTCGAACGCAAGTCCTCGCTGCCGAAATCACCAAACACGACCCGTGCCAGTTTACTACCTTGACTTTCTTGCCCATCTATGCTCACAAAATCCTTTTAAAGCCTTCTTAGTTAGCCCCTTCCTTTTAGGCGCCAAAACCCAAAATAATAAAACACTCCCATGCGTCCCTCGTAACTCGTACCTGAGTCCACTCGCCCCCAGGCCCTTAAATGGCGCTCTCAAGCCACTTTGCCAGGCCGACTTTCATGCCTTTAAACCGCTCCAATAATTAATAAGGCCTTCCTAACCCAACACCCTTCCTGACGCAAAAATTAAAACTCCCAGGCGCTATCTTGGCAGCTCGAACCCCTTACCTCCTGAAGCACCCTTACACCTTAGCGCCTCAAGCCACTCTGCCACTCAATTTCTTATGTCAAACTCTTCCAAAACTTCCTCTTAAGCCTTATCTCACCTAACTCCCTCCCCTTAGGCCGTAAAAGAAAATTTTTAGCCCTAAGTCAGAAATAACCCGAGTTTATGACTAGACCCTAGAATATATCAAACAAGCAATACATATGCATTTCTTCAGGCAAACACCTAAAACTAAAATAAATCGCAACAACCCTAAATTCGGGATGTAACACTTCTCTTCAATTTCATCCCATGCAATTCATGTATGAAATGCATAGCAAATCATAATAATTCATTCAGATATTTATTACAAAAATTATGGCCCATTATAACAATATATCAGATTGGCCCGTTTAGCAAAACATCAGATTTGGCCCATTTAGCAAAATATCAAATTGGCCCGTTTAGCAAAATATCAGATTGGCTTGTTTAGCAAAATATCAGATTGGCCCATTTATCAAAATATCAGATTGGCCCATTTCAAGATATCAGATTGGGCCATTTAGCAAAAAATCAGATTGGCCCGTTTATCAAAATATCAGATTGGCCCATTTAGCAAAATATCAGATTGGCCCATTTCAAAATATCAGATTGGGCCATTTAGCAAAAAATCAGATTGGCCCATTTCAAAATATCAGATTGGGCCATTTAGCAAAAAATCAGATTGGCCCGTTTATCAAAATATCAGATTGGCCCATTTAGCAAAATATCAGATTGGCCCATTTCAAAATATCAGATTGGCCCATTTAGCAAAATATCAGATTGGCCCGTTTATCAAAATATCAGATTGGCCCGTTTAGCAAAATATCAGATTGGCCCATTTAGTAAAATATCAGATTGGCCCGTTTATCAAAATATCAGATTGGCCCGTTTAGCAAAATATCAGATTGGCCCATTTATCAAAATATCAGATTGGCCCCTTTCAAAATATCAGATTGGCCCATTTATCAAATTGGGCATAAAGCCATATATCAAACTGGTGAGTGAAAATCAAATCGATGAGTCCACAGTCATCTTGGGTGACTCGTGTGACCCTAAAAATCAAATTGGTGAGTGAAAATCAAATCGGTAAGTCCACAGTCATCTTGGGTGACTCGTGCGACCCTAAAAATCAAATCGGTGAGTGAAATCAAATCGGTGAGTCCACAGTCATCTTGGGTGACTCGTGCGACCCTAAAAATCAAATCGGTGAGTGAAATCAAATCGATGAGTCCACAGTCATCTTAGGTGACTCGTGCGACCCTAAAAATCAAATCGGTGAGTCCACGGTCATCTTGGGTGACTTGTGCGACCCTAAAAATCAAATCGGTGAGTGAAATCAAATTGGTGAGTCCACAGTCATCTCAGGTGACTCGTGCGACCCTAACAAATCAATCACTTCCTCCAATTACATATCCCAACCCATGCAGTATGTCATGTATGCAAAGCACATTTCATAATGATGTATGAAACAGATTACCGTCATAACCAAATAAACAGAATACACACACAATCATGCTAATCAACCTATAGGGGTATAACGAAAATTTTACCCACTAAGGGTAATTCAATAATTTCGCAACCTAAGGGTATTTCGGTAACTTACCCTCTAAGGGCATTTTGGTAATTTTGCAACCCTGGGGTATTTCGGTAATTTACCCTCCAAGGGTATTTTGGTAATTTCGCAATCTAAGGGTATTTCGGTAACTTACCCTCTAGGGGCATTTCGGTAATTTTGTAACCCAGGGGTATTTCAGTAATTTACCCTCCAAAGGTATTTTGGTAATTTCGCAACCCAGGGGTATTTCGATAACTTACCCTCTAAGGGCATTTCGATAATTTTGCAACCAAGGGGTATTTCAGTAATTTACCCTCCAAAGGTATTTTGGTAATTTCGCAACCCAGGGGTATTTCGATAACTTACCCTCTAAGGGCATTTCGATAATTTACCCACCAAGGGTAATTCGGTAATTTACCCACCAAGGGTAATTCAGTAATTTACCCTCCAAGGGTAATTCAGTAGTTTTAACCACCAAGGGTAATTCGGTAATTTACCCACCAAGGGTAATTCGGTAATTTACCCTCCAAGGGTAATTCAGTAGTTTTAACCACCAAGGGTAATTCGGTAATTTACCCTCTAAGGGTAATTCAGTAATTTACCCTCCAAGGGTAATTCAGTAGTTTTAACCACCAAGGGTAATTCGGTAATTTACCCTCTAAGGGTAATTCGGTAATTTTATATTTAACGGTGTTTCCGAAGATTCACTATCGCCTCGAATGATACAGAACTCTATTTGGGTCTCTACGGAACTATTGGGTAAAAATCCATTTTAGGCCCAAACGGGGTAATTTCGCAACTAAAACTTAACTAGGGCATACAAATTTAAACTGTCCATTTGCGTCATACTGACTAATTTGGCTATAACTCGAGTTAGAAAACTCAAAATCTAGATCCGTAAAATTTCCTTGAAACTAGACTCATATATCTTCTTACTGTAATTTTTCCAGAATTTTTAGCCTAGCCATTTAGTACAGTTTATTCCTTAAAGTTTTCCTTGTTTCACTGTCCAATGATTCTGACCTCTCTTAACTTAATTTCAATTATCTCACTGTACAGTTTTCATATACTGCTCCAACTTGTTTTTCTTGAAAATAGACTCACTAAGGAATCCATACATATAAATTATAACCCATAATTCATTTTGTACAATTTTATATGATTTTTCCAAAACAAATCAGTGAACCCCGAAGTTAATCAGAACCAGTCTCACTAAAATCAAGATATCTCAGACTACAAAATTATTTTTCCTTCTCCGTTTCTTCCATATTAAAATAGACACAGTAAGATTTAATTTGGTATCTTATTCACTTTCTAATTCCTTTTCTCCTATTTTTAGTGATTTTTCAAAAACATGTCACTGCTTCTAACCGAAACTGTTTTATTACGAATTACGATTACCACTACGATCATACGCACACCCGAGTGATTACGGATGCCGGTTTTTAGTTTTCTTTGGTATTTCCACCGATTAACAGCATATTTCATACAAACTTTCAGAGAAGTGTGATATTACACACCATTTCAATCATATATATGAAAGGTACGGGATTACACACCTTAATAACGAGTTGTGCTTTCCACCGATTTCAACACCACTTATGTGATCTCCCTCGATCCTACCCCTTTGGCTACTGAAATCCCGTCCCCACTTACTTGACAAGTCGATGATAACGATTTGGTTAATACAATCACTTGTGCTCCTTCACCTTGTTGAAAGTCCGATTCGATCAAGATGAGGTTTTCCCACACGATAGGGAACGAAATGATGAAGAATTAGGATGATAATGGTTAAAAGAAAAGAATGGAAGGTTGGATGGATGCTAGGTGATTCAGCTATCAATGAAAGATGAACAAAAGATGAATGTTCATCCAATATACCTAATTTTAAAGAATTTAATTCTTCTCTCATGCCATCCCCCTCATACCCCTTATCACAAAATATATGTTTACCCCACCATGACAAGAAATATGCATATTCATGAGGAAATTTAATTAGTGGTGAGTCAACATTACCACTAATTATATCAAAAGGTAACTTTTTATTAGTCATCTTTTCACCTTAATAGCCACTCCCTCTATGCACATTCTTTTGAAGGATTTTTACAAATTAAAAATCAACCCATGCTTATCTCAAATTTTGTTTGTTTATGAAATTTTCATGCTTTTGCCATGGCTCCCTCCATACCATATTTCTTTTTGACTCTTTCCAAAATAATAAATATAAAAAAATAAAATCTCCCCTACCATAATTACAACCATGGAAGGAAGTACAAAAATAATAGTCAAAATTTGCACACAATGGGATTTGAACCTCTTCCCTCAAAGTACTTCACTTGATACCATAACCTCCTTGCCATATGCTCAATTTATGCTAGCAATTTACTCTTTTATTTCCTTAAGCCTTGATGCCACTTACTATCTCTCCTTAATAGGCTTAAACACAAAATTTTACTAAGGCCTAACTTGAACTCGAAACTTTATAGAATCCCGTAACTTTCTAAAATCATCTTCTTAATAAGTCCAACTTGAAATGATGTCATTCTCTTGTTCTCAAAAATTTTAAACACTCCTATGCCCAAGGTCCAATGGGCCCAATCCTACTAGGCCCAATTTCGGGATGTTACACCTCGAGTCCTCTCCGGCTCCAACTCCGCGATCTACTCACCTGCAAAATGATATGGGAAGGGGTGAGTCACCAAGACTCAGAGTGTATAAATCCCCAACCCGAAAATGCACCTCATACACAAGATATTAGTAAGACATGCAATTATGCAACCCAAACTAGCCATCCATACTCCTTTTTCTACCCCGTGTGGTACCAAACCACTGGTGGTGTCAAACCACTGGTGACCGAAGTCACAAATATCAAATGATGGGGCCAACCCATCGTGTGGTACCCAACCACTGATGACCATAGGTCACAATATCAACATGTGGTACCAAACCACTGGTGGTGCCAAACCACTGGTGATCGAAGTCACAATTATCAATATGTAGTACCAAACCACTGGTGGTGCCAAACCACTGGGACTTAGTCACAGATTATATTAACGGTGTGGTCAAAACCACTGGTGGTGCCAAACCACTGGTGACCGAAGTCACAAATATCAAATGATGGGGCCAACCCATCGTGTGGTGCCAAACCACTAGTGACAGTCCGTAGAGATCATCTCCCTCCTCTCATCAATCCCACCATCATCATGCTCACATAACAAGTAACATGATCCCATATATCATGTATTCATATATAGCATCGCATTTAACAGCCTATGATGGCGTACACAACATACAACATAGATCAAGTAATAGGGGACTTACCCGAAACCCAAGCTGATGCCCACAAGGCAAAGTTACTACATGAGAGGTTATATATATATATATATATATATCATCATAGTAACAGTTTATACTAATAAAGTGTGTAAGATTTCACACACCTGATTAAACGTAAGTCTAAGCGGATCCCGAACTACTCAATAACGAAACCCGAAGAATCGATCTACCGCACTAGATCTCTCTGTCCTATATTCGGCCAACACCAAGGTTAATCACATAGGCTATTCGGCTATACTAATAATTCCGAAGAATTAATCGCACCAAAATTTATGGCCTTAGGCCGAAAATGCTTAACCATTCTCCATCATTCTCCATACTTACTGAAATCCCGTAGTTGTCACTTGACTTGTCGAGATATCTACCAAAACATTTGTTAGAATCAGCATGCACACTAATATCCATAATTAAGGCCCTTGGCCGAATGGCATAATGCCTTACCTCGAAGAATAGATTCCCGAGAGGCTCCTCTAGCTCCTTGGTGTCGACTACACTCAAAGAAAATTACATATTATTAGGGCCTATACACACTCGGCCAATCCTTACCAAGGCCTTGCACATGTTTTCGGCGCACCAAAAGAAAGTAAGAAACCCAAAGTCGGAAGCTAAATAGAAATTGCTTACCACTAGGCCGTTTGGAGAAACTACGAGAGAAGAGTCGGCAACCCCTAAAAAGTTCTGTAATGGCCTAAATTCAAGATTATCGGAACAATGGTTTCGTAACCATAAATCCGATTTAAAGAGAAATTTATTTTAATATTTTTTTTTGCATGAATATTTATATGATAGGAAATACTTTTATAAATATTTATAAAATGTTAGTAATGTGGTATTAAAATTTCGTTAGAAAATTTTAACGTTTGGGTAGGTAATTAAATAAAAAGGACTAAATTGAAATGAAAGTAAAAGTTTAATTATAGATTAAAAGAAATTATGAAGGATCAAAATGGTAATTATACCATTTTGTATAGTGAGGCGGTATAACATAGAAAAATCTGAGATTTTTAAGGATTATTATTATTATATATTATATTATATTATTATATATATATAAACAAACAAAAGGAAAGAAGAGAACAGAATAGGTAAAAGAAACAGAGAGCATACGAAACAGGGGAGAAGGAAAGAAAAGAAAAAGGAAAAACTAGGGATTTAAAGCTTGAAGTTTAAATTGGTAAGTCAATCAAGTCCTATTCTCTTAATTTTGATGTTTTAGAAGCTTTAAAGCAAGATTTTGATGAAACTAAGTTGATATTTTGAGAGTTTTTAGGTTTTCAAGTGTAGTTGATGTTGAAGAAAAAGATGAATCAGGGATTAAATTGAATGAAATTTAAGTTAGAATTAGTAGAAGGATTAAATTATAAAGTAAGTTATAAGTTTTGTGTTATAGGGATTAATTTGGAAGAAATTATGAATTAGGGTTTTATTATGAAAATTTATATAATCAAGTTGAATATGGAAGGAATTTAAGTAGAATCAAAGTATGAATTAGGTTAAGAAAATAAGTAAACTCAATTAGGATTAAATTGTAAAATGAGTTACACTGAAACAGTTTTGGACAGCAGCAGTAGTCTAACTTTGAAAATTCACCAAAAATTGTATAAATCGAATTAGAGGATGAATAAAATATGAAATTAAAGCTTATTGAGTCTATTTTCATATGAGAGAAACAAGGAAAGAAAATAAGTTCTGTATTTTGAGATATTTAGATTTTTATAAGACTGGTTTAGAATAAATTCGGGTTCCCCTGTTTTGACTTTAGAAAATCATCAAAAATTGAAGAAAAATAATTAGGGGCTTAAATTTATATGTTTAGAATCCTGAATGAGTCTATTTTCTATAGAAATAAACGGGAACACCATATAATTTCTTTATGAAGAGATAATTAATTTTTAGTGAAGAAGAGTCAGAACTGCCAGACAGCAGAACAGGGGTGACTTTGATGAATAAACTGTACTAATTGGCTAGGCCAAAAATTCTGGAAATTTTATGGTATGAAGACATGTGAATCTAGTTTCAGAGAAAATTAACGGTTCCTCATTTGGAGCTCTGTAGCTCGAGAAATAAATAATTTAGTGACTGTGACTCAAGTAGACAGCTTTGAATAAACTAAAAATAATAATAGAATTATAGAAAATGCTACATGTGAACATGAAATGTATTGAATTGATGATTGAATTTATTTATTTAGATCCGGAAAACTCAAATACGAAGCTAGATCGAGGAAAGGAAAATTTTTGGATTAGTAGATTTTGTAAACGAACTGATAACGAGGTAAGTTCATGTAACTTGAATTATATTCTTAAATGTTGAAATGTATGTTATTGTTGTGAATATAATTTGAATGTTCATGGTATGAAAATATTATGCAATATTGATATTTTTGATAAAAAGGAAAGAAATCCCGGTTGAATGAAAGGAAAATTCGATGGATCTCTGAAAAAGGAATTGACGGTAAAAAGGATCTAGCCCGGACGGGTGATCCTATCCTGATATAGCCCTCCCGAAGAATATGTGGAAAATGGATTTAGCCCGGACGGGTAATCCGAATTAGGGTCTGAATTTAGCCTGGACTGGTAATTCAGATCCAAGCTCATTAGAGTAATTGTCGTTGCAGGGGATTTAGCCTGGACTGGTAATCCCGACAATACTCTGTGAGTTTATATTACAGGGGATTTAGCCTGGACTGGTAATCCCGCTGTAAAGATGAGGTTCGCGGGAGTGTGCTCTCCAAAATGGAAATGTGCGCACATGAATATGAATTGACGGACCCGAATTTGTACACTAAAGTGTACCTCTGAAAATCCATCGAAATTCCGAGTAATTCAATGGGATAAATATAAAAAAAATATATATATATATATATGGAAATCATGGTATTGATGAGCTCATCAATGATAGTATATATATTATTGATATATGAAAATTATTGGACTGACTTGAATGTTGAGTTTGTAAATGTTAGGGTAATAATGCATTGAATGGGTATATGAATGTTTATCGCTTGTATTGTAAATATTAGGTAAGTATAATTCTTGTTACATGGGCTTACTAAGCACAAAGTGCTTACCCTATTTCCTTTTTCCCTGTTTTGTAGTGTTAAGAGCTCGGAGGTCGGATCGGTGGGAGACTCATCACACTATCAACCCCAGTATTTCGGTATTTAAAGAAACTTTAGTTTGGAAACGAATGGCATGTATAAGCTAATAAAATAGATGTTAATATGAAATGAATGTAAGGTCAGCTATTGGTATGGCTTATGTGTTTAAGTTATCTTATAAATATGCATGAATTATCTTGAAAATATATTGAATTAGACTGGTCTCGTTTTTTTTAAAAAAAAATTGTAAACTCTGGTAATGCCTCGTACCTTATTCTGACAACGAATACAGGTAGGGGGTGTTACATTTGTTGGTATCAGAGCTACGGTTTAGCCGGTTCTAGGACCGACATAGTGAATACGGATTAGCTATACATGCCATTTAAATTATTTTTGATAGTGTGATATCTCCTGACCATTTAAATTGTGTTTTCCTTATAGTAATGTCATCTGACCGAGCTCAATCTGAGGAAGCTGGGAGTCATGCTCCGGCTTCAGTACAAAGAGAAGAAACTAGCAGTAGAAGGCCCGGTATAGAGGGTCAAGGAGAGGAGGCAAAAATAGCCTTCTTTCAAATGATGAATGAATGGTTTACCCAGTACATAAGAACTAACCCTACAGTGCAGCAGACTCAAGCTCCCCCTCCTGTTCCTCCACCAGTTCCCGAGATTCCACAGGGTACAGGTACTGAATCTGTCAGAAAAGGAAAAGCTCCGGTTGATAAAATCCGAAAATATGGGGCCGAAGAATTTCGAGCAGCAGTTGATGATGATCCCGAAAGAGCTGAATTTTGGTTAGAAAATACTACTCGGGTTTTGGAGGAATTATCTTGCACGCCAGAAGAATGTTTGAAATGTGCTGTTTCACTGCTAAAAGACACAGCTTATCATTGGTGGAATACTAAAGCTTCAGTTGTTCCGAAAGAAGAAATTACATGGGAATTCTTCCAGACCGAGTTCAAAAAGAGATATATCAGTCAGAGATTCCTTGATCAGAAAAGAAAAGAATTTCTTGAGCTGAAACAGGGCAATAGATCAGTATCCGAGTATGAAAGAGAATTTGTTCGGTTGAGTAAATATGCTCGAGAATGGGTACAGTCGGAGGCTGAAATGTGCAAACGATTCGAAGAAGGGTTGAATGAAGAAATTAAGCTCCTTGTTGGAATTCTTGAAATTCGAGAGTTTGCTACACTAGCAGAACGAGCTTATAAAGCAGAAGAATGGAGCAAAGAAAAGAAGCAGGCTGAGAGAGAAGCTCGAATTTTTAGTAAAAGACCAATGGAAAAATCTCAGTTTTCTGCTCCAAAGAAATTGAAGAAGTACCAGGATCGTTCTACCTCAACCACTGGGTATTCAGATAGAGTGCGAGCTTCACAGCGCACTAATTCAAGACCTTCCACTCCATCAGTGACCAGTGTTGGCAGTGTTGGTACCCCTAAGCCGAGATGCTAGTATTGTAATAAAGCTCATTTTGGTGAATGTCGATTTAAGAGCGGAGCTTGTTACCGATGTGGTTCTTTTGACCATTTCCTCAGAGATTGTCCAGAAAGAAATAAAAAAGAAGATGAATATATATCGAAGCCAAGTAATCCATCTTTGAGGGGTAGACCATCTCGACTATCCTGTAATGTCAGTGGTAGCCGAGGAGCTACAAAAGATACTGCAAGTAGGCCTGAGACACGAGCGCCTCCTAGAACATATGTCATGCGTACCAGAGAAGATGCCTCAGCACCCGATGTTATTACTGGTACATTTTCTTTACTTGAAACTGATATTACTGCATTAATTGATCCCGGTTCTACGCATTCATATATATGTGTAAAACTTGCATGCGTTAAAGATTTATCTGTTGAACCTACTGAATTTGCGGTTAAAGTCTCGAACCCCTTTGGCCAATCTATTTTGGTGGATAAAATTTGTAAAAATTGTCCACTGATGGTAAGAGGTTATTGTTTCCTGGCTGATTTGATGTTACTGCCATTTGATGAGTTTGATGTGATATTGGGCATGGATTGGTTAACTCAGCATGATGCAGTAGTAAACTGTAAACAGAAATATATTGTGTTGAAGTGCCAGAATGGTGAATTACTTCGGGTTAAATCCGATCAGACAGAGGGATTATCTGATGTGATTTCAGTTATTACTGCTCAGAGGTATGTCAAAAAGGGGTATGATGCTTTTCTTGCTTATGTATTAGATACCAAGGTATCTGAGTCGAAGATTCAAGCAGTGCCAGTGGTATGTGAATTTTCTGATGTGTTTCCAGAAGAGTTACCAGGGTTGCCACCAGAAAGAGAAGTGGAATTTTCTATAGATTTGATTCCGGGAACTACCCCGATTTCCATAGCTCCGTACCGGATGGCTCCTACAGAATTAAAGGAATTAAAGACACAGTTACAGGAACTTGTTGATAGAGGTTTTGTCCGACCGAGTCATTCACCTTGGGGTGCTCCGGTTCTGTTTGTGAAAAAAAAAGATGGGTCTTTGAGATTGTGTATTGACTATCGACAGCTCAATAAGGTAACTATAAAGAATAAGTATCCGTTGCCTCGGATTGATGATTTATTTGATCAGCTGAAAGGTGCTACTGTATTTTCAAAGATTGATCTCCGATCGGGCTATTATCAGTTACGAGTAAAGGAGTCAGATGTGCCAAAGACAGCTTTCAGAACCAGGTACGGGCATTATGAGTTTTTGGTTATGCCGTTTGGGTTGACTAATGCACCTGCAGTATTTATGGATCTGATGAATCGAATATTCAGACCGTACTTAGACAGATTTGTGGTAGTATTCATTGACGATATTTTGGTTTATTCTCGAGATGAAAAAGAACATACAGAACATTTGAGAATTGTATTGCAAATTCTGCGAGAGAAACAGTTATATGCTAAATTCAGTAAATGTGAATTTTGGCTTCGAGAAGTGGGTTTTCTTGGACATATTGTATCCGCTGAAGGCATCAAGGTAGATCCAAGTAAAATCTCAGCTATTGTCAATTGGAGTCCACCGAAGACTGTATCTGAAGTTAGAAGTTTCTTGGGTTTAGCTGGTTATTATCGGAGATTTGTACAAGGATTCTCTATGATAGCTTCTCCGATGACTCGATTATTGCAGAAAGATGTAAAGTTCGAGTGGACTGATAAATGTCAGCAGAGTTTCAACCGATTGAAAGATCTACTAACGAAAGCACCAGTATTAGTGTAGCCTGAACCGGGTAAGGAATTTGTTATTTATAGTGATGCCTCATTAAATGGTTTAGGTTGTGTTTTGATGCAAGAAGGTAAAGTAATAGCCTATGCTTCAAGACAACTTAAACCACATGAAAGAAATTATCCGGTACATGATCTTGAGTTAGCTGCTATTGTTTTTGCATTGAAGATATGGCGGCATTACTTGTACGGTGAAAAATGTCATATTTATACTGATCATAAAAGCTTGAAATATTTGATGACACAGAAAGATTTGAATTTAAGACAGCGCAGGTGGCTTGAACTGATAAAGGACTATGATTTGATTATTGATTACCATCCGGGTAAGGCTAATATTGTGGCTGATGCTTTAAGTCGAAAATCTCTGTATGTTTTACGATCTATGAATGCTCAATTGTCTTTGGTTGATGATGGTTCAATCATAGCTGAATTGAGAGCTAAACCGACATTTTTACAGCAAATATGTGAAGCTCAGAAGAATGATGAGAAGTTACAGGTTAAACGGGCACAATGTGAGTCAGATACTGATTCTGAATTTCAAGTTGGGGTTGATGATTGTTTATTATTCAGAGGTAGGGTATGTGTACCCAAGAATTCTGAGCTCATACATAAAATTTTACACGAGGCTCACAGTGGTACTATGTCTGTACATCCGGGAAGTAATAAAATGTATAATGATTTGAAGAAGATGTACTGGTGGCCAGGTATGAAACGTGATATTTCTGAGTTTGTATCAAGATGTTTGATATGTCAACAGGTCAAAGCAGAACATCAGGTACCTTCAGGGTTACTTCAGCCAATTACTATACCGGAATGGAAATGGGAAAGAATCACTATGGATTTTGTATCGGGGTTACCATTGTCTTCGAGGAAAAAAGATGCTATTTGGGTGATTGTTGACCGACTGACAAAGTCAGCACACTTTATTCCGGTACGTATGGATTATTCTTTAGATAAACTGGCTGAATTGTACATATCTGAGATTGTCAGGCTACATGGAGTGCCTGTCTCTATTATATCAGATAGAGATCCCCGATTTACGTCTCGTTTCTGGGATAAATTGCAAGAAGCTTTGGGTACTCAGTTGTATTTCAGTACTGCATTTCATCCTCAGACAGATGGCCAATCTGAGCGTGTAATTCAAGTATTGGAAGATATGCTCCGATGTTGTATACTAGAGTTTGAAGGTAATTGGGAGAGGTATCTACCTTTGATTGAATTTGCTTATAATAACAGTTATCAGTCCAGTATTAAAATGGCTCCGTATGAAGCTTTGTATGGTAGAAAGTGTAGAACACCATTATACTGGACAGAGCTCAGTGAAAAGAAAATACACGGGGTTGATTTGATCCAGGAAACAGAAGAAAAAGTAAAGGTTATTCGGGATAGTTTAAAAGCTGCTTCCGATCGCCAAAAATCATATGCTGATCTTAAACGAAAAGAGATTGAATTTCAGGTCGGTGACAAGGTATTCCTGAAAGTGTCTCCTCGGAAGAAAATTCTCCGATTAGGTCGAAAGGGTAAATTGAGTCCAAGATTTATCGGGCCATATGAGATCATAGAAAGAATTGGACCGGTCGCTTATCGGTTGGCATTACCACCAGAACTTGATAGAATCCATAATGTTTTTCATGTGTCTATGCTACGACGATATCGGTCAGATCCTTCACATGTTATTTCTCCGACAGAAGTGGAGATTCAGCCGGATATGACTTACAGTGAAGAACCGGTCAAGATATTGGCACGGGAAACAAAGGAGCTTAGAAATAAAAAAATAAATTTGGTGAAAGTATTGTGGCAAAAGCACGGGATTGAGGAAGCGACATGGGAACCGGAGGAGGCAATGAGGAAACAATATCCAAACCTCTTTACTGGTAAGATTTTCGAGGACGAAAATCCTTAAAAAGGGGGGGAGAGTTGTAATGGCCTAAATTCAAGATTATCGGAACAATGGTTTCGTAACCATAAATCCGATTTAAAGAGAAATTTATTTTAATATTTTTTTTGCATGAATATTTATATGATAGGAAATACTTTTATAAATATTTATAAAATGTTAGTAATGTGGTATTAAAATTTCGTTAGAAAATTTTAACGTTTGGGTAGGTAATTAAATAAAAAGGACTAAATTGAAATGAAAGTAAAAGTTTAATTATAGATTAAAAGAAATTATGAAGGATCAAAATGGTAATTATACCATTTTGTATAGTGAGGCGGTATAACATAGAAAAATCTGAGATTTTTAAGGATTATTATTATTATTATTATTATTATTATATTATATATTATATTATATATATATATATATATAAACAAACAAAAGGAAAGAAGAGAACAGAATAGGTAAAAGAAACAGAGAGCATACGAAACAGGGGAGAAGGAAAGAAAAGAAAAAGGAAAAACTAGGGATTTAAAGCTTGAAGTTTAAATTGGTAAGTCAATCAAGTCCTATTCTCGTAATTTTGATGTTTTAGAAGCTTTAAAGCAAGATTTTGATGAAACTAAGTTGATATTTTGAGAGTTTTTAGGTTTTCAAGTGTAGTTGATATTGAAGAAAAAGATGAATCAGGGATTAAATTGAATGAAATTTAAGTTAGAATTAGTAGAAGGATTAAATTATAAAGTAAGTTATAAGTTTTGTGTTATAGGGATTAATTTGGAAGAAATTATGAATTAGGGTTTTATTATGAAAATTTATATAATCAAGTTGAATATGGAAGGAATTTAAGTAGAATCAAAGTATGAATTAGGTTAAGAAAATAAGTAAACTCAATTAGGATTAAATTGTAAAATGAGTTACACTGAAACAGTTTTGGACAGCAGCAGTAGTCTAACTTTGAAAATTCACCAAAAATTGTATAAATCGAATTAGAGGATGAATAAAATATTAAATTAAAGCTTATTGAGTCTATTTTCATATGAGAGAAACAAGGAAAGAAAATAAGTTCTGTATTTTGAGATATTTAGATTTTTGTAAGACTGGTTTAGAATAAATTCGGGTTCCCCTGTTTTGACTTTAGAAAATCATCAAAAATTGAAGAAAAATAATTAGGGGCTTAAATTTATATGTTTAGAATCCTGAATGAGTCTATTTTCTATAGAAATAAACGGAAACACCATATAATTTCTGTATGAAGAGATAATTAATTTTTAGTGAAGAAGAGTCAGAACTGCCAGACAGCAGAACAGGGGTGACTTTGATGAATAAACTGTACTAATTGGCTAGGCCAAAAATTCTGGAAATTTTATGGTATGAAGACATGTGAATCTAGTTTCAGAGAAAATTAACGGTTCCTCATTTGGAGCTCTGTAGCTCGAGAAATAAATAATTTAGTGACTGTGACTCAAGTAGACAGCTTTGAATAAACTAAAAATAATAATAGAATTATAGAAAATGCTACATGTGAACATGAAATGTATTGAATTGATGATTGAATTTATTTATTTAGATCCGGAAAACTCAAATACGAAGCTAGATCGAGGAAAGGAAAAATTTTTGGATTAGTAGATTTTGTAAACGAACTGATAACGAGGTAAGTTCATGTAACTTGAATTATATTCTTAAATGTTGAAATGTATGTTATTGTTGTGAATATAATTTGAATGTTCATGGTATGAAAATATTATGCAATATTGATATTTTTGATAAAAAGGAAAGAAATCCCGGTTGAATGAAAGGAAAATTCGATGGATCTCTGAAAAAGGAATTGACGGTAAAAAGGATCTAGCCCGGACGGGTGATCCTATCCTGATATAGCCCTCCCGAAGAATATGTGGAAAATGGATTTAGCCCGGACGGGTAATCCGAATTAGGGTCTGAATTTAGCCTGGACTGGTAATTCAGATCCAAGCTCATTAGAGTAATTGTCGTTGCAGGGGATTTAGCCTGGACTGGTAATCCCGACAATACTCTGTGAGTTTATATTACAGGGGATTTAGCCTGGACTGGTAATCCCGCTGTAAAGATGAGGTTCGCGGGAGTGTGCTCTCCAAAATGGAAATGTGCGCACATGAATATGAATTGACGGACCCGAATTTGTACACTAAAGTGTACCTCTGAAAATCCATCGAAATTCCGAGTAATTCAATGGGATAAATATAAAAAATATATATATATATATATGGAAATCATGGTATTGATGAGCTCATCAATGATAGTATATATATTATTGATATATGAAAATTATTGGACTGACTTGAATGTTGAGTTTGTAAATGTTAGGGTAATAATGCATTGAATGGGTATATGAATGTTTATCGCTTGTATTGTAAATATTAGGTAAGTATAATTCTTGTTACATGGGCTTACTAAGCACAAAGTGCTTACCCTATTTCCTTTTTCCCTGTTTTGTAGTGTTAAGAGCTCGGAGGTCGGATCGGTGGGAGACTCATCACACTATCAACCCCAGTATTTCGGTATTTAAAGAAACTTTAGTTTGGAAACGAATGGCATGTATAAGCTAATAAAATAGATGTTAATATGAAATGAATGTAAGGTCAGCCATTGGTATGGCTTATGTGTTTAAGTTATCTTATAAATATGCATGAATTATCTTGAAAATATATTGAATTAGACTGGTTTCTTTTTTTTAAAAAAAAAAAATTGTAAACTCTGGTAATGCCTCGTACCTTATTCTGACAACGAATACAGGTAGGGGGTGTTACAAGTTCGGCTATGGCTACCAATTTAGGGGGGTTCGGCTTCAATGGAAAATGAGAGAAAATTAACCCTTGAGGTTCTAACAAAACGATGGAGAACAAAGGTAGCAAAGTTTTCGGCTATGACCCCCAATGCCAAGGGCATTCGGCTACTTCAAAAGAATTAAAGGAGGGAAAGGAGAAGCAAGCTTGGCACACAAAATAAACATACTCCCATGCCGAAATATCACCCTAGGAAGTACCCTATTCGGCCATCACTAAGTTAAGAAAAGAAAACCATTTCATGAATCTTGGCCAAGAAACAAATTGATAGGAAAAGAAGAACAACTCCAAGGAATTTCGGCACCCTCTTTTCTTTCTCAAAACCGATTTTTGGAGGTCCCTCATGCATGCTTCAATTGGCCATGCTTTCTTTTGCCAAACATAAGGCCGACCATGCTCCTTTTTTTTTGATAATTTCAATCCCCAAAATAAACATTATTTCCCATCCATTTGAAATAGAGTGCAACATTATTAATTAATGTTCCCATCATTTGTTTCCTCCCTTCAATAAAATAAAGAAATTTAACCCATACTTCCAATAAATAAAACAAAAGAGATTCAGCCCATGCTTCCAATAAAAAAATAATAACAACCCCTCATGCATTGCTTCATGCGTCCAAGTGCCCATACAGCCACCAATTCACGCCTGCCAAAGAGAAAAAATAAAATAACACTCCAGGTTGCTGCTAGGTCTCGAACCCGCGACCTGGAGAAGGCTCTCCAATGCAGCGTCCTTAGCCACTCGGCCAAGGCGACTTTTATGGCATAATCTTATCGAAATTTCCTTTTAAGCGTTCTTTCCCTTGGCTCCCTTCATGCATTAACGCCAAGGCAAAAATAAAACATGCTTGCGCTTCCAACAGGACTCGAACGCAAGTCCTCGCTGCCGAAATCACCAAACACGACCCGCGCCAGTTTACTACCTTGACTTTCTTGTCCATCTATGCTCACAAAATCCTTTTAAAGCCTTCTTAGTTAGCCCCTTCCTTTTAGGCGCCAAAACCCAAAATAATAAAACACTCCCATGCATCCCTCGTGACTCGAACCTGAGTCCACTCGCCCCCAGGCCCTTAAGTGGCGCTCCCAAGCCTCTTTGCCAGGCCGACTTTCATGCCTTTAAATCGCTCCAATAATTAATAAGGCCTTCCTAACCCAATACCCTTCCTGACTCAAAAATTAAAACTCCCAGGCGCTATCTTGGCAGCTCGAACCCCTTACCT
Source organism: Gossypium australe (assembly GCA_005393395.2). NCBI lineage: Eukaryota > Viridiplantae > Streptophyta > Magnoliopsida > Malvales > Malvaceae > Gossypium > Gossypium australe. The sequence continues at coordinate 92,800,263 of CM016622.1, read as the reverse complement.
CCTGAAGCACCCTTACACCTTAGCGCCTCAAGCCACTCTACCACTCAATTTCTTATGTCAAACTCTTCCAAAACTTCCTCTTAAGCCTTACCTCACCTAACTCCCTCCCCTTAGGCCCTAAAAGAAAATTTTTAGCCCTAAGTCAGAAATAACCCGGGTTTATGACTAGACCCTAGAATATATCAAACAAGCAATACATATGCATTTCTTCAGGCAAACACCTAAAACTAAAATAAATCGCAACAACCCTAAATTCGGGATGTTACAACCACTGCACCTGATCTTAATATAGAAGAAAAACCTGTTTTCCAAAATAAATACAATGCTAATACAATTTATGAATGGAATATAGATGGAATGTCTGAATACAATATTCTTAGTTCATTACAACAAATGACGATGGTTTCAAATGTTTATAAAACCTAAAACCAAAATGGATTAATTAGTGATCATGCTATAGCCAATCTTTTAGTTGCTGGATTTACTGGTCAATTAAAAGGATGGTGGGATCATGCACTCACTAAAACCCAACAGGAAGAAATTTTAAAAGCAATAAAAAATGATGATCAAGGAAAAATTATTTTAGATGAACAAGGAAGAGAAATCCAGTGTGCAGTAACAACTTTAATTTCTCAATCTCTAAACACTTTATAGGAGATCCTTCTCATCTTAAAGACAGAAATTCAGAATTATTATCAAATTTAAAATGCGAAAAATTAACCGATTTTAAATGGTATAAAGATGCCTTTATGACTAGAGTTATGCAAAGATCTGATAACCAACAACCATTTTGGAAAGAAAAGTTTCTAGCAGGACTTCCTACTTTGTTAGGAGAAAAAGTTAGAAATCAAATAAGAGAAAATTATAAAAGTATTATTCCATAAGAAAAACTTACATATGGTGAACCAATTAGTTTCACCCAAAAAGAAGGAGTAAAAATTTGTCAAGATTTAAAATTACAAAAACAACTTAAGAAAGAAAGATATCAATGTAGAAAAGAATTAGGATCATTCTGCCACCAATTATTTGACATTAGGAATGAACCTTCTTCTTCCAAAACATGCTGCCCTGTAAAACTAAAAAATAGGAAAAAGAATATTTCAGAATATTATAAAAACCCAAATACAAAAAATACAGAAAAGAAAAGAAACAACAAAAAATAGAAAACAAAATTGATAAAACAATAAAATGTTATAGATGTGGAAAACCAGGACACATTTCAAATTATTGCAAAATTAAAAGGAAAATTATTAATTTAAATCTAGATGAAGAAATAGAAGAAAAATTAAATGAGATTATCTTAGAAACAACTTCTTTTGAAAATGATGCATTTACTGAAACAGATGAATTACAAATACACGTACAACATCCCAATCTTCAGATGATGAAAATGAACCCTCAATTAATATGTTAACCAAAGACCAAGAATTTATGATTGAAGTTATTGATAAAATTCAAGACCCAGAACTAAAAAGAGAATACCTTTTGAAATTAAAATCCTCATTAAAAGATAAACTAGAAAAAGAAAAAGAAATTATTTCTAGTCATTCACAAATGTATAATATACAAGATATAATATTTAATAAATATGAAAAAATAAAACCAAGACAAATTACAAATTCTGAATTACAGTTAGAAATAAAACAAATTAAATTAGAACTTTCTCAGCTTAAAATGGAACAACAAGAAATGAAAAAACAAATGCAAACCTTAAAACATGAAATCCCAGAAAAAAGCTCGTCAGAAACTGAACCTGAACTTGAAGAAAATACACAGGAATATATGATGGTCCTAACTGAAGTATCTATTCAAAGATATTTAATAAAAATAAGTATTGTCATAAATAATGAATTTCAATTAGAAACAATAGCCCTTTTTGATACAGGAGAGGACCAAAACTGCATTAGAGAATGGATAATTCCAACAAAATATTATGACAAAACATCAGAATCTCTTAAAGCTGCAAATGATAAAAAACTAAAAATTACTTACAAAATTCCCAATGCAGAAATATCCAACAAAGATATAAAATATCAAACATGTTTTTTAATGGTAAAAGATATTACCCAAGATGTCATATTAGGAACCCCATTCATAACCCTACTCAAACCTTACAAAGTAACAAATAATTCTATCTCCACCAAAGTTTTAAACACTAAAGTAGAATTTCCTTTTGTAGAAAAACCAAAGATAAGAAATCTCAACTTATTAAAATCTTTATCCATCCATAGTGGGCAAATCAATAATTTAATTAATCATAAACAGAAACAAATCTCTTTTCTAAAAGAAAAAATATGTTTTAAAAAATTGACTGAACAATTAGAAAAAAAAGAAGTACAAAAAAGGATAAATCAAATTAGAGAAGAAATAGAATCAACAATTTGTTTTAACATTCCTAATGCTTTTTGGAATAGGAAAAAACACGAAGTAACATTACCATATGAAAACAATTTTGATGAAAGACAAATGCCCACAAAAGCAAGACCCATACAAATGAACAAAGAAATGGAAGAATTTTGTAAAAAAGAAATACAAGACCTTCTTAATAAAAATTTAATTAGGAAAAACAGTTCTCCTTGGAGTTGTTCAGCATTTTCTGTAACAAAAAATGCAGAACTAGAAAGAGGAACGCCAAGATTAGTAATTAATTACAAACCTCTTAATCAAGCCTTAAAATGGATTAGATACCCAATACCAAATAAGAAAGATTTGCTACAGAAACTTTGTAATACAAATATTTTCTCAAAATTTGACATGAAATCTGGATTTTGGCAAATCCAAATAAAAGAGGAAGAAAGATATAAAACGACATTTACTGTACCATTTGGACAATATGAATGGAACGTAATGCCTTTTGGATTAAAAAAATGCTCCATCCGAATTTCAAAGAATAATGAATGATATTTTTTACCAATATTCTCAATTCACAATAGTATACATCGATGATGTATTAGTGTTTTCAGAAAATTTTGAGAAACACTTCAAACATTTATCCATTTTTATAAAAGTCATAAAAATAATGGTTTAGTAGTTTCTAAATCAAAGATAAGTTTGTTCCAAACCAAAGTAAGGTTTTTAGGTCATTACATTACCCAAGGAACCATCACCCCAATAGAAAGGTCCATAGAGTTTGCTAGCAAATTCCCAGACCAAATCCTTGATAAAGTCCAATTAAAAAGAATCTTAGGAAGCCTCAATTATGTCATAGACATTTATCCAGGTCTTAGCAAATTATGTAAACCGTTATATGATAGGCTCAAAAAAAATCCACAACCTTGGACAAATGACCACACCAATATTATCACCCAAATTAAAAAACAAATCACTAAGCTTCCTTGTTTACATTTAGACGATCCAAATGCCCCCAAAATCGTAGAAACAGATGCTTCTGAAATAGGATACGGTGGGATCCTAAAACAAGTTAAAGGGGGGAAAGAGCAAATAGCCCAGTTTACTTCCAAACAGTGGAATCCAACTCAGCAAAACTATAGTACTATTAAAAAAGAAATTTTATCAATTATTTTATGCATTACAAAATTCCAAAGTGATTTATTAAATCAAAAATTTCTTTTACGAATCGATTGCAAATCAGCAAAAGAAGATTTACAAAAAGATGTTCAAAATATTGCTTCAAAACAGATTTTTGCAAGATGGTAAGCGATTTTGAGTATATTTGCTTTTGATATTGAATACATCAAAAGAGAAACTAATTCTTTGCCTGATTTTCTCACCAGAGAGTTTCTTCAAAAATGCCACCCAAACTCCGAGACAAAGGAAAAGGAAAAATAGGAGAGTCATCCAAAACCTAAATTTCCTCAAAACCAATTAAGTCATGGTATGAAATTTCCCATGAAGAAGAAAATGGCAGATCATCATCATCATCAAAATCCTCCAAAAATACAATCGTTCAAGATGCACAAGATCCAAATGAAATTGGTTCTCAAATCAAAAAATGGATTGAGTCCCTTTCTCAATCCCCAGAAGTGGCATTGGTCTTTTCTCAAATGAAAGAGGAAACTCCTCTCAAACAAATTGCTGGTGAAGCAGCAAAGATTTCAAAAAATAAAGAGATTGTTTTACATAAACCAAAATCTCTCAAAAATGTTTTAAAAGAGGCATCTCTCCAAGATGTTTTTCCAAAAGAAATAGCAGTGTCTTCACAGACTGCTACACAAAAATCCTCACAATATTTTCCAAACAAATGTTTTGAAAAAAATTCTTGTTATGGAGGTAGAATTTTCAGAAAAACCTCCACATATACTTGCAAAAGAACTTTTTAATGGATGGTATTTCAAACCATTGGATTCTCAAAAACCCCCAACAGTATTATGAAAACATACTGGTTCAAACTAGATTAGTATTGTTCAATCACTACACAGACCCAAAATATCCAAATTTTATTACCCATTCAACAGCCCAAATACTAAAAATTCTTCGACTAAGGGATTGGAGTGAAAACCCAAATTCTCCAAAGAAATTTCCAGCCAAATTTACCACCAAAATTGACCACTACCCATATTTTACATATTGGGATTACCAAATGGCATGGTACAATACCTTCTTAATGAACAACCAGCACATGAGACATTCTTGGCTCATATATTTCAAATACGGTACCCAATTCAAATTCCCAAACTGGTTCCAAGAATGGTGGAATTGGTATGGACCATCATCTTTTGAGATCCTACCAGAAAAAATTTAAAATTTATGGCCCAAGTTCTTTGACAAATTTTACCCTGAACCAGACCAAAAGCACATTTACAGAACAATCCATTTTTTCTCAAAACTATACATTTCTTGGATTGTTTCTTGGAATTACTCCTATAGGCAAGACCAATGTACTGGAATTCCATTATTAATGATGAAAAATATGTCCCAATTGCTGGAATTCCATCAACTAAAAAATTGGCTCTGATACCAGATTGTCCCGAGGATTTGAGGATGGAGTTTGAATCGAAACATTTGAAATCTGATAATTGTTTGAAATTATGATTTCATTAAATCCTGAAAAGGTAACTTTAAAGTTTTGAAAAGGAAAATAATTTTAAATTTTAAATTTTGAAAACTTAAAATTTGGGCCGAAATATGAGCATAAAAATTTGTCCAAGCCCAACCCGAAAAAAATTGATAAACCCGAGCTCAGCCCGGCCCGGCCCATATTAATTTTTTTAACTTTTTTCATTAAATATAAAATTTTAAAACAAATATTAAAACAAAAAACAAATAAAAAATATGTAAATTTAAAAAGTATATTTAATTAAAAATAAAATATATATTAATATATAATTTAGGCCGGGCCCGGGCCAAAAAAGTTTTACCCGAGGCCCAGCTCGTTTTCTAAACGGGCCTCATTTTTTGCTCAAACTCATATTTCAGGCCTATATTTTACCCGAACCCTCCCATTTTTCGGGCGGGACGTCGGGCCGGGCCGGGCCGGGTAACCCAACCCACGATCACCTCTAGCCATAAATATTCAACACGATTGAAATTTTAAAGCTTCGAGAAAACAAAGGAACAACAACAAAACAGAATATAACGCGCTTTTTAGTTCGCTGTTGATTGAAAAACTCCGTTCATTTCTTCTATCCGATCGTTATTCTCAGACGAAGTTCAAAATTTCCGACGGTTAGTTCATATTGTCCAACACTTTCTGATCGATTAACTTACTTTTACTTCAGTTTTCCCCTTCTTTTTAATAAGTTGTTTTTTTTTTGTTTGCTGCGAAATCGAGGTAAATAAAGGGAAAGACGAAGGTAAAAAAAACAGACCAAGTTTTGCTTGTTTTACTTCTCTGGATTGAAGACAGTTCAGTGCGAGAAGGTGTTAGTTTTTTTATTTTCTTGTTTTGGATTTTTTTCCAAATCTTTTGGTTCGCAAAAAGAAGAAAAAAGAGCATATATGGTAGAACTGCTTGAACAAGATTTTGATTTGTCGAAACCATTTTTTTTATGTTTGGAAAAAAATGGGGATCGACTTTAAAAACATGGAGTAGAGTCGCCACCAACCTTTTTTATTTAGGTGTGATTGGATCACCTTGTAAAAAAAATTTTGGTCTACAAAATTAAATAACAAAAAGGGTTCGGGAGTCGGTTACGCACGAGGAAGGGTTAGCACCCTCGTACACCCCAGAATGGGTACCAAATTGATTAACTAGTGTCCTTGCATTGAAAACTTGAAAATGTTTAAGGTATGATTCTTTTTAAAGAATGTTAATTAATTTTGTATTGAATCTCAAGATTCACTCGTTCCAAAGGAATAAAAACATCACATCCAACACGTTAGGATATGACACATTTATACCTCGATACCGAGATCATCTTTGATTTTCAAAACATGCAATTAAAAAGGGTATTTCGTTATTTGGTCGAACGGAAAAATGACACCTAGCACGTTAGGGCGCAATTTTTCGAATTTCCAAGCACACAAATATTGCCTTATCTTGAAAATTTTTCAAATAAGCAATTTTAAAATTAGCTCAAAATGCATTTTATTTAGTTTATTTGTAATAAAAAATAAAACATTTAGTAAAGGTTTGAATACATTGGAGTTTGAAACATAAAACAATAACAAGAAGCAAAAGCATAACATCAAGCATGAAATAACACACAAACTCGACATTGTACAAATGAACGGTGATTATAGAAATAATTTAAACGTACAAATATACAATAACAATAACTTCATGGTATTAAAAAACTCACATTAACAATCAAAGATCAGTAAACTAAAAGATATAATAATTTATAAGGAGCCAATAAGGTTTATATAAATGAAAACAAAACTTTTATATAATACAAACGCATGCATAAAATAATATTATATAAGAATTAAAATTAAATATTATATGAATCTTTAAACAAAATGGTAGACAAGGAGTTTTAAAATAGAAAAATTATATAATTCTTTTACAAATTTATACAACAAAAAATAATATAATAAATCAAAACATTGTAAAAATAACAATGAAATAATTCACCATACTATGTTAAGATATATACCCTTTTTTTTAAAATGATGAGTAATATATAAATATAAAGTAAAATAAAAGAATTATACATATAAAAAACAATCAAATCAATACGAGACTCTATAAATAGTTTAAAATGATATATTAAATCAACTTTTATTTGAAAATTAAATAAATAATGAATAAATTATAAAGTGTAACATCCTGAAATTGTGGGGCTATGCATTTAATGTGTGGTTATGTTTAATGTGAGTGTTAGGGGTCCAGAATAGGCTCAGGGTTGGACAGAGGCCTTAATCGAACTTTCTGTTTGGACACTCTAGTGGAAAGCCTGGTAAGATAGGGCTTAAAAGATGTTATCTGTGTTTTAAAATACAAATGGGCTTGTGGCCCAGTGGCAAAGTGGCGCCACTTAAAAGCAGGGAAGTGGCGTCAACTGAGGAGGCCCAAATTCAAGTTTCATGAAGCCCAACTATTTTAATTAAAATTGGCATTAGGGTTTTATTCTCCCATTCTCTTCTTTATTTTCGGCATTTAGGGTTTTCATCTTCTCTCTTTTCCTCCTTTTATGAATAAAAGCCGAAAACTCCCTTAAGCATTCTTTCTTTTCACATTTGTCTGCCATAGCCGAATCTGCCCTAGCCTTGCCGAAATTCTTCTTTTTCCTATACCGTTCCTATCACTTCTTTACGTTTGACATTACTCTTTAATCTCAATCATCTCCTTCTCAAAAGCTGAAACTTTATAGATCTCTTGAGATCATCTTTTCTTTTTGACCTTCTCAAAAGTCGAAACTTCATAGATCTCTTGAGATCATCTTTTCTTTTTGACCTTCTCAAAAGCTGAAACTTTATAGATCTCTTAAGATCATCTTTTCTTTTTGATCTTCTCAAAAGCTGAAATCTTCTAGGAGTTGCCGAATTCTCTGTAAAGGTAGGTGCTGATTTCTTCTGATCTATTCTTTTTCTCTTTCGGTTTTTAGAAGACAAAGCTGAAAGGCTAATGGATTGTTGGTTTCTTGTGTTTACGTGTTGGGCGACATTCGAGAATTAAAGTAGATCACTTAGATCTAAAAGCCGGAACCACTAGTCTCTAAACCTCATATCTCTCTTTTCGAGATTTCAAGGTAAGGGGTTCTCTTTAGATTCTCTTTAGATTCGCTATCGTAATTGTGATCTTAACCATATGTTATGATAAGGTCTTTTAATGGAATCAAATAATCAGGCGAATGAGGGGATTGGATCTGTAAAACCAATCCTAAATTTAAGAAACGAGCGGTGTCAGCAGTACGGGATTGGCCACCGGGTTGTGGACCGGCTTCAGAACAAAACCCTAGACAGATAGCAGTCGTATCGGCTTCTGATAGTGTCGACATAGAAAGTCTCGTCTTGTCTGTAATCAGGTGTGTAGATCTCTAACACACTAATTAATCTGTACTAAATATATGTTATAGGCTAAAAGCCGGAAAAAGGTTATATAGTAATCTATACTAAATATATGTTATGGGCTAAAAGTCGGAAAAAAAGTCTATTTGAACAGTCGTTTTACCCAAAAAAGGGTAGGCAAGGGATGCTAGGTACGTAATCATAGAAACTTCTCTATGTGTATCGATGTATGTGATAGACTGTGAACTTTTAGGTAGTATATTTTTTTGATTCTACATGGATGTATGCATGGGATGAGGTTAATATGATGAAGGGGAAGAGCATGTTAATAGGTCACTTGGCAATCGATGGTTAAACCACGAATTGTAAAATTAGGTCACAATAGTGATCGGTGGCTGAGCCACATTATATTATGAGGTTACATAGTGATCGGTGGCTAAGCCACGTTAAATTTATTCTTGATTGATAGGAATAGGCAGCATGACTGTCGATATGGTGTGTAGCGGTTTGTGGGTTGATTGTAGAAATCCCCAAGGTGTGTTGGCTGGTACGGGCTGGTGTGTAGAGGATGGACTATTAGGTTTAGGTTGGGCCATGTTGCATGAAAATATTTTGTTGCCATTATGTATGGGCCAAGGCCCATAATGTGTTTGTGGGCCTCACGCCTTTTATGTGTTTTCGGGATTTGCACACTGAGTCTTCGTGACTCACCCTTTATTTTCCTAACTTTTTAGAGGAGCGGTAGGTCGTGGACATGGGAGCCGAGGCAGACTCGAGGGGCCATCAAGTTTTATTCTCATAAATTATTTTTTTCAGTTTTTCTTTAAGTTCTAATATTTGGGAACGTTTATGTAATAAGGCCCCCATTGCATAGGTTATCAATTTATATTGTTAATGTCTTCATTCATTATAAACTTATGTTCTAAGGCTTATTTATAAGAAGAAGTAAAAATGAAATTTTCAAACAAGTCGTTTTTAAAAACAAAAACTTCAGAGGTTTTCTACAAATAACACTTATTTAACGAATACCTACTTAAACAAACCAAGATTTCAAATCCCTTCAATGATAAGTTTTCAACTATTAATCCGTAGCATACCAGATCTGGTCGTGACGTTTGGGCCAGGTTTGAGGTGTTACATAAAGAATAAGAAAACATAAACTGAAATAAAAAAAAAGACTTAATTGACGTAAAAACAAAGTCAAAAGAGGGATTTACAGACAAACAAAGTTATTAAAGCATAATTAAGGACCAAAATATAATGAATGGAAACGCACAAGGACTAAAAATGCAAATATCTTCATTCTCAAAACGCAGCGTTCAAGATTGGACTAATTTTAAATAGCGCACAACATTCAAGGGAAAAATTAAAGAACGAAAGAAATAAAAGCAGAGCTCAATCAATTAATGGTGCAAAATATAGGGACTAAGTGCACAAATATACCCTCAGAAACCAAAACGCGCGGATCTCAACCTCATATGGGTCGGGTCATCGGGTGGTTTACGTACGACACCGTTTTGTAAAAAAAAAACTTAACCCTTAAAATGTTTAATCATCTCTAAAATCAAATGAAACAGAACTAAAAAAACTTAACCTATTTTCTATTTTTCTCTAATCGGCTATCAACAGCCACCATTCACCATTGAATCCGACGATAGGCTGCAAATAAAGATCCCCTTTACCGATTTGAAGCCATGCGTAGACGATTTAACTCGAAATCCCTCTTAAATATTAATTATTCAAAGGGATCTCGTTATTGCAAACTGAGAAAAGTTTTTTTTATCTCTGATTCCGGAGAAGAAAACAAGGACTCCAGCAACCCATCTGAAAAGGTAAGATTCTCTATTTTCTACTTTTAAATTTGCATGCAAAAGAATCAGATGTTTAAAAAGATCAAAAAAAGAATCAAAAGTGAAAGAAAAAAATGAGAATCACCTAAAAATTTCTAGTTGATTTCTCTTTGCTTCGTATGTGTGCGTAATACAAAAGAATAAGGATCCTTTGGTATGATTTACAACAGGCCTTATATAGCCGAAACGAAAATGGAAAAAAATAAAATACCAAATCCTTTTTCTTTTTTCTGTTATTTCTTCTATGCTGGCTTTTCTGTGCTGTTTTGTAGGTAAATGTCGTGGAAGCCGTTGCTGAGGCTGGCGCGCGTGTGCGTGGTGGCTATGGCGTGGATGCATGCGGGGGTGCGTGGTGAAGGCTGCGGCACCAGGCGATCCTAGAATCATTTAGGTTTCCAAGATTTTCAACCATTCGGGCCACAGATATTGTAATAGCCTAAATTCAAGGTTATCGGAACAATGGTTTCGCAACCATAAATCCGATTTAAAGAGAAATTTATTTCAATATATTTGCATGAATATTTATATGATAGGAAAATCGTATTAAAATATCGATAGAAAAATTTTACCGATTTAGTAGTTAGTTAGAAAAGGGAATTATTGAAAGAATTGGGTAAAAACAATGTATCGAGACTTTGATCTCATAAAATTGAGTAGGAAATACTTTTATAAATATTTATAAAATGTTAGTAATGTGGTATTAAAATTTCGTTAGAAAATTTTAACGTTTGGGTAGGTAATTAAATGAAAAGGACTAAATTGAAAAAGGTATAAAAGTTATTAGAAGGATTAAATAGCTCAATTGTCAAATGAAAAGGGATCTAAAGAGCAAATAAGCCCAAAGGAGATATTTTGGGCGGCATAAGCTGAGAAAAACCAGGAGAATTACTGAAAGAAGGGTAAAATGGGAAAATAACAAAATTTACTAAATAAAACTAGGACTAATTTGAGATATCTAGAAATATCTTCATTTTTCTTTACTCTCATCAGTCAAAAACGCCATAGGAGGGTTTTCTAAGCTGGTATATCATAATATTTGCACCAAGTAAGTTAATACTTGCCTATTTCTTGTAATTTTTGTGTTTTTAAGACTTTTACAACTAGGTCCTATTACTAAATTCATTAGTTTTTGATCTCATGGATGAAATTGAAAGTTACCATGGCTGAGTGCTATAATTTTAGGATGAAATAGCATGAAATTGAAGCTTTAATTTGTTTATGAGATAATTTTATTAGGTAATTTCAATAGAAATTGATTTTTAGAACCTAATTGTGAAAATGTTTGAAATTAAAGTCTATTACTGAAATTATGATTCCCAAAGGTTATAAAGTAGTTTAAAGTGATAGAATAAAGTTTTAATTGAGAGAAATTAGCTTAATTGAGGGGTTAATTGAGCAAGGACTGAATTGTATGAACTGTGAAATTTGGGGCAAAATAGAAATCAACACTTTGCACTAAAACAGTTTTGGACAGTAGCAGTAGACTAACTTTGAAAAATCACCATAAATTGTAGAAATCTAATTAGAAGATGAACAAAATATGAAATTAAATCTTATTAAGTCTAGTTTCTCGTAGAAGAAACGGTGCAAGCAATAGATATGTAAATCATGAGATATAATGAATTTTGTGAGACAAGGTCAGAATGAATTCGGGTTCCCCTGTTTTGACTTTAGAAAATCATAAAACATTGGAGAAAAATAATTAGGGCTTACAATTATATGTTTAGAATCATGAATGAGTCTATTTTCAATATAAATTAACGAGAACATATCTGAATTCTGTATGAAGAGATTAATTTTTAGTGAAGAAGGGTCAGAACTGTCAAACAGCAGAACTGGGGTGACTTTAAAGAATAAACTGTACTTATTGGCTAAGCCAATAAATTCTGAAAATTCTATGAGAAGAAGATATGTGAGTCTAGTTTCAGGGAAAATTAGTGGATCCTAATTTGGAGTTCTGTAGCTCAAGATAAAAATAATTTAGTGACTATGAATCAAGTAGACAGTTTTGAATGAACTAAAAATAATAATAGAATTATAGAAAATGCTACATGTGAACATGAAATGTATTGAATTGATGACTAAATTTATTTATTTAGATCCGGAAAACTCAAATACGAAGCTAGATCGAGGAAAGGAAAAAGTCCCGGATTAGTAGATTTTGTATACGAACTAGTATCGAGGTAAGTTCATGTAACTTGAATTATATTTTTAAATGCTTGAAATGTATGTTATTGATGTGAATATAATTTGAATGTTCATTGTATGAAGATTGATGATACATTGATATATTTGACAAAAAGGGGAAGAAATCCCGGTTGAATGAAAGGAAAATTCGATGGATCTCTGAAAAGGAATTGACGGTAAAAAGGATCTAGCCCGGACGGGTGATCCTATCCTGATATAGCCCTCCCGAAGAATATGTGGAAAATGGATTTAGCCCGGACGGGTAAACCAAATTAGGGTCTGAATTTAGCCTGGACTGGTAATTCAGATCCAAGCTCATTAGAGTAATTGTCGTTGCAGGGGATTTAGCCTAGACTGGTAATCCCGACAATACTATATGAGTTTATATTACAGGGGATTTAGCCTGGACTGGTAATCCCGCTGTAAGGATGAGGTTCGCGGGAGTGTGCTCTCTGAAATGGAAATGTGCGCACATGAACATGAATTGACAGACCTGAATTTGCACACTAAAGTGTACCTCTGTAAATCCATCGAAAATCCGAGAAATTCAAAGGGATAAATATGGAAAAATAATAAGGGAATGGAAATCATGGTATTGATAAGCTCATCAATCATGGTATATATTATTGATACATGGAAACTATTGGACTAACTTGAATGTTGAGTTTGTGCATATTAGGGTAATAATGCATTGCATGGATATATGAATGTTTATTGCATTGTATTGAAAATGTTAAGTAAGTATAATTCTTGTTACATGGGTTTACTAAGCACAAAGTGCTTACCCTGTTTCTTTTTCCCCTGTTTTGTAGTGTTAAGAGCTCGGAGGTCGGATTCAGTCGGAGACACATCACACTATCAACCTTAAGATTTCGGTATATAAAGAAACTTTATTTTGGAAAACAATGGCATGTATAAGCTAATAAAGTAGATGTTAATATGAAATGAATGTAAGGCTAGCCATTAGTATGGCTAATAAATCTTGTTTTGGTATGTGTTGAAGTTATCTTATAAATATGCATGAATCTATTATGAAAATATGTTGAATTGGATTGGTTGATGTGGATTGGTCTCGGTTTAAAATTGTAGGAAGGCTAAATATTTATAAAGGGGCTATATTGAGTAAAAAAAATTTGTAAACTCCGGTAATGCCTCGTACTCTATTCTGATATCGAATACAGGTAAGGGGTGTTACAGATATCATATTATAAGATTTTTCGATTTATTTTATGAAAAAATCCCTCCTTTAGTTCTTTATCATCTTCTACAGATATCATACTTCCACTCAACAAGCTGCTTTGTGCACCCTAGAAAATTCATGTTACAGCTAGCGAGTGGAGGCACAGGGAAAACAAAGGCTGTCGAAATCATTTTTTAATTTTTTTGAAAAAATGGGAATCGACTTTAAAAATGAAAATGGAGTCACCACCAATCCCTTTTTGCTTAGGTGTGATCAGATCACCTTATAAAACGTTTTATTTCAAAATATTGATTTTAGCCTACGAAATTCAAGAAAATAGGTTCGGGAATCAGTTACGTACGAGGAAGGATTAGCACCCTTGTAACGCCCAAAATTGGTACCGGATTGATTAGTTATTGTCCTAATGTTTAAAATTCTAAAAGATTTGAAAATATGATTTCTTTAAAAACTTGAACAATTTGAGTTTGGACTTGAGATTCCTTTGTTCCGAAAGTATACAAACATCACATCCAGCACGTTAGGACATAATGTTTTAAACCCTCGTAACTAAAATCATCTCATAATTTACAAAATTCATTAAAAGGATATTTAGTTAGTTAGTCAGATGGAAAATCAAGACCCAACACGTTAGGGCACTATTTCCCGAATCTCTAAACACAAAACATTGCTTTATTTAAGAAAAACTCTTGGATAAAATGTGGTAATTAAAGGAGATAGATATTTTTAAATAAAGATTTGAAAAAACAATTTAACGTAAATAAGAAAAAGAAAAAAAAGAAAAACAAGTTTAAAATAATTAAAATAAATGAATAAATAATGATTAAGCAATTAAATGAAAAAAAGTTAAAAAACGCATAAGTTCAACCTAACTCCCTCAATATGAGGATTCAACGAAATTCCTCCACTAAAATCTAACTCGAATGGAAGCAACTCAAAAAGAAATGAAAATGAGTGAAGAATAAAATAAGAACAAGCCACAGAAAATAAGAACGCAAAAGAGAGAAATTTGAGTGAATGCTTTCAAGAAATTTTATTACTCCCAATTCAAGTGTCCTCTTACAATGAAGGGAGAGGCCTATATTTATAATTGAGCCTCCCCACATCCAATGGTACAGATCAATTACATCAACGGCTAAAATTAAAAGGTATCTACAAATTAAATCTCTAAGATTACAAAATCATATCTTCTAATATTACATACCATATCTTCTAGGTTTGCATATCATATCTAAGATTTGCATATCATATCTAAGATTGCATATCCTTGAAGATTGTACTTCCATATACGTTAAGCTTATAGAAAGATTGAATAAGTAATGGGCCATTCCAATCGGCCCAAATGATATATTTTGGACTGGAATTGGACTTTGTTTTATTATTTTGGGTTTATTATTTTTGGTTTGTTACATGGGCCTGGGAAAAATTGGGTTCCTACAGTTGCCCCTCTTTGCTCATTGTCGTGTAACGAGAATAGAGCAAAGACTATAAAAGGACCAATTTTGTCCAGTCTTTGCCGAGCCTTGACTTCTTAGTCATTGTCTTCTTCAAATGGCTTCCAACTCCACTGCAATTTCAACGGTATTGGAACTTCATCTTGATTGATGGCTCCAATCTGCTTCATTGCAACTTCAGGAAGGCATTATCCGTTATCTTTTAATCTGCTCCACTGCAAACTCAAGTATGTCAGATTAGTATCCTCGATTTGCTTCACTGCAATCTCAAGAATGCCAGATTTGCTATTTTCAATCTGCTCCACTACAAACTCAGGGATGCCAGACTAATGTCTTCGATCTGCTTCTTGCAACTTCAGGAATGCCAGATCTGCTATCTTTAATCTGCTCCACTGCAAACTTAGGGAGATAAGATCTGATGTTTCTGATCTGCTTCCTGTAATCTCAGGAACGCCAGATCTGCTATTTTTAATCTACTCCACTGCAAACTTAGGGATGCCAGATTAGTATCTTCGATCTGGTTCGCCAGATCCACTATTTTTTAGTCTACTCCACTGCAAACTCAGGGATGCTAGATTAGTATCTTCGATCAGCTCTACTGCAATCTCAGGAATGCCAGATCTACAATTTTTAGTCTATTCCCTTGCTACATCAGGAAGATAAGACTATAATCTTCAGTCTGCTCCACTACCATTACGAGGGAACAAAATCTGAACTTTCCAATTTGCTTCCTTACTATCTCAGGAAGACTTCAATCTTCAGTCTGCTCCACTACCATCTCGAGGGAACAAAATTTGAACTTTCCAATTTGCTTCCTTATTATCTCAGGAAGACTTCAATCTTCAGTCTGCTCCACCACCATCTCGAGGGAACAAAATCTGAACTTTTTAATTTGCTTCCTTACTATCTCAGAAAGACTTCAATCTTCAGCATGCTCCACTACCATTTCGAGGGAACAAAATCTGAACTTTTCAATTTGCTTCCTTACTATCTTAGGAAGACTTCAATCTTCAGTTTGCTCTACTATCATCTCTAGGGAACAAAATCTGAACTTTTCAATTTGCTTCCTTACTATCTTCAGGAAGACTTCAATCTTCAGTTTGCTCCACTACCATCTCTAGGGAACAAAATCTGAACTTTCCAATTTGCTTCCTTACTATCTTTAGGAAGACTTCAATCTTCAGTTTGCTCCACTACCATCTCTAGGGAACAAAATCTGAACTTTTTGGTTTGCTTCCTTACTATCTTCAGGAAGACTTCAATCTTCAGTTTGCTCCACTACCATCTCTAGGGAACAAAATCTGAACTTTCCAATTTGCTTCCTTACTATCTCAGGAAGACTTCAATCTTCAGTCTGCTCCACTACTATCTTTAGGGAACAAAATCTGAACTTTTCGATTTGCTTCCTTACTATCTCAGGAAGACTTCAATCTTCAGTTTGCTCCACTACCATCTCTAGGGAACAAAATCTGAACTTTTTGGTTTGCTTCCTTACTATCTTCAGGAAGACTTCAATCTTCAGTTTGCTCTACTACCATATCTAGGGAACAAAATATGAACTTTTTGGTTTGCTTCCTTACTATCTCAGGAAGACTTCAATCTTCAGTTTGCTCCACTACCATCTCTAGGGAGCAAAATCTGAACTTTCCAATTTGCTACTTCGTCCTCTGAGGGACATGTCCTGTAGACCCGAATGTATTATTAATGACATTTACATGAATGCACAATGTCATGAGAATAATCCCATTTTTAAATGTATAGTGATTAGGATGCAATGATCGGAATGAATCCAATGCTCCTAACTGGAAGTGTATGAATAATATTTTCATGAGAATGATCCCTTTTTTTACTGTTTGGGTTGTCACTACTCATAGTTCATCAAGGTTCTATCATTGATGCGTTACCATGCTTTCTCGTTCAACTGGTATCTTTGACAGAAAACCCAAAAAATTATCATATTCTGCTCAGTAAGCTTGTCCCGCTGTAATTTCAGAGTCCCTTCTATTGTACCCTAGGGACATAAAGTTTGTACCTCTCACTGTGACTTTAGGGGAATAACATTTGGTTTTTTTCATCCAATCTGTTATCAATTTGATCTGTTACACCATTCCCTGGGCGTAATAACCAGATGTATGTGCCTTTCAATATTTCCAAACCTTAGGCTTAGTGAGATTTAAACAATAGTCCTATTTCAGGTTCCTCTATTATTTAAAAACTTCCAGAGTAATATGCGAAACTCCTTTTATGAAAGTATTATTAGTCCAATAATCATTATTTCCATATAAAATTCTTGAAAAAGATCACAACAATGGATAAGAAAGAAATTAATCAGGAGCATAGCTCGAAACGAATAAGTTAATCAAATATAACTAAAGCAATAAAAGAAAATTGATTTGCGATTATCTTGAAAAGAATAAAATAATCAAAGATAACAAATTCAAAAAAATGGGTAAGATAGAAGCTAGGTGCCCCAGATATCGCAGCCTGAGCTTCTCCGTTCAAATTTCTTGAGGACCATTTTAAACTTAATACGTGTTTAGAGGATTCGGAGTACTTTGTCAATGCCTCTAGACGTAGCATACTTCCTCATTGTTAATTCAGGCATAGCGAGACTACCACATGCTCTATCTTTGATTAAAATTTGAGCCGCCCTTTTCGGGTTTTCGGCTCAAAACCCCTTTGGTCTCAAAGCGCTCTTTGCGGGTTTTCGCTTTGGCCTCTCCTTCTTTTTCTTTTTTTCTTCTTTTTTTTTGAATTTGAATTTGAACTCAAAGCGCCCTTTACGGTTTTTAACCTTGACCTTTCCCCTTTCAGGTAAAATACTTCTTGAAGGAACCTGAATTTACCAGATTGAGCAAGTCTTTGGCATCCATCTCAGTCAATATCAATGCTCCTCTAGGACAAGCCCTTTTCTGCTACATAAGGTCCTTCTCAGTTTGGCATCTGCTTTCTTCTGAAATCTTTTTATATAAGAAAGATCTATTTCGACATCAGGTTCCCCTTGTGGAATTCTCTAGGATGAATTTCTTTGTCGTAAGCTTCCATCATTTGACCGTGATGGATAGCTTTTAACCTTTTCTTCGATTAGGTTCAATTGGCAATAATGCTTCCATTCCATAACCAATGGGTAAGATGTTGCCCCGGCAAAAATCCTGGCCAACGTTCAATAATCATAAAAGATAAGTAGTAACTTCTTTATGCTAATCTTTATAAGTCTCGATCATCTTTTCTACAATCCTTGTTTTGTTTTTTTCTTTTTGGCTGCCTTTTGTTGCTATATGATATGGCGTCTGATCTTTGAACAAACTACAAAGTTTTGAATTTGTCCTTTTTGGTATTCTTTGCCGGCGCCTGATTTTTTTTTAGAATTTAATGACTATCGAATTTGTAACATTGGCATATGAAGCTACTTCCATCCTCTTAGTAAAGTAAACGACGACCACGACAATGAGTCGATATTGGCCAAAAGCTTTTAACGAGATTGGCCCCATCATATCCATGCCCCACATATGGAAAATTTATGAAGAAATGGAAGAGTCACATAAATCTCATCTTCTTCAATTTAGTATTTACGGTATAACTGATGCAATCCCCTTCCATAGTAGACCAACAGTGCCCGATCCTCATGTTTAACCCGTGTCTTAGTAGCTCAGGCATGTCCTGATATGATCGTGCGAAAACATCTTTGAATTCTTGAAAATAACTCAATTGTGTCTCGCCTTAGTTCTGTAATGAGCTAGGCTACAATTTTTACCTCTTTTCTAGGCTCATAATATTCAATGACCCTTTGTAGAGTAGAGTCTATTTTCACTTGTTCTGCCATCCTTACAAATCAAAAGATAGGCCACAATCTCTGTCATCTTCAAAGTCCTTAGATCCCCTGGACCCATATCTCATTAAAAAAGGGAATTAGTAACAACGTCGCTCATGTCATTGTTATCTGGGTACCTAGGTACGAAGGCAAAAAATTCAAAGAATAAATGATTCTAAGGATGATTATTTGTATGGTATGGTTATGAATAAAGAATGAAAGAATATTGTAAAAAACAAAAGAATGTACAGTATGAAATGTAAAGAATAAAAAAATATTTGCTTAAAAAGATGCATTTTATTGAAATAAAAATTCTTGACATAAGCCTATTTCACAAAAGGATTCTTATTGTCTCTAGGCTTAAAGCAACAAGCATGGTCTGAATATTACTCTAGATTAGCTCTAAAAATACAGGGATCCCTTCCACATTCCTATTGTTTAAAATCTTCCCAAGTATGTAAGTGCTTTGGAAATTTTTATTCCCCGATTCTCTCTTCGGATATGTCATTAGTGTTCAGATTCCCTAATATTCTTTCGGGTCTTTGATCTCTTCAATTTATTATCCATCAGGCCTTGTACTAAGGCCTTGATATCAATTCAGTAGACTTTCGTCAGTTCCCAGGTTGCTGAAATAATTTTTAATTAATTAGGATCTTTCTACAAATTTTAATGCATATGATGTAATGTAAATGCATGAAATGCAATGCAAATGCATGGAATGAATGCAAAAGAAAGAGAGGCGTTGATTCTGAATTTAATTTCATTAGAAAAACTTTTCTAGAAAGCAAATTTCTTTACATAAAACGGATTACATATGCGGCCTTGCCCTCATATTTCAAGGAAAAACATCAATCCCCTTCTTCGCAAAGGTCAAATCTTGCAAACTTCTAATAGACACTTCCACTAGCTTCTTTTTGCTTGATCTGGACTGCGACTTATTACTCACTTATCCTCGCAATGCTTGTTAGAAAATCGAGACGTGACGGCTCTCGAACAGTCTTCTTCAGCTTGAATCCTTGGGCAATAAAGTCTTGTATTCCTTCACGGACTATCAGTCTTCTCTCGTTGTGTTAGCTTGAACCATATTCGGACGACCGTATTATAATCCACTTTATCAAAAAATCCATTTTCTCATGACATACTCTTCTATTTAGCAATCGAATTTGAATCAACACCTTTTTTCTATGATGTGAATGCAATGCAATAAAAAAAAAAAGAGAACACGTTAACACAAGAGAAATAAGTAGGGCACTTATCTGGGTGACCACTAAGGTTTGACATAGTTCTACCTAGGGTAAGCCCTTAGGTTTTCTACATGTGGTTTAGCTCTAAAGTTGAGGTACCCGAACCAGCAGATTCATCGATCCTCACCCATTATAGGCTTATACGGACTGAGTTCGGTTCAGGGGAATACATTTCCCTATGGCCATGCGGAAGTGAAAACTTCACGAAGACATAGGTACAGATGTATCCCGGAAGCAATCCACTAGCCCATGCGGAGGTGAAAACCTCACGAAGGCATAGCTTCTCGCTCCCGCTTAAGGGTGCGACCACAACAGTCATGCAATGCAATGCACATAAGAAAAGGACACAATCAATCGCTACAAAAGGATCGTAATTTTCAAATTAAGTTTTCAAATCAAATTTCAAATTTTCAACAAATGATAGAAAATAATCAATTTTAACGGCTTGACTCTCTTATTAGTCCCCAGTGGAGTCGCCAAGCTGTCGAAACCGTTTTTTAATTTTTTTGAAAAAATGGGAATCGACTTTAAAAATGAAAATAGAGTCGCGACCAATCCCTTTTTTGCTTAGGTGTGATCGGATCACCTTATAAAACGTTTTATTTCAAAATATTGATTTTGGCCTACGAAATTCAAGAAAAAGGGTTCGGGAATCGGTTATGTACGAGGAAGGATTAGCACCCTCGTAACGCCTAAAATTGGTACCGGATTGATTAGTTATTATCCTAATGTTTAAAATTCGAAAAGATTTGAAAACATGATTTCTTTAAAAACTTGAACAATTTGAGTTGGAACTTGAGATTCCTTTGTTCCAAAAGCATACAAACATCACATCCAGCACGTTAGGACATAATGTTTTAAACCCTCGTAACCAAAATCATCTCATGATTTACAAAATGCATTAAAAGGATATTTAGTTATTTAGTCACAAGGAAAATCGAAACCTGGCACGTTAGGGCACTATTTCCTGAATTTCTAAACACAAAACATTGCTTTATTTAAGAAAAACTTTTGGATAAAATGTAGTAATTAAAGGAGATAGATATTTTTAAATAAAGATTTGAAAAAACAATTTAACGTAAATAAGGAAAAGCAAAAAAGAAAAACAAGTTTAAAATAATGAAAATAAATGAATAAATAATGATTAAGCAATTAAATGAAAAAAAAAGTTAAAAGAACGCATAAGTTCAACCTAACTCCCGCAATATGAGGATTCAACGAAATTCCTCCACCAAAATCTAACTCGAATGGAAGCAACTCAAAAAGAAATGAAGATGAGCGAAGAACAAAATAAGAACAAGCCATAGAAAATAAGAACGCAAAAGAGAGAAATTTGAGTGAATGCTTTCAAGAAATTTTATTACTCCCAATTCAAGTGTCCTCTTACAATGAAGGGAGAGGCCTCTATTTATAGTTGAGCCTCCCCAAATCCAACGGTATAGATCAATTACATCAACGGCTAAGATTAAAAGGTATCTACAAATTAAATCTCTAAGATTACAAAATCATATCTTCTAATATTACATTCCATATCTTCTAGGATTGCATATCGTATCTAAGATTTGCATATCATATCTAAGATTGCATATCCTTGAAGATTGTACTTCCGTATACGTTAATCTTGTAGATAAACCTTCAATCTTTTCAAGTAATGGGCCATTCCGATCTGGCCAAATGATATATTTTGGACTGGACTTAGACTTTGTTTTATTATTTTGGGTTTATTATTTTTGGTTTGTTACATAGGCTCGGGCAAAATTGGGTTCCTACAAAGGCCTTTCTCCCCTTTGTTCTCCTTTGATTTAAATAAATTTGTTTTGTTTTAATTTGATTTATATACCCTCTTTGTACTATAACTTATGAATTTTGCTTCTTTACCATGTCCCAACTCACCTATTACTATTATAAGATTCTATGACATACTTTTACATTATTTGACCTTTTCTTCCTGCAAAATTAGCATTCTATTTCGATGTTGTTGCTAGTTTCTAGTGTGCGATTATCCTATTATTGTGACTCATGCTCATGATCCTTTTTTTGTTGTTTGCTGTCTTGGTAATTGTAGTCTTAACTGTATTTCAGTATCATCCTTTCTCTTTTTCATCGCACATCAGTTTCTTTTTGTTTTCATGTATTAACCTTGTACAGATATGCGTTGGATCATAATTAAGATATAAATTATATAAATAAATTTAACTTATACTAAATATCCTTTAAAATTTGAAATTCTCAATCTTCTCTTACCTTTCTTCGCTAAATTGAAATTTCAGTGCCTGACCCAAAGCCATTCCTCTCTCGCCTTCAGGTTTCTGACAGACCATGAAATTAAATCAGGTAACCTTTTAAATCAGGTTTCTTCTTCCGCATTGTGATTGGGTTGTTAAAGGAGGAAGTGCTACTGGCAGTTTTTCCACATATTTACTTACAGTTCATCTACAAATCTACTGGCTGTTCATCCGCATATCTACTAGTGGTATATCCAAACGAGCTTTTACTCCTACTGTTATGGTGTGTAGGATTGGATGAGTTCTATAGAACTCTTACTGTGGAGTGTAAGGATGGATGGGTAGGAAAATTTTACTGTTATTCTTGCATACTGCATACTTACTGATATCTCTATGAAATTGATAATTTGATTTACACTGTATAATGCAAAACTATATGTTGTTATATATTGTTTTAATTGTTACTACTTGTGTGTTAAAGACCACACTGAGTTTTATAACTCACTCCTTAATTTCCCATATTTTTAGATAGCTCTTGAGGTTAGGGCTCGGACTCGGCATTTAAAGCACTGTCGTCGGTTTTCCTTAAAAATATATTTTTGAACTGTTTTATTAGTTCTTTTAGATTTTGCATTGCTTTAAACGAACTGTGGCATGGACTTCAATATTTCATTCGGGTGTTTGAATTGGGAATTTGATATTATATGCTTTTAATGACAAACTCAAATTTGGATAAGGTTTATAATATTTTATTTTAAATTATTTGAAAAGGGTGAAAATATTATTTTTCTTGCAACTTTGGAACTGAAATCAAAATGAATGAGATAATTAAATAAACTAGCATTTCTTAAAATATAGTAAAAAATTATAAATGTGACTTGGAAACCAAGCATAATTGTTTTTTTTACAAAATGGTCTTCATTAGTTTTATAAAGTGATGAATATTAAATATATGTATTTTTCTTCTAAATAAGTTTGAGATTTGATCATTTAAAATCATTATATTGAATCTGAATGTTTTTTCTAGGATATTCTGTGGCTAATGTAATTTTCACGATTCGGCCAAAATGTCTGGGTCGGGTTGAGGCAGTTACACTGAATCTAATCTAATTTACCTAAAATACATTTTTTTGGTAATATTAAAATAGGTGGCAACTATAGTTAGAACTTTTAAAATGAGAATTATGATAAATAAAATTATCTTATCCATAAATCAAAATAAATGGTTCTATGCCTTAGATTTTGTATCTTACTTTATTAAAATAAAACCAAAAATACCCAATCATTCTCTTCTTCTTCTTTTTCACTGTGTAATTAAAATATTAGGGTGAAAAAAATTGGATGATTCTTACTTTCAAACTAGAAAAAAATTAAAATGGAAAGCAAGATATTAGGATTATTAAGATTAATCAATTTGTGTATTAGGTATTTGTTTTTCTTAATTGAAAAAATTGGTCGACCATCTCAATCCAAAAAAAATTAGAACTTTTTCCTTGATTGAGTAAAAAGTGAGTACCTGAAATCAACCGAGAAAAAATTCATTTTTTTAGAATGAAATGATCGTCTATTTTTTTCAATCAAGAAAAACAAATACCTAATACTCAAATTGATTAACCTTAATAACCCTAATCTTTTGCTCTTCATTCCATTTTTTTTCTCAAAAAGAATTAAATCTAAAAGTAAAGATTATTCAAAAAAATTTCACCCTAACACTCCAATTCCATGGTGAAAAGAAGAAAAAAGAAAAAGATTGGGTGTTGTTGGTTTTTGTAACACCCTAAACCCGGCTTAGACGTTATAGCCGAATTCAGAGATGTCACAAAGAATGAGTTTTGAAAACGAATTTTTACGATAAAACTATTTCAGTTCTTCAACTCTTATTTTCTCATATCCATTGTCGAAACGTTTATTCAACTAGTCATATTGTCTTAATCGTGTTAGATATATATAGAAACAAATAGTTAATTCACATAACACTAAAATCCCGTAATAACACATATAACATTGTAAAATAAAGACTTGAAATAGGATCCAAGAAAATACAATTTTCGGATACAAAAAGTGAGATAATTATAAGTAGCCCTCTAAAGTTATAGTTGCAAATATAAAAGTTATAATTTAATATGACATGCTTCTACTCCGTAATCAACGGTTTATAATTATCACATACAAAAAGTGATAACACTAAATGCTAAATTTTCATGTCATTGTCTCGTCTTGCAATTACATATACAAAAAGTTATATATACAAAAAGTTATATTTATCTACCACCATTCAGGGGTGTAATTAGGGAGGGCTAGGGCCCCCGACCCCTTAAAATGAAAATTTTTCCATTTAAGCCTTTTAAATTAGTAAACGTAAAATTACACTTTGTCCCCCTAAAAATGATAAAAATTTGATTTAATCCTTTAAAAATTATAAAAATATAAGCTATTAAAATGGTGAAATTGTATTTTTATTATCGTAAAAATTACAATTTAATTTTGGCCCCTAAAAAAAATTGGTTTCGCCCCTGCCACCTTTGTATTCTTCACAAATCCGAATTGTTAGATTTGTTGGTCTGACATTTTAAAATAAATAATAAAAAAAAAACTCGCTTAATAGTCATGTAACTAATAAAATATCATTGAATAAACTTGAATTTAACAAAATAATTTTAATAGCTTTTCCAATTAAACTTAAAATATAAAATCTAAAAAGTAAAAAAATTAAACTCCTTAAAAATAAAAATATAAAAACTAATATTTAAATTTAAAAAATTTTAGAATTTATTGCATATTACAACCTTTTTGTATAAAATGTTTTAACTAATAAAAATCCTTCAATCTTAATTGCAAAAAAATTAATCAACGCATAGCAATGCGAATTGAATCGAGTTGTAAAACGTTTAATACTTTTTAGGGTCTGCTTAGACTTGATTGAAACACAATGTGAATATCTAATATGAGATTATCTTAAATTCAAAAAAAAAAGGGTTAATATACATTTTTTATATTAAGATTTAATTTTAATATTCAATTTAGTACTTAAGGTTAGTTTTAATGTTTACTTTGATATTTGACTGCTTTCAATTTGGTACTTGGTTTTTTTATCTCAATTAAATACGTAAATTTGGCTTCAATGTTTAATTTGGTATTTGAGCTTCTTTTGCAAAATTAATTACCTATATTAGAGGATATATATCAAACATTTTAATGAGTCACATGATACAGTTTGCTCCTGAGTATCATATTAAATATTGAAGCTAAACTTAAATATTTAATTGAAATAAAAAAAAAAACTTAAAAATTAAATTCAAGATTAAAATTAAACTTAGCTATAAACCGGCATACTAACCAAAAGAAACGGGTGTACCAAGGCATAACTAACCCGATCCATAAGATTGCAATAGCCCAGCCCAGTGATTATGGATGGGGTCGAGTCTGGGCGTGTTTGGTAAATGGCAATGGTAAACGAAAGTGAGAAAATGAAGGAATCAGATGGAGAAAAAAAAAAAAAGTAGCAAAGAAAATGAGCTAAGGCTTTCTTTGCTGGAAGAAAAAGCCAAAACAGGGAAAACAAAAATTAAGACTGTTCACTCTTTCTTAAGATTATTTCAGTCTTTTCCTTTCTGAATTTTACGTTTTTTTTTTTCCTTTTCACTCTTAATTCTCTCTTTTAGTTTCAATTGTCCCCCTTTTAATCTAGTATTGTGATTGTAATCTTGCACTTTCTATTTTTTTTTTGTTTCCCTTTCAATTCCCCGTTGTAGCGTGTAAAAAGCCTTTTCTTTTGCTAGATTTGGTTCGTTTTCGAATTTAGTGTCTTTGGAGGATTTCGCAAAATTAGGGCTTTTTTGGGGTTTAGGTGCCCATTAGGGTTCTACTTCTAAAGCTTTGATTTTGAATGGAAAATTTGCTTGCTTAGGTGTTTGTGGTTGATGGGTATTTTACTGAGATACTGAATGTTTTGGAATTTGGTGGGTATTTGATAGTTTTTCGCAGTGAATTAGGTTAGTTATTCAATAACCCTCCCAAGAGCATTGGGGCGTCATCGTCGCCTTTTGGTAATGCTTCACAAGCACAAACACAAGCACAACTCAATGCTGGTTTTCAAAATCAGTATCAGCTATCCCAAGCTCAGGCCCTTGCTCATGCAAGCTCAAGCTCAAGCGCAGTTAGCTCATGCCCAATTCCAAGCACGCTTACAAGCTCAAGGTTTGTCCCTTAACCAAGCTCAAAATGCCGGCATTGGGAACTTAGGTACGTCATCGCCATCCATGTCGACTCCTGGCAGTGCAAGTGCCAAGAGGATCCTTCAAAGGCCCCCTATGCGTCCTCCTGGTGTTCCTCTGACAAATACAATGTCTCCTTTGAGAACAATGGATCTTACTACAGCTGCACGTAAAAAGAAGCAGAAGCTTCCCGAGAAACAGCTGCAGGATAGAGTGGCGGCAATTCTTCCTGAATCTGCTCTGTATACCCAGCTTCTTGAGTTTGAGGCACTTATCGATGCTGCCTTAACTCGGAAAAAAGTTGACATCCAAGAATTCCTTAAGAATCCACCTTGTGTTCAAAAAACACTTCGAATATATGTTTTCAACACGTTTGCTAATCAGATGCAAACAACCCCAAAGAAGCCTAATTCAGAGCCCCCTACATGGACCCTTA